>VXAL01000104.1:31972-99128 GCA_013399475.1 Chauna torquata
CCCCACCCCCCCAAAGCACATTACAGACCTTAGGTAACTCCTGAATCTTGGAGTCCCTCTGTGACTGCATTCTGCTGTGAGAGCAATTCATTAAAAGTTAATTAAAAGGTGAAGTTCAATATGCAGTTTCCTTTAGCTAATCCTCCTAAGGCAGCTTCATATGGCACTAATGTATCCATTTTGTTGATGTTAGAAAACAAAAAGGCAAGATTGTCTAATTAAGAGGTTGGTGTTTACAAGAGAGAGGTTTTCTAATTGGCAACTTGGAGTCCAAATTAATCTTAATGCTGCTCATTTAAGCATTTTCGATTGAACTTGGACTTTTCCCCAGCAAGAGCTCACAAAATGTGAATCACTTCCAGGATCTTTCAGTACAACGACGTTCAGCCTGCTTGCTCTTTCTGTGCTCAGACCCCTTCAGGGGCCCAATTCTGCAACCCCTCGCTGCTTGAGCTGCTTCCCCCTGGCTCTGGTGTGGGAAGCTTCTTGTTATGGGCTTTGCTGGGCAGGCTGGTTCCCAAAGGTGGAGTTTCATCCCTGTCTCTCAGCATGTTTTCACTCAAACATCTAAATGGGCGTTCTATTGCCACGCACATCAGCATCTTTGTGGTAATACATTTTGAATGCTTTGCAGAAATGAACATGCTCCATCTGATTATGTTAGTGCCAAGCATTTTTTGTCTAATAAAAGACAAAAGCGTAATAACTGTATTCCTACCAATTCTGGCTTATTCTGATGGTGGCTACTGACTTCCTGCCTTACAGAGGGAATACAGAAAAAGAAAGGAACACTGCCCTCTCCCACCCCCCCACCCCCCCTAAAAATATGAATTTAAGCTGCCCAGACACACTTCTGAGAAAGGGCAAAAATATCCTAAGCTGCTATCACTCAGGCAGTTTTGGCCACCCGGACTTTAATTTTGGCGACCATGCTGGTAACAGTATGTTGAAGAAATCTACAGACTATCACAAAAATAAAACCACTATCTCAAGAGAAAACCAAATCTAAAATATAGGCTACCCGCGACAATCCTTTCCTTTTCAAAAAAAATGGAGATGCTAGCAATGACGAGGCTTGATATGTTCATCAAGGACTGTCACAAGGCTGAATTAAAACTGTAACTTGCCCAGAAAATGAAAGTGCTACCTAAGGGCTAAAGAAGGTGACTTTTTATTTACAACATTTTACATCGATTTTTGTTTCTGCAGCCATCACCGGTGACTCAGCCCTCCAGTGTGCCAGTGTTTGTCTCTGTGTATATGACAATCCACTTCTCCTTTAAAAGAAGCCACGTAGGCAGAACGTTTTCCACTTTTATCTCAATGTACCTCCTGTGGTAACCCTACGCTTGTCAATAAAATATCAAGGTTAAAAAAATACCCCTTGCCAACATGACGTTTTCCACCGACATCTCCACCTCCTCTTGCTTCTTCCTTCTCCTTTGTTCATTTACATTGCTGGAGAATGATAGCCAAAAAGAAAGGGGAAGGTGGAAAAAAGCAAGTAAAAGGTCTCATTTCTTTGCCAAGCCATGGAAGCCCCCGAACACCAGTCTGCACTGCTCGGATGCTGCAGACATGTCACGCTGAACTGGGAGCCGTGTGGTTGGAAAATATTTGCTGCCCGCTAAAAAAACTGAGCTGGGTACGCCCTTACATTCAAGGTATGGAAGCTAAAAGTGGGAGCAGCCTTCCTCAATTCTAGGTTGCAGAATGCACTGAGGGAAAAAAAAAAAAAAAAGGAAAAGAAAAACCTCGCTTCACATACGGGAACGCCCAAATCTTCCGGTTTGTCCTCGGCGCACAAACACTAGATATGCTCCAGTATTTCTGGGAGCTGGAATAGCATTCTGGGTATACTGAAATTAAGAGATTTGGGCATGTTTGTGAGTCTGCTGAGTTCCTTGCTATATGTTTTCCAGGAGAGAAATGTGAAAGAGTTTCCTAGTTATAGCCTCTATACCTTTGCTGAGAAGGGATGCCACAAATCACGTGAATAATTAGTGACACTCTTAAGCATCTAGCACTGTGCCCATTTATTTTCTTGGCACGAAATGTATTAGTTCTACACTATTCATTTAGTTTGCATTTAGCAAGAGATAAATTTTAGTCGGAAGCTGTGCTAAAAGACAATATATACTGTATGTTGGAGAAAAATCTATTTGCTCTAAGACCATAGCTTCCTCTAAAAAAAAAAAAATCAGGAGTAATAGCATGGAGTTACTTTTTATGAAAGCCTAATTTTTGCATAGCATTTAATTGTTCAAATCTCCTAACTAAATGGCCTGCAGTGACCTTTTCAGGAATGCTGTACTCAGAGCTAAATTCTCACCAAAAAATGCACGTTTCTGTGATCCCCTCATTTAGATAATAGCTCTGAGCCTTTTGCTATAAAAGTGGAGTGAAGGGAGGGAAGAAAAGAGAAAGTTTTTCTTTCTCCACAAACGTTAATGAGACTTTTCAACTGTGCTATAGAGTGGAGGAGCTAAGCCTCTCGAGGTGTTTCTGTTTTTCAGGCTTTGAGCTCTTGCTGTGCCTTGCTCTCTCCATCCCGCCTCTGAAAGGCCCTAAACAACCCATGGCTTTGTCTCAGTATTTCTCCGTATAAGCTACACTCTACCAGGACCACTTTTTGCTTTCATATTTCAGCAGAAAAGCAAATAGAAGCGGAAACTGTTTGATGTATTTTAAGTAGAGAAGGCTACTAAAATATTTTTTAATGGGGATATGAAGCCTTTCAGCCAACAGGATGCTGGTTCAGTTCCAGCCCAGATGAGGAACAACTAAAAGTTGCTACCATCTAAAGGCTATTAAAGCCTTTGTAAAGTGAGTAACTGCCTAAGTACTGTTCCCAGTGGCCACATCACAAAAACACACTAACAAGTAAGTCTGTCTTCAGCTTCCCTCTTGCCAGTTTCTCAGCAAGAAGACAAGGAGTGAGTGGCCATGGGGATCAGCCATCCTTTCAGGAAGGTTATCAACACTCCCGGAGGTTCGTGCGCCAAGCTGAAGTCTGCCCAGAGACTTTATCACATACTGGTAAGTTAAATTGCATGAATATATTGATGTAAGTAGTCTCTCTCTCCTGCACTCCCTCTCTGATGGGTTAATAAGGGTAAATTCATCAAAACATAGCTTTGGAAAGCCCAGCGCTAGGCTCGTCCCCAGCCCACAAGAGAATGAATAGCTAGGCTTGTAGCAGGTACGTGGTCTGGTCTACCCACGCAGACAGAAGACGCTCGCGTGAGCAGGGCCACATCCCTGCAAGGAGGGCACAGCAGCGCATTCGCAGCCCCGGGAGCTCCTCTGCGGAGACGTGTGTGGAGCCGGGGGAGGAAGCTGTCGCGCCCAGGGGAGCTGATCGACCCAGGGGACGTCTTGTCTGCACAGGAACCACAGCATCAGCCTACGCTTCCCTCCCGCAGCCAAAGCTTTGTGACCTGACAAAAAAATAGGCAGGATTTTTCCTTAACAGGGTGCATGTTCAGCTAAGTAAACTCCGTTTTACCCATACATCTCTCTGTAGTGCAAAAAGAGGGAAGAGGGAGGAGGCATGAAGCAGAAGTCTGATTCAGGAATATAGGAATACAAACTATATTTTCATACATACACACAGACTTGTTTGCTGAAAGTTTCCCGTACGTCAAATTAAAACAGATAAAGCAACAAACTCAGACACCATTTACCCACAGGGAATACACTCAGCCTTTATTTAGCCACTGAAAATTTACTCCTGCTTGTCTGTATCGCTAACCTGCTTGGGTAGAGTGATGTTTTGATGCCAGAATACCCATAGGGTTTCCAGAGAACATATCATAAGATTCACAGCTACAGACACATCCTCGCAACAAAGCAAATTGGACTCGGACGGAAGCCCTGTGTAGAGCTACTCAGCCTGCAGAAGACTGAGGGCATCAGCAGAAGAAAGCTTTAGCACCTCAAGAAGATTGCTGCAAAAATGCAGATACCTAAGGCCATCGGGTACTTCTAGAGCTTGGAGGAGAGAGGAGAGCTAAGGATTATGTTCTGTGATTTTGGGGCAGAATTCAGGTGCTTCCGGTCATACGTGACACTTAATCCTTTTATGAATACAGCCCTGTATCTTTCCATGCCCTTCACATGGCAGTGAAGGCACTTTCCTGCCTCCCAGCGGTGTTTGAAAAATAAAAACCTGAAAGGCCATGAGGCACACAGTAGTCATGGGGTCAAGCCTTGGACCCCATTTCTTCATAGGTTTCTTGGTGCAGGATATTGTCTCTATGGTCCAAGCCTTAAAGGTTCCATGTAGGCTCTGTTCTCGTATGGTTATAAGGGTTTGAAAACCTGCAAGTAAATAAACTCCAGCCACATGAGCAGTCCTAGTGAGCTCAGAGGGTAGTGTTCCTCCTACTGTGTTTGCACAATAAGACACTCAATAAAGCTGCCTCAGTGCTGAGTGACCTGAGCAAGCATGACCTGTAGAGGGACACACATGGCAAAGACGCTTTTAAGTTCTCCTTTTATTTGAGACTTAGGATTGCTTTACAGTTCTCCATTTTCTTTTTCATAATGTAGAGTGAAACTTAAAAGTGGCCCCAACTCGTAATGAAAACTGCAATGAATTTTAGCAAATAAAAAGCCACTTAAAGAAAAAAACACTACTGTCCTGGCTGGGAATTTTAATAGTGCTGCACTCACAGCCAGACCACTTGTAACTTTTCTATTAAAATGTTAAATCGAGAGCATTAAACAGCTTCCAATTAAGGGGTATATTATCACCTCGATGCACAGGGAGTTTCACACGTAAATCCCTATGCATTAAGAAGAGAATATACCCTGTGGCTTTTTAAATAACAAATAAAAGTTAAAAGAGCTTTTGCAGGAGGTAGAAGAGCCATGGAAAGGCTTATATTTTAACACACTTGGAGTGGAAGAAAACTAATTTTTAAAACTGTATAGAAAGAATATTTATTTTCATTTTGTGCCGCTATTCCCAAATATTTCCACTGGGACCTACTTACTAAGATGAAAGTCTAAGTATTCCATAGGACTGGAAATAATGATTTTTGAATGCCTTTCATACACTCAGAGTGGAGGTGCTATTGGTCACGTCTTTTTAAGACTGAGGGCATCCTTCCCATTTCCACAGTCCCTTCTCTATGAGTCAAAACTCATTTTTTTTCTAAGGCAAAGGCAAATCTGTTAATTAATTTGAGTTAATATTGCTAAAAAGTCAGAAACAGATAAGAAATCCCCCTAGCACCTCTCAGCTTCCTGTGGGCCTTTTGAAGTAAAATGTGAAGAGCTGCAAGCCTCTCAGCCTATACACATGCTTAAAATTTTTCAGTGTAAACTCAGGGTATAATGTACACTTTGAAAAATCAGATGGCACTGACAAAGTTTATTAGCGATTATTGTTTATGACTGCTGCCATTAAAGCCAGAGGCAGTTAACCATGACTGTTCCCTTTGGTTACTGTGGCATCTAAGGCAAGTCAGTCGGCCACCTCGTCTCTTGATCTCTGGGTGTAGCTCAGCTGGGTTAAGGCAGGGAGGATAAAACACACCAGTGAGAAGAGTTTTAAGACAACTTGTTCATGGATGTTGAAGCACGGCAGCCATACGACAACTTTTGGCTCAGTATGGACAGGTGGCGGCCCCAGGTTCTGTTCTTGCCAGAAGGAAAGGCTTGGATGTGTGAGGGGTGCAGCACTAAGACATCAGATAGATCTTGCTGGTGGGAGGTAGGTGCTGGCAGACAGTTGGCTGCCCCCAGCCTCCAGCTCCAGCTCTGTTGCTGCATTACAGGAGGGGGGGAAGCCTGGTCCCCTACTGCTGTAGTTGCTCTCCTCACTGCCCTGTGCTGCTCCCATGACCCTGCTCTGGCTACATAGCTCTTGCTTTAGTCAGTAGCAAAGAGTTCCCGTAAGTGCTTTTCCTGCACCTCTGCAGCACCTCCTGCACTTAGGCAGCCAGGAGGAGCACAGGCAGGAGGATGGACATCTTCCGTGGGAGCATGAACACCTTCTTTGAAAGCTGTTGCCTTCAAAAGGGTAAAAGCCAGGAGCACCCTCTCCTCCTCTGACTCTTTCCTCTCTCACAAGCACCCACAGAGCAGCTTCTGTGTAGGAGCATGTATTACAGAGCTGGCACCTCTTCCTCTGCTGTGCCAAAGGCAGAGCCTATCCAGCCCTGCTTCACTCCTTCGTGGGACCATTGTGTTGGAGATTGTTTCCATGTTCCATCAAACACAGCTTATTATTCATGTGTTAATGTGGCATTTCAGCAAATGGTGTTACCAAAGAAAAAAAATAGCATTCGGATGCAGGATTCAGATGGATGCAAAGGAGGCTACCTAATTTCATAATTATTCACCATATGTTTGAGAATAAAAAGACCTGAAAGCTCCCCCCCTCTCTTCCACTACAGACTGCCAAGGAATACGGCACCTTTGAAAGCTTTGGTATAAGTTTTTGGGTTTGCCTTCAGGAGTCACTATTTATTCTACAGTCTTGAAAAACAGGATACACCAACATAGACCAAGGTAGCTAACTGCAGATATCCAGTTTTTAAAATCATGTCTTTAGTTTGTTGCCTACTAAATTAGGCTTTTCCTTTCTCCTCTCCTCTTCTCTTCTCTTCTCTTCTCTTCTCTTCTCTTCTCTTCTCTTCTCTTCTCTTCTCTTCTCTTCTCTTCTCTTCTCTTCTCTTCTCTTCTCTTCTCTCTACTCTTGCCCTTATGTTGTTTCTTTAATAAGTAGATGCTGGCCGTATCCTGTGAGTTTAGGGTGGACTGTTGGTAAACCTGTTATCCATCACAGTAATTCATAGAATCTGGCATGTACCAGATGGACAATATTCCATTGTTTAAAGTGAGCTCTGTCAATCTTTGCCATTGATATTAAACAAAAGTCAGGATTATTAAAGCATATGGGTACATGGCCTCATACACTGGTTAAGCCTTTGCTTTGAGAATGTGACTGCTGTTGTTGAGCATTCTGAAAATATATATAGTGTGCTACAGTACACAGGGAATCGCAGATGTCAAGGGGAAATGATATGTGAAAGCAGTGTACGTTTAAAAATGCAGCACTACTGTACCTTCTCAGAAGAAAAAGAAACTTTCCTCCTTCTCCCTCCTTCCCCCTGTTGCCAGTTAAAATGAACTGTCAGAGCCTGGATAAAGATACAAACAGGATTGCATACCTTACCAAGCCTACAGTGACTCTTAGACTTTGATCTAATTCTATTTGCTGCTTTATGATGCATGAAGCTGTCAGATAAAGAGGTGTTCAAAAAAATCCACTCGAGCTGTCAGGGCTGACAAGCCCTGTGATGGATTACAGAGAAAACAAAAGGGTTATCACCTTAACCACAAACATTTATATCTTTTTTTCATAAGGGTGCTTCAATCAACATGTAGTTACCAGTGTGCAGGTTGTTGTGAGCCTGTAGGAACACAGATCCAATGACACATGTTGAAACAGCATTTAAAAAGTACAACACACATGCATTGGCACTAATATGCTGCTGACATGGTACAGTTGTGCTTACTTAGATCAAAGATAAGAACCCTATAGTTTTCTATATAAAAAGGATTCTTTTCTGAGGAACAGATTTCCCCCTCCTTACCCGTCTTTCAAAGATTAAACACAGTCATAACAGTCTGAATGGGGTTTAACTCAAAAAAGCCCAGCACTTAAATATGCCCATATGATTACTTACACAATAGAAACTTCAGCATAGAATAAAGAGCAGTTAGCATTTGGCTCATGTAGAGGAAACAAAAAAAAAAAAATTGCTCTCGCTCCTTTTTCAACATCAAAAAGCAATCTCACGGCCCATTCATCTACCATCTCTTCCCCCCTCCCTCGCCAAAGTCTATCAATTCTTAAAAGGCCACCGCAACAAACAATATTGGACCTGAAATTTGTCAAGCAAAGCTAATATTCTAGCTCTAACACTGCATCTTTGACACTTTAGGAAAGAGAAAACAGAAAATACGTCAAGATTCTTGCTCAGACTGATAATACAGCCATTTTACCTGTGGTTTACACTCTGGATCAAGACAGCACATGTTCCCTTTTGGGCAGTACATCCATATGCTCCGAGCTACCAGAGACTATGCTATAGGATGCTAGGCTCATGTTTAATTCTTCAGTGTTTGTTTTTCCCCATATTTAGTGATTGTGATAACGAAGTTGGCTTGGCACTAGCCTTAACTGAATGAGTTATATAAGGGAATTAGACAATTCACGGAGGACAGGTCCACTAGTAGCTACAGAACCAAATGATCTTTGTCCAAGGAAGTCTCCAAACCACATTACTGGAACCTGGGAAAAAAATGTTAGGAAAAAGATTGTTCTATGACTGCTCTACTTCCCCATCTTTTCCCAGAAAACATGTTACCAGCCACTGCCTAGGAGAGGATACGGACGTAGGTGGGCGTTTGGTCTGACCTGTTATATCTCTCTAGTTCTAAACAAGGGAACTTGCATCTACAGCAGTAAGATTTTTGCCAGGATATGTATCTATCATACATATCATAAGCACACACACGCACTTACACACATGTATATATGTATACAGCCTAGATGAAGTCTGCCAACTTAGTACCGAGCCATGGAAGTTAACGCACACCCTATATAAGGGAAGCAGGTTAAAGGTGAGGCATCAGAGCAAGACAGAAGCAGGGAAAGATCTCAAGGAGAAGCACTTCAGGCAGGATGAAGAGCCTAGAGGAAAACTAAAAGCTGAGAGGAAACACTATCAGGACTGAAAAGAATTCTCTCACACAAAAATGGACCACCAGCCAATCACAATAAAGCACATCCACATTAAAGTTCTCCTTTCTGATAGAGTTCCCTGTAATATCTACTGCCTAAAGAGAAAGAAAAAAAGGAAAAGAAAAATGTCCAAATGCATTGCTTACAAAACAAAATTTAGAAGTCCTCTTAAGTCCCTCTTTAAGTACACCAAGACTGGATATGATCTTAATGAGCAGTCATGGCAGGAGGGAGGACACCTTTTCTTCAGTAATTCCAGCAAGCTTTTAAGGCTGTTTCTCTTCTCAGCTCTACCTCTCTGGCACTACTCGCCAAGCACTAATAGACACAAGCATTACCATCATTCTTTAAACTATATTCCTGTGCCATAGCCATCCAACAAACCAATAAAACTCCTTTTCAAAAAGTTGAAAGGCAAGCTGGTTCAGATAGGCCATTATTAGTATGCACAGAGTGTACGTTCACAGGCAATAATACAGTGGGAATTCAGCTAGCCTGAGCATAGACTGATGTGAAGCATATGATATTACTTATGTAGGCATGAAAGCAATCTGCTTTAATATCAGACACTTTAGTGCAAAGAATGTCAGGGTTACCAAAGGTTAAAGACAGGCCGATGGATTTTTTTGTTGCTTTTTTTTTTTTAGCACGAGCTGAAAAAACGTGGGACGACTCTTTCTATTTTCAGTTTTTGGGGGCTCCTGAGTAAAACAGTAATAAATTATTCCATTTAAAAACAACAGAGAGGTAAAAACTGGAATGTGGGTCGTGAAACAAAGCACAATATGCAGAGAAAAAGGAGAGTGTGAGAAGTGGCCGACCCCATCCTGTGGATGCTGGGAAGCGTTGCCCCAGCTCTGGTGACACTTGCAGGCTCTGAGCCTCATCCACTTGAGCCATCACCTTTGGGGAGTGCTGGACGGAGGCACATGGCCCCGGAGACCAGACTGCTGGAGCCTGATGCTCTGCCACACCACTGGACCAAGGTGTCAGTGAGCACATTGCAGGCTGCAGGATCAGGCCCCCTGGTGCCCGGCTGGCGCCCAGTCCCTGCTAGCCCTTGCTTGCACCCCACCACAAACAGCTGCTGCAGCACTTTCAACTTTCACTTTTCCTTTAATAAAATTAAAAACCAGGCACATAACCAAGCTGAGAGCTTCCAAAATCTCAGGTGGGAAGCATTACTGAGAACAGAAGCCAGGCGGACTGTTTTTCAGAGGCTGATTGCTTTTTCAGAGTGTCTTAGCACTTATTTTTTTCCCAGCACTGGAATCCTTGGGTATTGTGGAGCATAAGAAAAGGGAAGCTGTCATGCCAGCAGATAAGGAGCCCAGATAGAGAACAAAAAAGGAACAGAAAATGAAGATGTTTCTCCCATTTTTCTCAGAAACACAATTCTGTTTCTACTTGATTCCATGTGTTAGGGAAGATAAAAAATGTAAATATTGAAGAGAAATAATGCAAGCTGTTAGGAAACCATTTGCTTTTATAACCTACCGCAAAGTCACTAAATCCCCTTTATATACTGATAGCCTTCTCTCAGGCTGCTACCTGTCTGTTAGTCCTCATGCAGGACTGTGCCTATATTTGACAGTTTATGACACATGCAAAGAAAGAAAGAAAGAGAGAGAGAAAGAAAGAGAAAGAAGGGGGGAGCATGCAGTGAAAGGAAGACAGATGGGCCTATCAGTTATGTATATTGTGACCCACCTGCCAGTCACAGCCTCATGGGAATGTGGCATAATAAATACTGAAAAATGGAAAGTAGGAATTAAACTTAAAAAGAAAAAAAAAAAACATATTGAACAAAGTAAATTGTCTGGAAGGGAGAAGTGTAATAAAGATTTTTTAGGAGCATATAAATCAAAATTTCAAAAGAAATTTGCCAAACGGGGTCTCAGCTCATGTGCAGTCAGTGGCAGGAGGGCGTAATTCGTGGATCTAGCGGATGATTGGCAGCACGCCTAGGTATGAGGGGGTTGTTTTAATAAATATTCATGATGGAAGCATGTATGCTCTAAGCACACACCCTGCCCTAGCAAACCCAGCCCGGCTGAACTTCACCCCCACCCAGGAGCCTCTGCATGTTCTTGCACTGCTCTCAGCCGCATCTCATTGCTTTTCGTGATTGTGTGTGTGTGCATGTGCAGATGTATGAGCCCAGGCCCTGCAGACCAGACCAGACCAGACTTGGTCCTCCCTGCCCTGTCTCACAACCCGCCCTTCCAGAGCTCTGCAATAAACTCAGCTGTGAGACCTCCAGCCCAAGATGGCTATCTGAAATAATCCCACTGAGTGAAAATCCTTCTTGCTAAGCTCACGAATAACCAAAACCAGTTCTTTCTATGCTGAATTTGTCTCATGACAAACCTCACTTCCCTTCTCAAATGACATGAAGTCCAGAGGATCACCTTTTGCTTCTGTTGTGCATTTCTTTCACTCCAGCCCTAATGGTGTTTCCACAAGTTCAGAGAAATCCCATCCACCCTCATCCCAACCACATGCTTCCCTAGACTCCATAACCTCCCTGACAATTCTACATTGTGTGGGTATTTGCTACACAGACAATCCCCAACCTGCACGTAGACCAGTGGAAAAAAATATTTTCCACTTGGTCAGGGATCATTGTGCATTCAGAGACATCTGCATCTGCCCACCTCTTTCTAATAATCTCACATCAGTACATGAAGGTGGCTCTTCCCTGCAAAATCCTCTCACCTATATAACAAGAACGAGTGTACGGTGGCAGAAACACTCTGTTTTCCTTTTCCCTTTCTGCTCCCCTTTCCTGTCTCTGAATTGATACTCATCCTCTGCTTTCTGACCTCCTTCCTGTCACTGAAGCCCTTCTCCCTCTCCTCCTTTCACCTCTCACCCATTCATTCCCCCGTCAGGGAGATATGTAAATGAACTCTAATTCTAATTTAAGGGCCTCTTTGATGTAGGCTCTGTCTAACCAGCAAAATACCCTAGCAGTATCCCACTTAATTTTCTGCTCTGACCTTTTCACTGCTTTTAACCTCAAGAATTCTTAGTCTTCACATCACAGGCAGGGAGATAGGTCTGTGGTTAGCTGTTTTTAACAACATGTGAACTGAGGTAATTACCTAAGAGAAAATACTACAGAGAGGTTTTCTTATTTTCCTGAGTAAGGGAAGAAACAAAGCCTTCCAAAGGTAGAGACGTGTGTTTGGACAATACTGCTCCCATTACCAGGGATCCAAACCACATGTGGGAGGACAGGCTGGGGACTCCCAGTATCTAATGTAGCTGAGGAACCAGCAAACCAGATGCAGTCCTTTAGCATGGTGCTCCATCTGAGCAAGTATCACCTGGCTGAGCAGCGGCAGGCAAACCCAGCTCTGGTGACCTCCTGTCAAGGGTTTCATCATGACATCTAAGTCCCCACACAGAAATAAACACCTACACACATTCCCATGCTCATTTATCATCTCTTTCTCTCTCCACAATCTTCACTATTTGTTATTTTGTTTAGTTATTTTTGTTCCTGAATATTGTTAACACAGGGATCTAAAGTTTTGGGGAATTTCACTGATTCTGCACAAACCTTTGATCTAAAATCTGTAGAACAAAGCCTACCAAGTCAAATATATCTCTGAACTGCTCACTCTAGGATATGCCCTGCATGAAAATGGTCCCCTCTTCCAGTACTGCACTGGGGTTCTGATTTTGCAATGTTGCTTGAACATTTATTAGATCGGAAATTGGGCCAATTGGCTTTTGGGGACAGTCTCTTCACAGACCTCTACCGTTAAATGCAAAGACCTAAATATTAACTGTTCCATATTAGTGATGGTGCTTAATACACATAATAGCTGAGACTCAAATACATCCAACAGCAAATGCATGAGGTGACCACAGGAAGTATTTTCCCCTTCAAAAAGAATTGTTCACACTTCATGGAAATCAATGGTCTTGGAGAAGACTGACAGAGCCAGATGTGGAAATCTGAGAATTTTACTGGAAAATGGTTGCAGCAGCATGAATATAAATGGCATACAAACCTCTGAAAGCTGTAAACAATGAAAATGAACTAACTAATATATAGGAAAATTTAGTGAGATGTGTTTTCTAGTAAGATAGAAACAGACACTTAAAGTGAGTATGAGTTGAAAGCAGTAAGCCCATGGAATATCTTTGCAAAGGAATTAAAGAAAAATACATGAAGTAAAGGCATGGGAACAACTCCTTTTTTGTAAAGGATGAATTAAACAGGTTGATGGTTTTTCTGTACACAGTGCTCAAGCTTTGTGGGGTTGCACTGTATCTGTTGTAAAAGAAGATCAATTAATTCCTCTTGTAATGTGATTTGAAAGTAAAGAGTTGCAAAAATTGCTATGCTTGTCACCAACTTGTGACTCTCTGCCATTTCATGCAGTTTGTAAATTATAATTTCTCTTTGCTTGATCTTTTATACATAATTAGACATTGCAACAGGAAGTGAGACCTCCTCATCTTGTGTCAGCTGACAGAGGCAGTGCGTGCTCCCATCTTCACCCTGCCTCATAGCAGGTCTTTCTTGATCAGCCACTTCAGTGTATGTCAGTTATGCCAATGTGCCTCTGATGAGACAGGCAGATTATTGCATCTAGGGAAAAGGCGGCCCATAAAAAATACTCACCAGTGCTCCACAAGCCAATGGTTTCCCTATTGAAGCAGAGTGATTTACGGGTGATATGTGCAGCCTGGAAGATTAATCTAAGTATCAGCCTGACAGTTTTCACACTGGATAAGAATAAAATTGATGGGTGAAAAAATATAAAAATATGTGCTGCATGTTTTAATATATTTTCAATCTTTCCAAAAATGTACCTGGGAAATCTATATGCTCCTTCCTTGGAAGAAAAATGTGATTTGATCCCTTTTTAAACTATCTGTACTGCAAGCAGACATCAGGATGGACACCAAGGCTGTGTATTAATTAATACAATCACTGGGATCTAAAAGACTAATGCAGGGGATGCAGTCACATCTGATCCCACACGATCCATATTCTACAGTTAAATCCTGATGGTCAGGTGACGATCATAGGCTTCATCCTCCAAAGATATTAAAAGACTTAGGATTTAGGAAGCAACCACAAGGGAAAAAAAAAAAAAAAAACAGAGAGAGAGATGGCTTGTCAGTCATCAAACCGTTACATCAAGAAATGGTTCCACTGTAGGAGGGTGAAAGAGAACCAGGAAAGAACATTTACAGTGCTAATACAGCAGTAGGTTAATACAGCAAACCTGGTGACACCAAGGACTGAAGATGAAAAAGTACAACACAATAGATCTTTGGACAGATAAGTCACTCTGTCACATCTGTGCTTCACTCTCAGAAAACAAGAGGAAAAGGCAACGCTTCAGACTGCTATCAAACCTGCAGTCCATGTACTGCCTCTGCTTCACAGAGCGACACTTGCTTGTGCAGGTCCTCATCCAGCCACGGAAGAGCACGGTTTCACACACGGGGTAGCCCATCTGAGATTCATTCTGTGTGTCTGTCTTCTACATCATCCCACTCAAACTGAAGCCCAGTCTGGGTTTGTCTGCACCAACAGCTCAGAGGCCATCTGTGAAGCCCTCTTTGAGGGGTATACAGACAGTTAAGAAACAAAAGCTCAGGCACGTCTGAAGTGTGCTTTTTGGAGTACATGGGTTCTGCAGATACACCTAGCAGTACAGCTTCACACTACTCAGGCCTCAAATCACCCACAAACTTCCCTCTGCAGTCATAAGGTGGTTACTGGGGTGGGAAACAAGGCAAGTGGGAGCCAGTGTATCCCATGTTCACAGTCACTTCTCAGCCCGCTTTTTGCTGGTAGTACAGATAGTCTTCATGATACCCAAGGAGAAGATCCACTGGGCAAAAACAGACTTGGGATCTTTTTGTGGGTTGCTGGGTTTGTTGCTTGCTTGTTTCTGCAAAGCTAATTATTCATTTCAAATTTCTGGAAAGCAGAATGGACAAGACACACACAGTTCATCACAGGAACTGAGGGCAAGGCAGAGCATATTCCCCATTGCAAAAGCACTGTTAAGTTGTGATAGCAGTGACTAAGAAAGCAGAAATTTTTAGACAGCCTTTCACATGTTATTTAATTGTACTATTTTTGCAAAGGCAATGAGTAGAGAATAAAATGCAGTTCCTCAGAAAGGTAATCAATATTGTATGAAAGCTAATAATTTTTCCATGAAAGAAACTTGAAAAACTATGAAAAAGATTATAAGAAACAATCCTAGGAGAAACATATTAGTCATATTTTTGCTTTTTGCGCAGTACTCAAAATTAATGTTGACCAGGTCATTTGTAATTTTATTCCTCCTCTCTCCCCTTTTTCTTCTATTTTCTTCTTTTGTTTTTTTTTTTTTTCCAGTCTGTTGATTATGGATAGAAAATGCAAAAGTTAAAAGGGGTGAGTAAGCATTGAGCAGCTGAAGGAAACACTGAACACCTCTTGTTTCACTGAAAAAAAGGCAATCAGAAAGCGTCCTTTTTTGTATTTCATCATTATAATTTCTGACCTCTTTTCAGGTGTGATTTTGCAACTTTCTCCACACGCACCAAGTTTAAACTGTGTTTCCCTGACTCAGTAGCCCCATGAAGTGCCGGTCCAGCCTCTACCCTAGTACCTCGGAGGAGGAGCTGGGCACTGCTTTGGAGAGAGAGCTCACCAGAACCAAGACATCTCACCAAAACCATTTTCACTGCATCAGGGCAGAACTTGCACAGGCTCATTTGCCCCACTTAACTGACTGCCTTACCTACCCTGCTCTGCCAGTAATGTTGACTTTATTGCTTGTTTCTTTCACTCTTTTCATTCCCTCTTCAATGTTTTCTCAGTGTAATCCCTGTGCGTGTAATAGCCTCCCTCACTTTGATAAACTAAAGTACCTTCCTCCTTCACTTTTTTTCAGTGTTCATAAACACACTAATAATCATCTTTTCCAAACTTCAGGAACCCAAGTTTTTTTTCCATTCTTGAATAGCTAAGTTGCTTCTGTATCCACTGTTTTTGTCTCCACTGCCCTCCTAAGTCAGCTCTGCTGCATAAAACTCAGGTTCCCAGGCAGCTTGTTGAGTTGCCTTTTGCTATTGATCCACACAGCTTTTTGGTGGCTAGACCATGAAAATTTTGTAAGGCCCTGGAGATTTACTTAGATATTGCACAGAGCTGAGAACATCCTGTGTACTTAAAAGAAGCCCGTCAAGTTCATATGTGGTGCCTATTATTAATATCTGTCCTAAAAGATTGCTATAATTAGCAATGAAAGATCAAAAGGGAAAAATCATTTTTTTCCATTTTCCCAGCTTGCTTACTTTGTGCATTTGGCAATTGTTTGTCTCAGCTTTATGGCCCTGTTGGCAGCAGGCTTCCCTTCTCTAAATTCAGCAAAAGGAGTTTTAAAAGAAACATCAGTAGCAGAGCTAAAGGGGAAGGAAAACAGGCCACAGGCAGCAAACAACACGTATAAAGAAACACACGGGGAAAGAAGATGTGCACCAATATGCAGTGCGGTCAAGGTTTCTGCAAAAACAGAAGTTCTGCTATTCTGCAATAAGTAAGTCTGGAAGAAAAATGTGTTGGACTTCAGACAACTGGTTGGTTTGAAATTCATCCCAATCTAGGTAGCACATTTCTTTTAACAAATACAATAGCATCTGCCAGCACCAGCAGCATAATGCACTCAGGTAACTTCAGTGGAGACACTGAGGTAAGTGAAGGGTCTGCAGTGGGCTTCGTGTTCCCAATGCCCCTCTAAACTGAAGGGGTGAGCCATAAAGCAGCAGGCAGGCAGCCTGGGTTTGCTTGGTTTTGTGTGACCAGATCAGAGTGATGGGAGCTGCAGCTGTCTGCTCCTTCCCCACCCAGCAAAGCTCCTTCAGCTCACAGTTTATACAGTATGACAGAAGTATGCCTTAAGTCTCTAGCTGAAGGATTAAAGCTTTGCAAACCTTTTAAAGTCAGCCAGACAGCTCTAGCACTCATTAAAGCTTTTACCTCATTTCAAGCCTGGGTGATCCCCCAAACTGGACCAGCAATAACAAGCGTAAAGGAAACCTCCTCATCCCACTGTAAAAGAGGGGAGGCCTGTTCTGACTGCAGAGATTGCTGGCACTACCTCAAAAAGCACAGGAGAAACGTAATGGGAAGTTTGCAGCAGCTTGCATGAGGAAGGTACCGAGGTGATTGCTGCATCCTGTACTGCACACCAGGGAAATAACAGAAAGGGCTCTGGGCTTGTAAAGCTGAGCTGGTTTCCTGGTAAGAAAACAAATATAGCACTTCAGCTGCAGCTAGCACCATACCCAGGTACCTACAGACTGGTTTCACCACACCTCCTCCAAACACTTCCTCCCTGCAGACCTGGCCCAGCTCCACACAAATTGCTAAATAGTTTCTTCCAGCACCTTTTATTGGCTTGATCTGTGTGCCACCACCTACTGACTTGCCACAGCCAGAGCCTCTTAACGCACAGGTTAATCCAAGGCGTGTCCATAATGCCCGGCATGGTGGCCCTGGCAGACCTGCAAGGCTTGGCACGTGCTGTGGGGCTGCCACAGGTACTTTTTCTTTCCCTGGAAAGGAAAGTGTCCCCAGATGCAATAACAGATACCAGCAAAGCACTTCCAAAATGTTGATCCCTTAGCCCTCTCCCCAGCTCTCCTGGACATGCATTGATGGTAGGGAGTTTGTGGCTGCCATTTTGTTGTTCATCCATGGAGGGTGGGAAGATTGCCTTAGGACTTGGTGCTGCTCTTGCCTTTGGCTTTGGCCATGGGCACCCATCCATGGCACCTGCACCCACGTCAGCACCCTGACGTTTCTGGAGTGCTGCATCTTTTTCACCATCCTTCACTTGGTCTTGGTTTTACTTCCCTGGCTGTCCTGTGGTTAACTGGTGTGACCTACCTCCCATAATAGCCAGGACTGCTGCTTTCGGTCCTCTCCTTGGACAGCTTGCCGGACATTTCCTTCTGGATCCACAAATACAGATCTTGCTTACCTGAAGCGTGCCTCTGTCCTCAAGATGGGAAGAAACTGGTCTAGCTCTTCAGGCCAGGTGCTTGGGGGCACTTTTTGCTGCCTAGTCCACTGCAAAAAGACCACATCTTGTACACGCTACTTACATCCTGCCTGGTAGGAAGATTGGTTTAAAAATGTGTGGGGTAAAAAAATATATTTGGTTTTGTTTTAATTGCATTTGAATGACTCAAAGTTTTCCTCTTCTCAATGAACTTGTTTCCAGTTTAATTTGAAATTAGCACAAGCTGTATTTAGCCATAAATATAATACATGCAAACAATCAGATTTAATTAAAATAGTCTTTAAGCAAGTGCACACTTGCTGCTGTTTTAAAGTCAAATGGATGACATTAAGGAAGTCGTTGTCTCAGCACCAAAACCCAGCTGCTCCTGAAGCGGTAAACCAGCTCTTGGCAGGGCCAGTCTACTCTGCAGGTGCCAAGAGGAAAGTTTCTTCTTTTCAGCTTACTTCAGCGTCAATTCTAAATAACTGGTTGGTGCAAATGTGGGAAATAATGGTGAGCTAAAAACCTGGAAACCCGGTTTTCCAGTTGAAGAATACAGATGGTATGTCGAAGAGAGTGATCTATTGTTCCTAAAATCTTAAAAGCCAGGGATCACTGTGAGCGATTGGTTCAAAAGTTTTAAAAGCAAAACTTGCTGACTAGGGTAACTTATGTCCTCCTAACAGTGAAATGTTTCATTTGCCATAATACGGCCAGATACCTTGACCACCACAGCCTGGCTGGAGTCTCACTAATCCCTGCTACAGTTTTCATCCTCTCCCTCAGCACTTCCACCTCCTTCGCTGCTTATAGGCACTCGTACAGGGTAGGATGTGTTTCTTCCCACAAGTTCTCTGACAAGCATATCCCACATAACACTCTCATTTCTGACCAGGGAGCTTTTGGCTTATGCATTCAGACTTACAAAATCCACCACAACAAACCCTGGCATCATGGTCCCTCCATGGTCCAGACCTGACTCTCTCCTGGCTCGTGTGCCTGGGAGTCCTGTGAATGGTCACCACCAGCACCACCAGAGCCCAGAGGTCTCCAGAGCTCTTCCTAGAGACAGCATCAAAAGGAACAAATCCCAGTGTGATGTGTAGGGCCATTATGATCAGATATCACAAGTGGAGAAACTCCTCTGGATTCAATAGATAACAAGAATAACAACACAGCCTATGGCTTTACGGTATTTGAAGTGAGGCCGGAACCTGGTATAGAAAACTTGAGTTGGACTAGGCTTCGATACACCATATTTGAGGAGACAGAGAAAGTTTTGTAAGCCTGAGTTTGTCCTGAAAGAGAGCCTGTGGTTTTATTTCCACAATTTTATGGAGAAAATATTATTTTTGCTCATTATTTTATATTTTAGTTGAAAAAACTGAAAATCCGTTTACTGAAGATGCTGAATGCTTTCCTGTCAGTAAGAATGAAAGAATTTTCAGGGTTTTGTTTCAAGGAAAACCTGAAAAAAAAATTATTTATTTATTTATTTATTTATTTATTAACTGAAATGCCCATAAAAATTACATGTTCCAAAAAGCATTTAATAGCAACAGCAATCATAGAAAATACTTTTGTTTGGCATTTCATCTTCAAATCCACTTAAAACTTGCAAGAGTCACTTCTGTAGTGGACCTACCATGCTAGGAGATGAAATTATGGAGATCTCAGTAAAGAAAATATAGTTCAGAGGTCAGAGGTTATTGCAAGCAATTATTGACACAGTCAAAACAGCATATTAATTCACACTATGAATTAATTTTCATCTGCATCAGCAGCAGCTCTGTTTGACTTTTTATTTATGTCATTACTATTGTTATTACTATCTTCTATCTGAACTCTTCTTGACTGAATTTAACTTCTAAGAAGCATCTTTCCAAGTTCCTAAAATTGCATCACTAAGTGAATCCCCGAGCAATGAATGACACTTGCTCATATAAACCCCAGTATTATCAACTCCTGAGAGCTTACTCCAAGTCTCCTGACAGTTAGTACTTTTCTTAAAGTGTCAGTTCCGGGAATCAGTTTCTTACATGGAAATTCCAACTTTAATTTGAAGACAGGAAGCTTCTCGCCCTCAGGATTGTATGGAAAAGTTTGAATCAAAAATAAAAGAGGCTTAGATATCATAAGGCAATTTAAAATGTCCACAAATTATTACTCTTTAAAATTACATTATTATTAAGTCAGTCTCTTGATTTTAGGGGTCTTGGTAGGTGACATCTGGAAGGACATTTGTGCTGGGAGCTGTTGGTCACCATCTTGCAGAATACTCTGTCTGCTGTTCAAGTGGTTGCTGTGAATAATGCACTCACCTATTTTTACATTTGCAAAATTTCTATCAATGCCCTAAGGTGTTCAGTAACCAAAACCAGAAGTTTAACCGACCACGTTTTGTTCCATAACAGTCTTGCTATTATTATTCATGGAGTCAGCAATGTAAACTGAAACTGCTCTCTTTTTTAAAAAATTGCCTGTCCCTAGTACCAATTGAGTCTTCTATACTTTATCTTCTGTGAATCATCTGTGCAGCAACATGCTGTATTTGAGCGTGAAAGTTCAACAGACAGCAGAAATGTCCCAGGACACTGACTTGTAAGATGGCAAGGACTCATTTTTCCCTTCTTAAGTTTCTCTTCTTTGTCCCCATTCTTTCCCACTGTATGTGCTGCAGCAGCAAAGTACCTTTAGAGCCTTATCCATTTTGAAAGTACCTGAGACATCTGTGAGCTGCAAGATTTTCTTTTAGGAAAAAAAAAAAAGTTTATTTCTTGGTTCACCCAATAGTAATACCGTACAGGAATCAGGTCTTTATTTAGAAGAAATTGGAAGTCAAACTAGAGAGACATTTAGATTCCAGGTGTCAGTTTATCATTTAGTGAAACAAAATTTCTCTTTTCAAATATTGTCTTTCTGCAATATGAACTTTTAGTGGTTTAAATTATTAGACTGCTGCCCAGCACTGCAAATATGGATGTGCCTTGAACGCCAACATATTCAGACATCTACATCAGCAGTAAAATTTGAATCATGCTCCTTAAAACTGGGTTGCATAATATGAATTTGTATACACCTTCCACCCTCAATCTCAGCACAATTTACCATGCATATCTGAAAGTAAAATGTAAATCCAAAACAGGTTTCAGGCTGCTAAGAGACTTGCAAGCACTAGTTTAGACAACAACAAATGGTTTTGTGCTACTTTTTATCATTTGGACCACATTCTGGACAGAGCAGAGTTTACTGGATAAGAAAAATCTTTGACTTCCCACCTATATTTCTTGCCTCTTTTGGGCTTCTTGAAATTATGTATTAAACAAACCAAAACAAGTGTTGTGACTTTAGAAACCTCTACAATTTTATGTTTAATTTCCACCTAAAAGCTCTGTGATTTCATTTTTATTCCAACAGGAAATCTCCAGCGTTTGTGTACGTTACTTTGTCCTTACTGAATTGCTCAAGTTTACCCTTGAAAATATCATTTTCACAATTGCTTTTCTAGTTAAGTGACCAAAGTCAAAGTAGTAGTATTGCTACTAAGACCCCAAAAATATCAGTTGCCACTTTTGGTCCAGTGCCCCCTTGACAGGTCTATTACAGGCATCAGCTGGCAACATACCACTATTCTGAAGCCTTTTCTAAGGTTAATATTTAATGGTCTCAGCACTGATGCTTTCCTCAACAAAAATCAGAGTGAAGCTCTCAGCTCATGTAAACTAACAGCACTATTGCCAGATCTGACTACAGAGCCATCTGAAGATCTGTCCCTCTTTCATTTGAAGTTCCTCATAACAGGACTGCTCTGTATATCATTACCTACACTACTCTACACAGTGCTGATTATAACACCAAAGAAAGATACCAAAGCAATACCAAAAGTCATCCTGTTATCGCATATGATGAGTCACCATCTGTAAACTTTTAATGTGGCCAGTGTATCTTCATATCTGAACAATCTAAATTAGCAGCTTTTTAATCATTAGTAAATCAAAGACTCACAGTAAACTTTCCAGCCTTTGTTGTTCATTTTTCCCCAGCAGAATAAAATGATCTGTAGAGCAGCGTGCCACAGCATCAAATGCAGCAAGGCATCCAGCAAACAGACCTGCTGGATTGGGCAGCCAGGTCCTACCTGGGCTGGTGAGAAATGATCCACCTTCTGCCCTCGTCTGCTTAGTCCCTGTTCTCCCAGGCTCCAAGTCACCCTGCACCAACGTGTTTGCTGTGTAAATGCTTTATGGTGCATCAGGCAGCATGTGAATGTGAACATGCCGATGTGGCCATGGCCACCTTGTGACAAGCCTGCAGCATTCCTTGCTGCTTGCGGCGTTACAGATGGTCATTCCCCCACTCCCCAGCCCTGCTCAAATGGACACCTGGCTCTTGCGCAGCAGCTTTCTCCTCTCCCTCCTCCCTTTCTGCAGGCAAGTGGAGAGAAGACAAGGTTTAGCCTTTGAATATCCACTGAAGCTTTCTTCCTGGAGACTGGGAGGTTGTGACACTCTATAGAGTATAGCCTGTCATCCTTATTTTGTGCTGGATGTGGTTAATTATTTCTTTGTCAGAATGTCTCACTTGGCATAGATCAATGTTAGACTGGTTAAGTGATTACTTTGCCTTCTAAACTACAATTACTAGTATCAGATGAGATTGGCCCAAAAACTTAGTACTGCTTGGGTTCTCACTGTCACAGTTACCATCTAGGAATGCATATAAAAAAAAAAAAAAAAAAACAATTGAGAGCTTCAGAGATGCCTTGGGGAACTAGCCACACAACTCTTTATTTTCAATCTGAAATCCTTAGCTTCATCCACAGATCACTCTGAAATCTCATCCAGCAACTGTGAAAAACAGTTCCATCTGGATTCTCTGGATTTGCACTCCATGAAAAATGTTCCAACTGGATGAGAATTGGTGTTTGCAAATAACAGTTTGCTAATGCAACAGTGCCATCATTTCTTAGCATCTCTTCATTTCCATCAGGCACACCACAACTTGTGGAAGCTGTGAGCTCACAGGCACCTTTTCTTTGGAGGAAAATTACTAAAATTGATTTCAAGTTGTCTTTTAGCATAAAACATAGGAACAACTATTACGATATTTTCAAATAAATTTATTTTCCACACAGAATCTAAGATGGACCTTTTCTCCATCTGCCAAGGGAATTTCTTCATAAAGCATAGAATTAGATTAGAAAGATTCATGAACTCATGAGAATATAATAAAAAAAAAAAGGAAATACCTGAACATTTACATGCAATATAAATATTTATCAAAAACACCCATTGGACAAATATTAAATATGGATCCTGAAGGGTTGGAGAACAAAAGATTTAGGCTAAGGCTACCACATAAAAGAAAAACATTTGGAGCAAAGTTATCCCAGGCTCTCAAGGGGTAATACACAATCTGTTCTTGGTCCAAAAGCGGTAAGAAATGCACTTGTCATTTTGTCATACGTACTTTGACAGAAAGGTCAGAGGAAGAATTTATGGGAACACTACAGTCATTAATGTGTGCTACAGAGAAAAAGTGATCAATCAAACCTTGACCCACTGCAAACTCCTGAACTCTGTTTTCTTCTTCTGTTTCAAATCACAAAGCCCTATGTAATGCAGCACTTTCCCATCTTCATCATTTCAAGAAAAGAGGTAAAAAAAAAAAAAAAAAAATCAAATCCAAAGATTCCGACCAGCATTTTGATGACATTCTTAATCCAAAAGAATACATTTTCCTTCTGTTTTTCCTTGAACCATGACATATTGCCACTTTTAAAAGGTCATTTCGACTGACATTCATGAGTACAGGAGAGAGGCTCATTCTCTTGTAAAACATTGCAGAGACTTGATTATTGTTTCACCTCTCAGTGTTTTTGTTGAAGACTGAATCACCAAGCCAGCTACATTTTCCTCTCGACTCTTCTTATCCCAGCCATTTTCAGCAGTGGTCTGGTTGTCAGAAGTTGCAAAGAGTCTGATGCAAAGATGAGCTGGAAGTCATCTTGTGTTGATAATCCTGATGGCCTTTTGCAAGCCAAGGAATCTCCTGATAATAGAAGTCTATGAAGACCAAAGAGAATGAGCTTTTATCTGAGACGAAGAGTGATGACACAATTGTTCCTTCTTTCCTAAGTTCCTCTACTTGGGAAGCAGCCATTTCCCAGGGAGAAGCTTATAACAGAAGAAGGGATTGCTGGCTGCTAGGAATGTAAATTCATCAGTTTAAAAACCTCTGAACAAATAGACCTGCCATGAGCGTGGTAAAGATTAAAAATATGGTTTCTTATTCCTGAAGGTAAATTTTCCAAGTGACTAAGGAACATGCTAATATTTAACATCTAACATTTTTTCCTCCAACACCTAGGCAACTAATACAAAAAAAAAAGAAGAAATCTGGTTCATAGCTGCCTATGGGGTGCTCAGCACGAAAAGGCAGAGGCTTTGATCCAGACCAGCCTACAATTTGGAAATACCAAATGCAATTGGCTTGTTATGCAGGACACACTAACGATGACAAGTGCTTATCTGGCAGTCTTTTGGGCAATCTGGCAGAGATGTGGTCCCTACCAAATGGGGCTCCCTCCAGGTTTGTGCAGGAGGTTGTGGGCTCCAGTAACTCCTATGACAGCAAGCCAAGGCAGCGTGTCTCACTGCTCTGCATTTTGAGACAGATATAATAAGAATGTGAGCTTGGGAAGAGAGGTGCATAGGAACAGAAACCTTTTTTCTTTCCCATCTTTGATGCCATGCTTCAAGCAGTGAGGAAATGGACAGAGAGAACAGCTGTGTCTAATGGAGTACTTTGTCTCTCCCGCAAAGTCTGCTGTACTGGGGAGCTCACAGTTTCTCTCCTTTCTCAGGGGAGCATAACTCTATCTGGCCAATCAGTCTGTAAGGAGATCACAGTGACTTTCGGTCACTGACATGCATATGGAGGATGAATAACTCAAGCCAGATTTATAAATGCAGCACTTAAAAAAAATAATAATAAATCTATGCTGTTGGAAGTAAATTCAGTTGATAGGTCAGATGGAGACTGTGACTATATCAAGCATAACCCTCAAGTGAATAAAAGCCTTGTCATAAGATACTTTAGATAGGCAGGTAAGGAAGAAACTGTGGAAGAGACACCAAAGTTTCAGAAAAGGACTTGTGTTTTGAATCATTGTCTTAAAACAGCACAAAAATACATAGCTCATCTTCAAGAGAAAGAAGAAATGACAATTAATGTGGGCAAAGGGCCCAGGATTTGAAAAAAGCTATTTACTGACATAGCAAGATGTGATGAAAAAGAAGAGTTCAGCATAAGCAGGAAAATGAAAAACATCGGAGCAGGGGACTATTCACTCATCAGCAAGTGGACCAGGAATGGCAGCTGAGAGCAGCTCTGTTGGAAAGGACTGGAGGGCTCTGGCAGACAGCAAACTCAGACAGTGCCTGCACTGCATCTTAGCAGACTTGAACAGGGGCATGGCCCACAGATCAAGGGAAGGGGTTGTTCCCCTCTATGGAGCACTCGTTAGACCCTGTCTACACATTGCATCCAGTTTTGGGGTCCTCAGCACAGGACAGCCATGGACAAACTGGGGGGAGTTCAGTGGAGGGCCCCCAAGGCAGTGGGGGCTGGAGCACTTGCCCCATGATGAGCAGCTGAGGGAACTGGGCTGGTTCAACCTGGAGAAGGGACTGCTTTGCGGGCACCTAACAGTACCACTGCCTGCATCAGAGAGATGGAGCTGGGCTCTTCACAGTGGTGCGTGGTGAGAGGATGAGACAACGGGCAAAATGGCAACAGAAGAGGTTCAGCCAGGCTCTGAGGAGAAGCTTTTTCCCGATGAAGACAGCCAGGCAGTAAAGCAAGTTGCTCGGAGAGGCTGTGCCACCCCTACCCCTGGAGGTTTTCAAGACCCAACAAGAACAGCCCTGAGCAGCTTGGTTTGACCTCAGAGCTTTGAGCAGGCGTTTGGAGCAGAGACCTCCAAGGTCCAACCTGAATTATTCTCTGATTCTTTGAAAGTTAAAGGATTTCCATCAGTGATTCATCACAAAGTTTCATCTTGAGCAATTTGAAGATGTTTTAGTAAAGGTTATATTAAAATTAAAATCTTTTCTCCTGAGTGCAGGGAAGGATCCAGTCTCTCATTCTAGGATTCTATATGCAAATTTCAATTTTATCTGAATGTACTAAGGAGCAACAAGTGAACAGACATAAATAATACCTGCTGTCTCTTCCCCTTCAGTGTAAACTTTCCCAGATGCCTAGGTTAGAATTTACAAACAAGTGCCTTTGCCATGCAGAAAATGCCTTCTGCTTTCATTCCCTTTCTGAACTCCTCCACCAAAGCTGCTTCAAAGCCCCAAACTGCAAAAGGAGAGATTTGACCATAAAATGTGAAGATGTCATTGCTTTCCTAGAGAAAGAAAATGTCTGGGTTCTCTGGTCTCTATAGCAACACTCTGTAAATACGATTAGTGTTAACAAGAAAGCATATAATCTTGGGTGAATCTTTTAACTTACTTTTATAACTCATTTTAAAGGCCATTCCTGGTATTATTATATGTAAGCTCCTTATTGGACGGTTGGAAAACTCTATGATTCAGGCTCATTTCTGGTATAAATCTACTGGCTCTCACTAACAAGAGTAAGTATGTCTCTCAGTCTATGACCAAAGAGACAAAAAGGTTTTCTTTAAAGTTGCACAGCAAGGGCTGCATATTTATGAGAATACACCACATTGAGGATTATTTATCACAAGTAACAGCCCTTGCAGACAACTGAGCAGCCTTATTACAAGCAGGTATACACTGGTCTACTTCAGCTATATACATTTCTCCCACTCCATAACAAGACTAAAATGATGTGATAAACCTTGGCATGGCACCCTGAGCCACCAGGAAAATCCACAGCACTGTTTTGTATCATCTCTGTTAGATACATGCCTATGATCACATTGTTTCTCTTTGTTTTTTAAACTGACTTCCCAAAGACTGGGTCAGGGTCTCAGGGTGAATCTCAGGGCCAGACAACAGGGAGCTTTTAATATCCCAGGGTAAAATCTAGCCACCATCTTCCCTATGCAGACACAGAGGCAATTTCCATGGCAAAAAAAAACATCCTGCATGCAGGCAGCTGATATTTTACAGGGACCTGTGCTGGGTTGTGAGTGATCTCCAGGGGGAGGGAAAGTATCATACACTTTCCCACTTTAGAGAGACACTAATATAGCTGGATGCTCTCTCCCTCCATTGCCATGTGTGGTTTAATTACACATGTGTAAGTATGTATCAGCAAACAGATTCTCTTTTACATATTCAAGGAATGTATGCTATTACAAGTGTTTCCAGTGGACGCTTCTCTTACACTTGGAAACTTATTTTGAGTCTCTTGCTGTTTGTGAATTTGAGTCTCTAAATCCTTATCTATATGAATAGATCCACTAAGAGGTAATGGGAGCTGCCTGTGTTAATGAGGTTGGTGAGATCCCTGCTTCTCTGCATCTTAAAGAGTGCAGCTTACCTTGCAGTTGCTCAGGCTGAAGCACTCGTCTTTCATTCATATTAGGCTGTGCAAAGTTACACACCGCCGAAAGGAAAGGCAGCAGAGGGAGCAGATGTACCCATGTTTGATTTACATTGCAGCTTGTGTTCCCACCGCTCCTGACAGAGAAACTTCACAAATTACCAGTTAAACTGGCAGCATATTAAAGCCACATGCAAATAGCTATATCCCCTTCAAGGCTGTGAAGAATCAGGCCCTCATATCTCCCACTAATCAGGTTATCTATCAGGTGTCCTCTTGGCAGCAAATGGATCATGTAACAAAGACAGAATACATCTAGTATCTAAGATGAAAAAAAGGTAATAAAGCTTCATTTAAATCAGGTATTGGCCCTTTTGGACAGTCTTTGGAGCATTACTGATGTCAGTCCCATGTGCTAGTTGCCTTTTGAAGACCTTCATCTATTTGAAGCTTTTCAAACACTTTTGAAAGAATGTCTACAAAGTCCTGCAAACGCCAAGAGCAGTTGATTTAACACGACTCTAACTAAGGCAAAATGAACTGAAGCAATTTCTCCTGTCCCTGCAGGTACTGTGTTGAAATATTTCATCTGAAGTCTTCAGAACTATCCCATTGAAAATACCTTTTAAGAAGCTTCAGTCTCTTCACACATCAAAAAAGTGTGCAGTGTATTCGGAGGGAGGGGAAAATCCCTAAAATCAATGTTGTTATTGCCGTCCTAATAGGCTCTGCCATATTCTAGGCAGTCTAGTTTTGATAGCGGCAAATTTCATTAAGATCTATCTTGAGACACCACACAGTTTCAGAACCCCTTAGAAGTCAGAGTTTTCCTTCAAAAACATTTCAAGCAAAGGCTATAAAAATACGACTAGGGGTCTTTTCCTTGATCGCAGTGGCACCTCTGGGAAAGGAGTTATTGCTACCTTTGTAGTTTGGTAATAAGGGGCTACTGTCCGTTCTTTAAAGTGATTTGAGACAGACACTAATTTGTTTCATCATGATGTGGGATGTGTGATGTCTGTTTATTGTCTCTATTTCCTTCCACATACGCCTCTGTCACAATGTTTCTGCTGATACGGTATTTTGTACATTTTTAAAGAATCCTGCCAGGTAAGGATATGAAAAATACACAAAGGAATAGTCAAAAACATGTAATGTTCATGAGAACAAAGTAATTTATAATTCGCATGATTGAATGTATATAATATAGTCTGAAGAACAGTATGTGCATGTCTATGAAGTGCATGGTGTGTAGGGAATGGGAATTGCTGAGAAAATATTGGAAAAACATATCAAAAATGACAGCTTCTAGGTAGCAGTCTGAAAAAAGTGTGTTCTTATTCTGGGGGACAAGAGGGGTTGTTATTAATATACACCGCCTTAGCAAGATGAAGGCTCCCATAGAGGAAATTGAGAGCAAAAAGGTTCCTTTCCAAAAGGACTGCTATTCAAAGGACACTCCAGGATATTCCAAAATAGTTTTGAATCTTTCTTTTTAAGCAGGTAGTTTTCAGCCAGACTCTTTACCAACTGTTGTCATATTGTTCTTTCCTAAGGCTGCAGTAGCTATGAACTGTGGGGAGATTACATACCGTTAAAAAAATTCATTCCAGCCCATACTGTAGGATGGTCTCCATACTGCAGACTCCAAAGCAGGAACAAAACTAGTTTCTTCAGTAATAAACTTGTCCTATTCACGAGCCATGGATCACGGGAGGTTGTGTATCCCCCACATATCCACCCCCACCAGCAGTGGGAGGAGAAGAGAGGACATGGGCAGAGAATTAGCCCATTTTTTCTCAAGTTTGTGTGTGTGCATGTGTATGTGTGTGTGTGTGTGAAACTGGTGTTCCCTTCAGCTCTTGACTCCCCACTTGGTCCCTCCCAGGGTCAGTCCACAACCTGTCCCATTGAGAGATCTGTGGAGGCAAGAGAGACAAAAGTAAGTCTCCTGGGGGAGAGCTGGCTGACATAAGGGCTGTGTAACTGGGCTCGAGATGAGCCTGGTAAATGTGCAAGTAACCCCTTTCCCGTTGCCATTTTCTGCCATAACGCCTGGCCAGAAGCTCATGGCCAGAGCAGCTCTTGTCCTGGAAATACTGGATCAAAGGTGGACTAAGCACAAAGGCACCTCAGGGCGTGCAGGCTGGCACTGCTGGTGCTGCCCATGAATTCCTCCAAACACAAAGTGGTTTACAACCAAGGCAGGTCTATCGTAGCACAGGACACTTGGCTCCTGGCAGCTCATCTGCTGCCTCCCTTGGTATTTCCTTCTTACTCTGCAATTGCCCCTCTCTCTAGAAAAGCTAGGTGACTCTGAAACTCATTTGTACTCTTTCTCTTATTAGCCTTTCCCAGTAGTTTATTCCATTTGTTTATTACTCCCAGCAAGTACTAGTAGTGCTGGAGTTCCCTCATGTCTGCATTTTGTCCTCAGTTTCCTATTAAAAATATTTGTCTACCTACTTACAACTCCTTTTCATAATGATGATACTGTCTCTCATTTAAAGTCTGCATATCCTGTTTTCCAAAGAGGACAAAGCCATCTTCTGACAGGCACTCAGACCTTAATTCTGTTGCTGTTATTTGGGTATGTTTGACACCACACTACTTCCAGGGAATCATGTCCTGCCTATAGCAAAATTATAGTGGATATTCACCGTACTTTAGAGAGGATTCAAGAAGTGTAATACAGATCATCAAAGAAACATTGCTATTTTTACTTTTTTATCCAAGCAGAGCCTGCCTTGCTCCTGCGAGGTGCTGCCATGCCCTAGGCACGTAGTTTCATTGAGGGTTTCCTGACCATCCCAACTGCCAGCCACATGGGTGACATGGCTCCACCACTGAGCTCAACACTCACCTTTCTCCAAATGGACTCTTGTGCACCTTCTACAGCTGACGTTTGCCATTTGCAGGCATGATGCCTTCAGGGGGCTAACCGCTACAGGTGAAGGTAAAGTCTAGGAAGGAAAGTGAGGTTAAAAAACAGATGAATGGGCAGAGTAAAACACCTTGCTAGCATTTCTGGTGGAGGAGCTAAATATCATATGAAGGACACCCTCGGCATGGGATGCAGGCCAGCTTCTGCCACAAACGCTAGCCAAGAGCTCCCATAACATTGTCAATTTCCATGAAGAGGCCAAGATGAGAAGGCAAGGCATCATCAAGGAAGAGTTATGGTCATAGGGATGGGGTGACCCAGGAAACGTTTGTCAGGCTGCTGTTTTGTGCAGCCCTTGCCCTCAGGCCACACCATCACAGAGATCCCAAAAAGAGCACACATCCCATTTGGAGCTCAATAAAGGTGAGGTGTAAATGGGTGCTGTATAAATAGATGGTAGAGAAACAGGGAAGTGTACAGCACCGATGACTGCCTCATAACAGATACTTCCCCTCTGACCTCATATTAACGTGATCCAGATGGAAAAACAGAAATCTCGGCAAGGGGACAACCAAAGGCTTTACGGGATGCAACAAACAGCCTTTTTCTGTTAACTGTGGGGAAGAAAGCAGAATAATGCCCAGCTTTTCTTGCAGCAGACCTAAAGTACATTAATATTAACATCTAGCTGGAATGATTTTAGAGAGCTCGTTGTTTTATGCTGGCTGAATTGTCAGAAAAACTGTATTAAATTTCTAGGAACCAGTTGTTGGGTTTGTTTCTGTTGTTGTTTGGAAGGGATGGGGGGTGTTGTAGGAATAGATGCTGAGAAATGGCTGTCAGTGAACAGACTGGAACAGAAAACATTGCAATATTGAGCAGTAATACTTTAAGATATGCCTTATGTTGCTTTGTCATGCTATTTTGCTGGAATTGTTTGCTATCTACCTAGATGAACATTATTTGAGTGGGAACTTCATCTTTTTCATTCTTTTTTTTCAAAGAAATCATGTAATTTCTAACATTCTGTATCTATAAGATAGTCAGTTATGAGTTGGAAGTTATATTTTTCCTTTTTCCTTTTTTTAACCAGTCCTAAAATGTGAAATGATGAACTACATAAACAAATGAAAAGCCACACTGTGCATGTAATTGGAAAATGATTTTAAAGCTAACTTGTGGTGGCAAATGGCAAGGCTATAGATTGACAGCAAGAAAAGCCTGTTCCATCTTCAGATCCTCTTTAATTTTACTTACAAAAATTGCCTCTTAGCAGTTCTTTACTGGTTTATCAAATTAGATATATTGATTTTTGTGTATTTTTAGTGGAGGGAAAGAGAAATCATGCTTTTATGAAGTAATAATGAGCTCAGCAGAAAGGCTTAGCTATGATTATGTCAACAGTTTAGAAGTAATCTATATCCAAATTCAATAGAGGATTTCATTTACCTAGAAAATAACCGAGTGGAAAACAGCTTGGTGAGGGCATTAGTGCATGCCCAGATCTAGGGTAGATTTGCATACAGTTGAGACAATTAGAAAAAAGGGTCCTCATCATTTTTATGAAATCACACTGAACCACTAGAGTACCCCAAATACACATGCTGGCACTGGGCACTCTCTGCTCTCACACTTCACAGGGTTTGAAGTGGGTTTCCATTTCATTTTGCTTATATTGCATCAGACAGCTTCGGAAAACCAGAGAGAAATAAACCACAATGCCACAGTAGTGGAGAATCTTTTGCTGCATTTTTTTTCAAAAGACAGTCTCCTGAGCCAGGCATTTGAATCATAAGGACTTCTGGGATGGGATTTTCACTCAGAGATCTCCATTCTTACGTGGATTAAGAGGATTAAAAACCATTAAATGACCATCCTCCAAGTCCCTAAAGCAGATTTGCCTTTTTCTATCCTCCTTCAACTGGGGCAGACTTGGGGGTAACAAAGTACTGCACAAAAGGCTCCCTTAGCATGACAAAAGGTGAAACAATCCACTGAACTGCCAATGTACCAGACAATGAAGTCAGTGCAGTCTACTCAGCTCATTTTCATCAGAACAAATGGTATCAAACTTGGCAATGGCATTGTTCTTAAACTTGAACATGGGGCTCTTTTTTCCCCCCTCTTCTTTTTTTTATTTTTTATTTTCCCATTCGAAGCTCAAGGTGTCATATTAATTATTTAAATCTTCAGAAGATTTCAACTGTATCCTCCAAGGCTCTGCTCAGTGCCAGAAGGTCTCCAATCTGCATTAGCTTTTGTTAATTAGAGCTGAAACAAGGGCTTTGATCTCAATGAATATAATAACAAAAAAAAAAGCAAAACTTCCTGTGTGATTTATCTTTTACCTATTTTCTGCCTTTACTGTTTTTCCACTCTATTAGACTTTGATTTACCTTGTCTGAGTAACATTAAACAACTCGGGTACAAAAGAACTTAAACAGCTTCAAAAGTCTGACTGAAATGGTAGTTAAATGCTACATGAAGTGATCCTGAGTCTTTAAACTTTGAAAGAAAATGACACAATTTTACTTTATTTTATTTTTTTGTTAGCGGGGGCTGGCGTTTGGGGGGGGGTGTCAGTTTGTACAGCATGGATGCTTGTCTACTGATGTCAGATATCACAGGTTTTCCTGTTGGGATTGATCTTTCCTCATTAAGAGCCTTGTTTCTAGAGCTATAGCGCTGATAGAACAGAAGGCCAGCGATATTCTGCAAGATGTTCCTCATGCATCAGGCTTGCCCTGAGTTTGTAGCCGTGCTTAGATCCGAGGGGGTCACCGCCAGGGCTTGCCTTGTTAAAATTTTTCTCATTAACATTTATCTTATTGAATAGCTCTGAAAGGCAAATTTTTTAAGCCCAAAAAGAAAAAAACTAGCAAATTTTAGTGTCAGATGAGGTCTAGTTGTATATTCACTTGAGCAGGGACTTATTGCTATGGTCCCCTAATATGAAAAAAATAATCAAAGAATATCCAAAAATGCTGTGAGTAAAATCTACATCTGAGATTTACAAGATACATGAGGGTAAATTTTCATTGTGATGGACAAAGAGTTGCGGGCACAGCCTTCATTAATAACAATGCACGGTGCTGAAAATGTACCCTGTGTCTTTTACATAAGGCTTGCTACAGAACGGTGCAGCCCCAGGAGACTGGTCACTCTTGGTTTATCTCATTTTAGAGGGAATAAATTAAAGGATATCTTGTGAATTCTGGACAGAAAGTCAGAGAGCTGAACAGAATAGTCTTAAAAATAATAGCTAAGAACTATGATAACCTGCTGGAGGCACTGACTGAGACAAAGGAGGTTTGTCTAGAAACGAATGGGATTTTGTTGGGGAAGTTTAAAATGGATTCAGGGTTTGAGACAAATGGTGCACTGCCAAGGGGTGGCTTCGTCCGTGGGACCAGGAAAGCCTGGCAGCAGTAGTGCAGGCCTCCCTGCTCACAGCATCAGTGTGCTTCAGCTCCAGGTCTGCAAACAGGCTGGGAATTCAGTAATAGCCATCCCCTGCCAAAAGCCGTGGAAGACTTTCAACTGGCTATAAGATGCTCTCCATCAAGCCATGCCTCACTAGCGATGCTTCCACTGAGTCCTGGTGGATTTGTGACATAAACACCCATCTCTTGGTTGACTAAGACCACTTTTTCCTGTCCATATGCCTTTTTGCTCTCTTGCCAAGCCATGTTACAACTCACTGTACCAACAGTGACAGCAGGTAACTGGCATGTTCCCGGTCACGCTCAGCAGCAGCCTGGGCTGGATGAAGCCGGAGATGTTGGAAGACCCGCTGCAGCTGAGCCGGCAGCAGAGATTGTTGCACTGCACATGCTCCACACTGTGGCTCCACTGCAGCAGGAGGCTGCAATGCTGCGTCAAGCAAAAGTTTTATTTAATGACCCAAAGCATGAGCCCCATAGGTTGCGATTCCTGCTTCTTTTGGAGGAGAATTGGGTTGGGTTTTTTTGGTGGTGGTTTTTTGTTTTGGAGGGTTTTTTTGTTTTGTTTTGTTTTGTTTTGTTTTGTTTTGTTTTGTTTTGCAAAGCCAACGAATGTTACCAGTCAACTGGAGGCAAAATCTTATATAAAGTCAGAAGCTTTGTGTCAGGGCTTTATCTTTGTTTCCCATATGGAGGTGTGCCTGAGAGAGGTAGGCCTTCATGCAACAGTTAAAAGGATGTGAAAAGAGTCATGCCGTTTTGTTATTCCTCTTCCATCTGGATTACTAGAAGTTGGCCAGAGAAAAGAAAGGGGTGGTAGTTTGTAGAATACCTACAAACATAGGTATTCTGTTAAACCAGGACATTTGATCCTGTCACTCTTCTTGCCACCCTGACCTACCATCCCACCTCCAGCCAGCTCACACACCTTGCAAATCCAGACAAAATCCTGCAAACCCAGTGTCTTCTCCCCTGCATTCCTCCACTCCTCATACCCTCAAAGATTCATGAGTTCTGGAGCTTCTCTACAAGTCTGGGCTGTTTCAAACTGGGAAAGATATGGTGTGGGCCAGTGGCCCTTAGAGAGGGGATGTGAATTGCCTGCATGGCTTTGCTTGTGGATGTTGCATTTTATGGGACTGAATCCTCCTCTATAAACAGTTTCCTCATAATGGATGGGAGCACTGAACGAACATAAGCATAAAGTACTGAAAACATGTAGCCACCATGCTGAAGCTGCTGCAGTGCAGGAAGATGGCTAAGGCTGGGGCCCTGCTGCACACCTATGGGTACCCAATCTCCCTCGCTGCCTTTCCGTGCTCCGAGAAAATTGATTCTGGCTTTGCTTCACTTTCATCTGTCAGTACAGGTTAGCTTAGTTCATGTCAATGCTATCACAGACATATGCTGATTTTTTAGCTCAGCCAGGTTTGTCCCTCTCTTTGGGCTCGGTACAAGTGCCAGCTCCTGGTCCGTGTTGCACTCCCGAGAGAAGGGGGAGCAGTGTCCCCTGACACGAAGAAAGACCCCTGCTTGACGGTCTGGGAAGGCACAAGGGAAATCAAGAGACTGCAGCTCAGCCCTGGGGAGCACATGGCCTTTGGTGCAGTATGGGCAGGATGCCAGGCGGGCAGTGTGCCGGGGACAGGCTGACTGCTGTGGGGGATTAGCAAAGTGCGCACCAGCCCTCCCCCCCCCAGTTTGCGAATTGCCACCGTACTCTGCTTGCAGGGACAGGAATGGTCCTACAACACATGCTTCTTGGAGATGCCTGCTGCAAGAAAGGGCAGGAGTGTGAAACAATTGAATAAGCTTCCCCAGTGCTGTTCTAAACTCAAGGGATGCTATCCACTGGTCTTCAGAAAACTTCTTACTTTGACGCAAACAGTTGGAGTTTGTTTTGAGGTTTAGGTTTGAGACCAAATATCTTTGCTGTTTACCCCAAACTGCCTGGTTGAATTTATCAGGCAGGAGACAGAAGCCAGAGCTGTGATGGTAGGATGGGTGGTGACAGGCCACAGAGGGTGTAGAAAGCGAGGACAAGTAGCTTATGTTCAATGAAAAAGAGAAGAGAACATCCAGGGAGGGCAGGCAGTCAAAGCAATGGACATCGCTGCGGCAGTTTTCTGAATGGACATAAGGGCAGTGAGAATGCTTTCACTGATGCCAGAGAAAAGGATGTTGAAGCAATTGAGACACAATATTGTTCCCCTGAAAATCAAAGGAAAAATACTCATTGATTTCACAAAAAAGAACATCAAACCCCTAAATCATTAAGGTTTCTTACAGGGTATGAGTTATGTTGGTTTACATAGTCTACTTTTCAACATAGAAAAACATAGACACTTGCATATTTTTTTATCCTACTAATCTTACATTTCCACTAAATTCTTCTTTTGAGGGGAGGAATGGATGATCATTTTTAATTGATGTACTTCTAGAGATTATCACTTTAAAACCTTATTTTTTCCTATATTTATTCCATTTGAAACTCAGATGATATATCTTCTTATTATGACTTTTTACAGCTATTCTTTTAGATGGGCTCAACAACATTCTCAATTTAATTCAGTACACCTCCATATACAACAATGTGTTGTATGTGCATTGCTTTATTTGAAAATGATGTAAACGATAATATGTTTCTGTCTGCAGATTGTGTCTGATTTAGCTGACAAAAGATTGCAGCAGTCATTGTGGCCAGAAGCTATTGGAAAGCAGCCAGCATTAATAACAAAATAAATACAAAGCAGAAGCAAGTGATGCCATAAAACACAAGGACAGTGGGTTACACTTTTCTGCATGAAGTGGCATCGCATCATGCACACAACTTACTTATCAATAGGGCAAAAAGCAACCCCTAGGTTTGAACTTTTCACACCACTAAAATAGTTCCATTCTAAAGGGAGCCTCTGGGCTTAGCACAGCCTTTCCTTGGAAAACAAACACCTCAAACAGAAGTCACTGTGGTGATAACACAGGTTATGAGGAAAGACTGATGTAACTAAAAGTCACCTTGTAAATAGGATGGCTGCAGAGGGAGAAGAGCCTTATCCAAGAGAGACTTAATATGAAGACCTGCTATTTTGACTCTTTTGCTGTTGTCACTCACAAAAGCCATGGCTAAAGCTCAGCTCTGAAGAGCTGAGAAAGTGAAGATTTCCTTTTGGATGCCCAGAGCAGTGGGAACATGGCAAAGCAGTGACCAGGCTCCCTCTCCAAGTCCCACTGGGCTTTTTTCTGGGCACATTATAAAATTTTCTAGGGATGCTGTCATGGGGGAGAGTAAAATGGGATCCCTACCAGCACAAGCCCTAGTGCTGTTGTGTGACCTACTACAACAGCATGTACCATCTACTTAAATCATTGCTTTGTCAATCCCAAAGGAGGATAGAAAAACTCTTGTAGTGGTGGCCTGGTCTTCTGCAGACTTTGAAGCTGAAGTGACCTACAAATGCAATGTAGCAGGCTGCAGTGATTTAAGTCAGCTACAACTTCTTCATGTCTTTGACTGTCAGACTAGGGTATGAAGCTTTGCTGTAATCTAGTCTCAGAAGGGGTGTGTGGTTGCACTTAGGACGTATTCTTCAAGGACAGGAGTTTATGTATTTTGCTGTAGTTGAGAGACAGACACTTTCTTTTTTTCATTAAGGTGGCACTACCAAGGTCAAACAACTGTATAGCCTTGACACTCCACCACATCTATTAGGAGGATCCTACCAAGTGACTCCAGGGCTCTGCCAGGAAGTGGCTTTGAAATGCTCCTCTGTGCTGGAGGGCACAACTCTTTTCTCTGGGCTGCAGTTGAACCAGCTTCTCTTCATTCAGATTTTTCTGTTTCCCTGATAACTGCAGTCAGTGTCTGCTTCAAATGAGAGCAACATGCATCATCAACATACAGTACTTATTTGTGCCTGCAGCATTTCATAATGTCTTCTAGAGGTTTAATGTTGATATGGAACAGATGTTGACTTTGCTGGAGTTGCTCAATTGTAGCTGGTAGCACAGTTTGGATCCATTCTCCTACCTTGAGCAGCAACACTCCACTGAATTAACTGTCAGTATGTTTTCATTAGTTTTGAATTGAAATAGCTCCTAGAATTAGGGACAGTCATTGCCCCACAAAGTTTGCAGCTGTTGGATGCAGCTGTTAAAGATGGAAGAGCAAAAAAGTAGGAGGCCAAGGAGACAAGAGGAGAGAAAAAGAGGAGACAAAGCAGCTCCCCTGGTAAGATAAGGGCCAGCATCAAGATCACTGTTAGGACAACTTGATCACTGCCCAGTGCTTTGAAGGAAAGGAATCTTAAGGAAGTGTTTGAAGAATAGTAGTTAGTTAGGTGTTTTTACTGTGGTCACATACTTATTATGACAGCATGCAAACAATCCAGAAGGTGTTAAAAGAAAAAAAGGTAAACCCAGTAAGTGATTAAAATGAACACTGCTGAAACAGGAAAGGGAAAGGTCAGCAGAATAGTAGCATATTTGCTCTGCTTTGGACATTAAATTGGTCAATGAGTAGCAGTCAGGTACTATTTTTCCTCTCATTATCAAGATATGCAATCAAATCACCACAAATTTCACTTCGTTTGAGCCACATAATGAATTTTATTTATTTTAAGGAAAGTTTTCTTTCAAAGTATTCTGCCCACTTGTTGAGCCACTCTGAAATAAAGATCTATTCTGCACTATTTTCCCTTACCTGCAATTCACAGATTAGGCAGCAGCAATTCTACTACTCTACTTCATGTCTTTTTCTTCTCAGAACTCTCTAAAAGTAGAACAGGTTCTCAGCTCCACCACTCTTCACCTCAGAAAGGCTTCCTTCCATCTTGTCCTTGCTGTCTTGATCATTCTGTGTCCTTCAGCTAACCAGAGAGATTCATTATGGCATGTGTCAGTGATCAGTCAAATCAGCTGCTGTGGGAACGTCTCTGGAGTGTCAGATCTCTCCGAGTGAACCACAATTGCAAAGGCCATGGCTGAAAGACCTACAATGCTTATGCACCGGTTCACATCGAGGATGCTGAGCTGTACCACTTCCACTGATGCCTTCTTTCCTGAGCCTCCAGCCATGCTGGGCCAGATGAATGGCTTGGTACTAAAAATAGTGGGGGAAAAAAATTCTTCTCAGTCTTCTCACCTGTGGATACACTGTAGTTCTCTCAAATGAAATGCAAGGCTCTCTAATGACATCAGAGCTGAAGTCAATAGGCTTTATCATCTCTCTCCCAATGAGTTATTTACTCACAAGGTGTGGCAGGAATGGGAGTGGTCAGAGGAGAAGTGACTCCTCTCAGTTCCTCCACAAACGAGAGCTATGGGAGATGGATACCTTTCAGAGATTCTTTCAGTTTTTAGCACATATTTTATGATGGGGACAATCGCTTTCTGGAAAATCTTATTCTGTGTACTTCCTGTGTTGTACATCTTAAGCAGTTCTCTAATTGCTCATTCTGCTAATGACTGGAGAGATGAATAGACATATCGAACAATGAAGGGACTAAGGTCTGGTCTGGCACTTTGTCTACGCAGCCATACATATAGCTAGTATGGAACAGGCTAGAAATCTGACACACAAAGTATTTAAGGCACCTGTCAGAACCTTTTTTTCTGCATTTATTGAATAAAGTACCACAACTTTGCAGTATTACTGAAGAACGATGAAGCTACTCCTTTATTCATCCCCCCAACCAGACTTTCAACAGGCAAATAGTGTCTCACAGATAAGGCTTTCAGGAAAAATTATTATTCTGTGTCTGCAAGTTCTCTGCAAAGAGCAGGAATTTTCTAGAGTGAGGATTACATCCTGGCAATATATCACCTGAAGTTTTTATTCTGGTACTACCTTGTAATTTCAGTCAATAAAGCAACTCTATTGTGTCAGCTTTGGGCAAAGACAGAGGAAAGCACTGGTCCTTTCCCTAAAGGGCTTCGGACATGATGTGACAAATCAAGGTGGAGATCACAACGAAGTGTTGTATAACTCTCTTTTATCTTCAGCAGGTTCTTTTAAAGTCCTCATTACCAAGTAACCTAAGCACTTTTTAGCAGGACTATCATCCACTGCTGATGTACACATTTACATTGCAGATGACTTATTCTTTCTCTCAGATGTGCCTGAGTTTTGGACAAGAACATGAAATTTGTTGTAGCTCTAAATTTCCTCATGGAGCTTGTGGAGAAACTCTCAAGAAAGCCGAGTTTAATTCATTGACAAACAGTTAACAGCTCCATTTCTACTTAAACAACAAAACTACCATCCTGGAACATAAGTGCACTACAGGCATAAGGACCAAGCAGTGGAGAGGCCAGAGGACATTTAAACGTGCTGTCATTAGAAGGCACTTACCTGAGTTTAGTGAGTTGGAAAGACAGCGTAACAGCTATTACACCACTTTTTTCAGGGTCTAGTTTTTTAGTGTAGAGCCTACTTTTTCTGGTTCATCCACCCATTCATCCATCCATCTGCAAGAAAATACAAAAATGGGGCCTGCAGTGGGCATGATGTTTGGTTAAATCCAAACTAAATTCTCTTGATGGCTTTCTGCATATTTTTGGTGCTCTGTCCCTAATGTTCTGTTTGCCTGTGTAGTCCCTTCCCTTCCCTTCCCTTCCCTTCCTGAAAGGTCAGCAAGTACCCAGGCAGGGAGCTGCTCCCCTCCTCACCTCCATCCCCCGGGGCCGGGTAGATCTAGGCCAAGGAAGGAGTGGGTTCACCCTTTCTTCCTGCAGCTGTTTGTGCTCCTAAGTAGAGGGAGATTCTCTCCTCTGACATTAGAGGGACACAAGATAGAATTACAGAGACTAAAAAGGCAAAGGTATCATAAAAGCAGTTGATGATAAACAGTGTTGAAGGCAAAAAGGAGCTCCTTAAGAGAAGCAGATATAGTCCGCTCACTTCCCTCAATCCTACTTCCCTTTCTTCTCACTTTTGCCAAAGTATGCATTGCTTTTCACATCAGCTGCTTCACAACACTAACGCAGTTGTTTCTCTGACTCACCTACACACTCCCCACTCTCACCCATCCTGCCACCTCTGAATTGGGCTGCACACTAATCTATCACTTTTGTGGTATTGGTTTTTTTCCGAGTTTTTTCTTTTGGCTGTGTTTTTGTTTGTTTGCTGTGTTATTTGTGGGGGGTTTTGTTTGTTTTCTTTGTTGTTTTTGGTTGTTTTTTTTTAATTTGTTTTTGTTTTGTTTTGTTTTAAAGGGGTGATGAGCTGGGGTGGAAAGATCAATTATTCCTTTAGTCAAGGTTCTTATCCAAGAGTTCATTTAACCTGGCTTGAATGTGTTGCTGACTCAGAGTAATTAAGTTGGAAGATAGCCAAGGCCGAAGAGAAAGTCAAGACACAATGAAGTTAATAGGCTCCCATTGGCTGCTATTGTTAGAACTAGCCTTAAAAACAAAAACAAACGCACATGCAAGTCTGGTTTCCTGTGTGGTAAGCTGAGTGCTTTAAAGGGACTTCCATTATGTCATGATTCATTATTTCCTCCTCTCAGCCTAAATGGAGCCTGAAAGTAGAATTAATAGCAACAGGATCTTCATTAAAAGGGCTCTTCTGAAAAGGAGAGGATTGTGTCTTCTGTGGGAGGGTTCTCATTTTAGCATTCTTTCTTTATTTATGGAGTACTGTACCTGCACACAGCACTTTAAAACATTTTGAAAAAGTCTGATAAAGACTGAGATAACGTAGTTCAGTCATAGCTAAGTAGGCTTCTGTAGGAACGACAGCAGCAAAAGAATAAAACAGACAAAGTTTATGTTTCTGCAGACTTTTAAAGTAGTTCTATAAAACTCAACTGAGAAGTAGATCCCCACTATAAACAATACATGGAGCTCAAAATTATTTAGAGAGTTTTACCTTCTCTATTAAATTCTTCTTCCCATAGGGAATGAGACATGATCTTTGCATCCGGGAGGGTTACAGTCTACATGTAATAACATTTAGGCCTTGCTTTGTAAGTCAAAGATACTGCACTCCTTACCAGTGCTCTAGACCATATGGAGCACTGTCTGGGAACGATTCATACCCAGTTCTGCTTCCACTTAGGGCTCAGACCCTAGGGTGGGAGCTTCATCTGATCAGCAGGATTTTCAGTTGCTTCCAGTTTGGAAAATCAGCAGTCAGAAGTGGAGGGCTGTGCCTGAAATCAACAAGACATGCCACTGCCACAGCAGAGGTGTCCCTTGCTTTCACCCTGCAGCCAGTCAACAAAAACTCTGTTGATTCAGATGGTCTGTATGCTGTGCAAGCCCAAGTGCTGTGCCCCCAATTAGCCTCTTGCCAATTATAAATGCATTTGTTTCAACAGCCCATTTTGGAAGAGTGCCTTTCTGTGTTTTACATCTCAGAATCCAGATTTTCTGTTTCTACACTGCAGTTTCCCTAAAACATTTGCAAACTTTCCCCTTCTCTTTAAAAGGTGTAGGTTGCCATTTAATCACCATGAATTTTGCTTCGTTGTTGCGTATCTCAGTCAAGCCCATCTTATGAAGCACTGCTGGCTTAGGCCGGTAAATAAAGTGAGGTTTGGTGGCTTTTGTCCCACCAGTCATCAACCCACCTTTCAGTCCCATTCAAGCAGTTGTGAGTGAACTAAAGGATACAGAAGATTATCTTGCAAGACATTTGGCCAGCACTGCTTTCTTTTGGAAAATTAGTTGTGCCTGTTGGATGTGCCAGTCCCCTGCTCTAGGACCCATCTCTACAAGGAAATCTTTTAATTACCTCTTCCCCCCAAATGACAGCTTTCACCACTGGAGTTGAGTTCTTGGACATTAGCAATTGAATAGGAAGCCTTCATACTGTATATCATTTTAATCTTTCATGTTTAAGTAAGCCAGATGGCTTATTATTACAAGCTCTGTTTCAAAAAGGCACAAACTTTCTATCAGAGGATTTGTAAGATGATAGTAAAAAAGGGAGATTTTGCATCACACAAAATAGCCTGAATTTTAATTGCACATCATAGTTTGGCAGCAATTTTCCCGTAATTACCATTCCTGCTAAATGAATAGGTGGATTAAATGGATAACTAAAATGGCATTGAAACTTCCTAGAATGGAGATTTATCCTCTAATGTATGGAATAGCTAAGTAAAGTTGTCAGTTGCTCGGGTGTAATTCACACAGTTTTAAGGTTTCTCCTCAGCAGAGGACCTGCTTTACTAGCAGTAAAACCTTGGCTGTTACTGGTGGGGCTTTTTGCTGTTGGTGTTTTATCCCAGCATTTCAGATATGTCAGATGTCATTAAGAATGTTTCACACACAAGCTTTTGATCGATGAAGTTGAAAAATAAAAGATGCTTTCATTTGGGTCTTGGCTGAGTTCCTTCCAGACACGTAAGAATATCATTCCTGTTCTTCCTACTGAGGGTGTAATCCCACAGTCATTTATCCTTATAACATAGCTCTTGTACATAGTCATGTACGTAGTCACGAAAAAGCCAAAAAGGACAGCTCAGACGAGTTATGCTCCTCCTATGCATGAGTAATGGCAACATGGAAGCCCATGCGCTTTAAACACATGCAGAAACACTGCTGCCACATCAAGTGAGGAGCAATTAAATCATTATTGAGACCATTGAGATGACAGAATATATTCTTGCTCAAATGCATATGGATATTTTTAAAGCCATGTGCATTGGAAATGCAAAATACAACCTAAAATGTGAATTCATGGAACCATACTAAATCTATTAGTCCTAACCAAATGTCATGTGATGAATAATAAAAGCCGCTATTATTCAGCTGGTCTAACCTCTCTGTAACAATATCTGTGATCCATTCTGCATCCTTTGAATCCAAGGACAAAATTCTCCGGGCTTGTTCTCTCTTACACAATACCGGTGTTATGCCATTCAGGCAGTGCCTAGATGCCCTAAGGTCTGTTTAAATATTATTTACATCTTCCGTATGGCTTCTTGCCACTGCCAAAGTGGGGTAAAGGGCATTACACGTCAAACAGAATCAGGCCGTTTGACAGATTGGCTGTCATTGGCTGTCACTGGATTTGTGATACACAATATGTAGAGCCAGGTATGACAGCACTACTGAGCTGTCGGTGTGAGGCATTAAGTTCTTCGTTCACTGAGAAGATGTGACTGTGCTGATACATTTGCAGAAATGAAGCTTGTATCTTAATCATGACATCCTATTAGTTAGTTGGGTGGCATTCATCCCACTTAGTTGTATCTGTTTAAATGCTCAGCTAAACCGGCTGTGTGGACATCCAGTAGAGTCAACAGAGGGATTCGTAAGTTGTAGACATCATTTTTAGGACATGGTGAATTGTCTTGGGGTGGACACTGAATGTGGAGACTGCCTAGATGACTGCCTCAGAGTAGATTCCTATGCCTCAGGTAGCCAAAACAGGCAGTAAAGTCAGATATGCTTTGTATCAGGTGAACATTTTAGATCTCCAAAGGAGTCAGAGTTTTGTACTCCTCCTATGACTAACTACAACCAGTTCTTAAAGAAACGCATATCCTTCCCTCATCTGAAAGTCAGCAAAAAAGGTAATCCTCCCTCACTTTCTGTAAAATAATAGACATGTTACTTGTGCTATCTGAGCACCTGCCACTCAGCATCTCTGTTTCACTTGAGGGAAAGGGGGAATTAGTAGCAAATGCCAAGCACAGCTAAAATGCTTTCCTGGAAGAAGAGAGATTTTAGCAGGGCTTCCCAAAGACTCAAGGTTGCTTGCCGATTTGACAGAGTAGGAGATAGCAGCCTCAAAGACATTGCATTGCTCTCAGTGACACAGGAGCTGGTAGCCAGGCAGGGGACAGAGGACTGCCTCTGAGAGCCAGGCTGCAGGGGAATTTCAGCAACAGGGCAGTGTGTGTGGCCAGTGGGCCGATCAGCACGGGCACCAGCAGGCCACCCAGCGCAGAGCAGAGGGACCTGTCTTACCCACCTGGGCTTGCAAGGAGCTGAGAAAGCCCCATGCCAGGCTGGGAGTCAGTCTGTGCCCCAGAGTAAACCATCACCCTCTGCCAACTTCAGTGTTGTTCAGCAGTGCCTGAAGAGAGGGTCCAAACGCTCCGAAGAAACAAGCCCAGGACAGACATTGCATTACCTAAGGCACTGCAAAGTGAATAAGCAAATAAATACATAAAACTAGCTGTGCTCCTTTATTTTATGCAAAGCACTCCATAAAGTCATTAAAAATACTGGACTGGCAATACCTTTTTTTTTTTTTTTTCCAATTCCAGACAACTATTAACATAACACATAATATCCAATGTTAACAAATTGCCTGAGCCTCTGATCTGAGGAGGTGGTTGTAGTTTAGCAGTTTGGGTAGTAGCTTTCTAAGGATTGATTCCGCTCAAAAAAATAATTGATCACAGAAGTGGCTTTAACAGTCAAAAGCTTAACATAAATGTTAGCAAGCCATCCAAAACACAAAAGAAAAAACTTTTACGAATGTGTTTGAAATTACATAGTTAATACTCTCAGCTGCCCAAACCTTATTGTCTTAAGAGGTTTAAGTGGTCCTGAAGTCTATTATCTGCAGTAACAAAGAGTTTGTATCGCTCTTAGAGGCAGTGCTTCCCCAGTGTGATATGGCACTGTAAAGTGAAGCCTGTGACTGTACCTCTGGGAACAATGACACTATCACAGATTTCAGCTCCAGCTCTCTGCTGTTTCCAGACAGGAGCTCTGGGTTTAACACAATCATGTCATTGAAGAGGCAAAGCCCTCTTAAGCTAGCAAATCTGAGAGCAGCCGCTTGCCACTGCTATCTAGCATTGTCATGCAACAAAAAGCAGTACCGTAGGTCGGCTGCTCCATCGCAGCCACTCTTTCCTGGTGTGCTGCCCGCTGCTTGGGTGACAGGGATGCCGCACACACCTGGACTCACTGCTCTTGTAAAGAGGCTGGGTATATTATTTTTTGTGGTCTTCCTTTTAGAAAGTATTAAAAGTACTATCTAAAATACTCACCAGACCTGACTCAGCACATGAGACTAACTGGGATAGACCATGCAAGCCTCAGTGGAAAAAAATAAAATAAATAAAATAAAACCTCAAATCATACCTCCTAGTTTGAAACCTTGTACAAAATATATGAGCTCTTTTGCAAAAAGACTGATCAGCTGGATCCACTGATGCACTGGATCTGCTTGCAGGACAAGGGCTTAAGTCTGTGTACAGGTTATGGGACATTTGGAAACCGATGCGGTAAATGAGTGTAATTCCTCTACTGTGGGTGCAGTTATGCCAGAATTAACCGTGCTACGTGGTTATGCCGTGAAAATTCAGTGTGCTCTTCAAAGGAGCACAACAATTAGAATTTGAGCCTTTTAGGGGCTATAAATACATATGGCTTGCAAATCTGAGAGTCCACAATTTCTCAAAAATATCTATTAAAATAGTTTCATTCAAACCAACTAAATATTCCCCTGCTGCGTTTGCAGTCCAAAAATCCATCTGTCCAAGTGTTTTAAGCTGCCAGCCATCACGAGGGGCTCTCTGAGTGCCATCCACACAAAATCTATAGTAATTGCAACCCTCTGTCAGTGCACAGGGACCAGAAAGTGAAATTAACTGGTGGTGACCAGAAACAAAATGAAGTTCACTAACCTGTAATATTTTCATCATCCAAGTAGAAAGAAATGAAATCACAAATGTATGGCAAGCAGTGAGAAAGAACTAAAACTGATTTTTTTCAATTATTTCACTTCTAATACTCTAAGATATTAACAGTCATCAGGTGAAGGAACTTGAGTTTTCTCTCTTTTAAGAACATAAATTTTCTTTAACAAAAAGTTTCCATTTTCACCTTTAAAAACACCTATACGCAACCCTTCCTACATCTGTCAGCAGAGTACAAATGGGCACACAAGGCACAACTGTCTTAAATGGAATAATTATCATCCCACCTGACTGTAAAGGTAGATAATAGGTAAAACAAGTTGTTGCAACAAATTACCTGCATAGAGCATTTGCCTAATCCATTACAAAGCTGGAACTACGTGCCAAGCGATCTGCTTATATCCGCATTTTTCTCTCAACCTCAGAGAAAAAAAAATCTCCACGTGGAGTGGATTGCAAGTGAAGATGACAAAAAAGGCTCCAGTAGATTACGTGATTTTGGCAGCACCGCTGCTGGGAACTGGCAAGTTAGAGAGGCAAAAGCAGAGCCCGGGCGCTGCTGCCGTGCCCCGGCAAAGCTTGGCGAAGGTGGCTTTCCCCTCCGGCCGGGCAGCACAGCGGGCAGCGGAGCGACAGACGGCCCGAGCAGACAGCTTGCTCTGGCAGCGGCGGTGCAGCGTGGCCAGCGTGCTCTGTGCGAGCACGGCACGAAACGAGAACAAACGCCCGGTCCTCCGTCTACCGAGGCAGTCGGAGTGGCAGAACCTGGCGAGCCACCGGCGTGGAGCGAGCGGCGAGGGCCGCGCTTTGCCGTGCGTGTGTCACGCGCGGACCGCGGGCTGCCGGCAGCACAGCCCCACTCCGAGCGGCAGCGTCTGACAGCAGAATGAATGCTTTCTCTGGAAATCGGTGTGGCCTGGCCTATTAAGGGACAAGCTAAATAAATCTTTGAAAGGCACACCGCTGAAGTTACTTTTTCAGCAACCAACCTTTGTGGAAATCCCACAGCAAGCCCCATCTGTCTTGATAATGCAGAGTATCTACAGCTGAAAGCAGTTTAACAACTGCAAAACAACTGGTTGCTGAAGGCAGAGGTGGGGGGGGAAAAGGTAATAAAAATAAAGGAGACTTTAGGGAACAGAAATCATTTTCAAACATTGTAATAGTTAAACCATTTTAACCTTACATCCATTACTTGCAAACAAATGTGACATAATGAATCAACTGCAGTTATGTTGTTAATAGACTTTATTAATACCAAGGAAAAATAATATACAGAGTATCCTCAATGGATGTATAACTACCCTCTCAAATGGAGTTTCCTGATATTTTAAATGAATGGCGGGGTTTATTTTGGCAGCGGCATCACATAACTAATGTTTCGTATTACACACAAAAATGATTTTGGTGCCATTCTTGAAATGAAATGTTTCATTTCAATAAAAGCTAGTAATTGTAACATTTAAATGCTATCATTAATAGCAAAAAGAAAGTTCTCCCAGCAACATTAAAGAGTGAACTTCCCTGCTCTTTCCTCTATTACAGCCAATGTCTTTTTATTGTCTGTTTTCATCTCCATTTTACTTTATCTGCCAAACTACTTTGCATTTCAAGACATTTCCACTCACCTTGAGTTCTTGGTTCAAAAAGAAACAATAAAGTTTAATCTTTTCACTTGACAATGATGTATGGGTCTGCTGAAAAACACTTTTCAGGTATTATCATTAAAAAGTCTCTCTTTTTTTAGTTTCTCTCCGACTCTTGATACAGAGGGAAATATAAGACGTCACACATGCGAAGGCTTTTATCAAAGCTCCGAATAATACTGTTTAATTAGAAACCAAAGCCTGCTAATGTTCCTTCTGAGAGCTCCTCAGAAAAGTCTTTCCCTAGCTTTAGCCATTCCTCTTCAACTAAACATTGTCTAATGACTTTATTAGTGATTTCAAAGGCTAGCGAGGGCTACCACTCTGCTCTTTTCTTGCCAGATTACATCTTGCTGGTCAGAGAATTTGCTGAGCTCTACCATCAAGCAACTGGTTTGAATTAGGATTTTTTTCCCCTCTCTTGCAGTTAGCTACTTATTAGCATTTGTCAAAACAAAGGGAAAATGCAGCCTCTGAATGTTTAATATTGTTCAGTGTTCTCTGAGAAACACAGTCAGACAATGAAAATACACCAATTGTTCCCCGCACTGGAATGCACAGCACTGCCGAAACCCCGCCAGGCTTACCAAGAGTAAATGCCTTAACTTAATCAGGCTGATCACTTAACTGTGTTAAAGTTATTTAACTTTTTTGGTATTTTTATAAAAGCCTTGGAAAGAATTTTTAAAATGCATGATTCGTTATGCAGGAGCCATTCACAAGCCTGCCAGCCAATGCAAACAGACTGCCTCACCAAATAAACGAAAACTGCCTGGCTGATAATAAAAAGGTTTGGGTGGTATTTTTTTTTTCCTCCAAAAACTAGTGCTTAAGTATATAATGTTACCAATTCTATTTCCAGGTATTTACCAAATCTGGGGGCATCTATTAACAAGGGAAAAAATGCCTTTTCCACTGAAGGCTCTCTAACTTAGTCCAGCTACTCCAAACTAAAATACTCATAGGACGGGAACTTGGTTTCCAGAGTGGATTAATTTCCTTACAATTATAAAGCTGATTGCACTCATTCAGCTGCTTATGCTAAAAGTCGCTATTTTACCCCAAACAGAGAAGTGTAGTGGGATGCTGGGGGAGAAAGAGGCACCGTGGAAGAAGACGTTAATTACATTAAGAAGCAGATTTTAGTCTTACAGTCCCCCGAGTATAGGCCGTGAATTTATCATTTCAGCTGAATGGTACATTCCATTCCACACAAAGCTGGAGCTAAACTCCCTCTCTCTCACTCATTCACTATTCAGAAACACTTAAGAAATTATTACCACATGTCCAGGAGTCACTCATGATGATGACCACTAATGCCATTCCTCTTGTTACAGTATTAACTCAAAATATACCACTGTTGTCTTTGATTAGCACGAGCAAAGCTAAGAACAAAGACATACCACTGACATAATGACAGTTTTATGGCTCCCGTCTGAAAAAAACTGTGCTCATTAGCATTCAAAATATAAAACACTCCCTTCAATACTTCAGCGCAGAACTACGTAATCTTCTTTTTGCTGAGAAACCTCAAAACCACTGACAAGTTACTTATTTCCTGCAACACACATCTGGGGGACCTGCTAAATATGGAAATGAAAATATCAGGTAAGCTGGACCAAACAAATATTCCTCCCTAGCCCCTTCCTGCAGCCTCAAGACAAACCCTTCCTTCTGGCCCCAGTCTCTCCACAGCAGCCATCCCACAGACACTCAAGCAGCAAAGTACCTGCAGGTGTTTGCAGGAACCAGCCCTTTGCAAGCTCGCCGGGCCCATGTGCAAGCAGAAAGGCCTTTTGGCTTCTTCCTGACGAGCGTTACAAAACAGCACACATGAAGTTAACTTCGGTAAAGCCTTCCCCTCCTCCCCCCACCTCTGGAAGAAGCCAGACAGATTTCCCACCAGGTCCCTCTGAAGTCCAAATCAATAACCTATTTATAAAATGTTTCCTCTAAGCATGACAGAAGCAGCTATTTATTTGCTCTTCAGTGTTTAAGCTAATGAGGTATGAGCACATCTGCAATAGCTAAAAATAACACACACTTCGTTGATATTAGTGAACTGACTGGACTCCCATCCAGAGATACTTCGTTCCCTTCTTTATTCCTTTGCTTAGTGAAGAGATGGACCAGAGGGGTGGGAAGATCAGATTACAGAGCTGAGGGCCCGCAGCCAAGAGCACTCCATCTCTGGTCCCCAGATGTTGCTATCCAGGGAGCCCTATCTCCTCTTTGCCACACGCAGACGTCTCCCACAGTTGTCCTAGGGAGCTATGTGCATGCAACAGCAAAGTTCGGCAGGGCCTGGAGTCTGCTAATGAAAACATCAGCATGAATGTAGCACCATCGATCTTCAGTGCCACAGTGGTTCATCACATAGCCCACATAGGGCTGTGAGGATCAAAACAAACATATTGAGTAGCATGTAGAAATAAACACAGAGAGAGGGCAGCCACCAGAAAAGAGGTTTTACATGTTCCCTACAGTTAATGCCAACAAGAAGTAAGCCACATTTTGCACTTGCCTGGGCTCGCAGATTGAAAATGTACCGCATGCAAAACCTCTGCAAGGGAAACTGCCTGATGCTTGAATGAAGCAGCATTACACTTGACCTCTCCTGCCAGTCCTACCACAGAGGCAATTAGCTGCTGCCAGATACAATCACTCCTGTCACTGAAGCTAGCCAAAATCACATCACTTGCGCGCTCTGCCTTTAAGTGAAGCAAGTCTGCAGAAAGTGCGCCGACTGCTATTCTCAGTAAGCGATACATGAAAAAAATTCCTCTATGGATCAGTTTGTAGGGGTGGGAAACGGAGAAGACTGGTGAGGTGACCTGGCACTGCTGGTAGCAGCTGTGTGAGCACTTACAGGAATCCCAGAGCATGGGGGTCCTCCTCTCAGGGTCCTGCTCTCTGAGCTCTTGGAAAAAAGCGGCATGATGGAGCTCCTGAGCCCAGGGAGGCAGGAGGGGCTGCTTCTGCAAAGGGCGCTGTGTAAATGCATGGTGCAGAGCACTTCTCATGGGGACTGTAACAAACATCTCACTCCTCTTCGTCAGGTAGAAAATGAGCAGGACAGTACCTGGAGCGAGAGGAGCTTCTCTCTTCAGCAAAACCACAGACAGAACCCCTGGGGTTCTCCAGGGCATCCAGGCAAGCAGGCAGTGCCCTGGCAGCCCACACAGCAGCAAAAGTGCCCCTGCCCTTCGGGGCACCTCCCCGGTCTCTGCAAGCCCGGCTGTTGTTCTGGCAGACAGACTGCCCACAGCCTTCGGCTCTGCTCCTTTGCCTGGCAAGGGTGAGCTCTGCTTAGGCATGTTTCTATAAGGACTTTTAAAACTGTATTCTGCTTACGAATAAAACCAGTGAGGAGTCCACAGCCAGAGGAATCAATAATCTAATTAGTAATTAGTGCTAATTAGAGATTTATTAGTTCAAGCTACTCATAAATGTTCAAGTAATGCAAAGCCACTCATGAGAATACCAGTGCAGCATTTAGCTAAAACAAAATACCATGTGCACTGCTCCCCAGGATTTGAGCTTTCATTACCACAGGCTCCAGTCTTTCTTCCAAACAGCAAAGGCACTAATGAATGGTACACAGATTGTGTGTGAGAAGAACATCAGTTTTTATTCAGCAAGATGAGAGAGACTTAAACCAGAATTAAAGATAAATTACATGCAAGGGATCAAGTTTTGCTCTCATTTACACTGATGTAAATCTGGAGTTGCTCTGTTAACTTCAGCTGTGTTGATTTTGGTGATTGCGTATTTATATTAATGATACCGAGCAAATACTAAAAGCAGTGGGGAAAAAAAAGGCTAGCATTTTTTCCTTAGCAGACTCATCTGCAGCCTGGGGTTTAACAGAGATCAATTACCGAAATTTTGTAGTTGAAATGTTTGCATATATGTCAGTTGTAACGAGTCCAAAAACTTGGTTTCAAAAGTACAGAGCCACTTACAATGTTCCAGTTCAGCGTACAAACTTATTATCTTACATGTCCAATTTTGATAGAAAACGGCACACTTTGAGACACCCAGACTCATCCATACCTGGTATTATTGGAGTGTATGTGGAGGCAGCAATGATGGTTCTTCGAAAGCCAGCTCCTGAGAAAACACCATTAAAAAAAAAAAAAAAAAGACAAATAAAGGAAATGTGGTTAGAAATGAGATATCTGAAAACAAATTGGTATCCGAAAAGAAAAAAAAAAAAAAAAGCAGAAACAAAAGTAAAACCAGGAAGATAAAACCTGAGACATCAAATCAATGAAGACTTCCATCAAATCAAGAAGTTCAAAATTGACATTGGTATGCAGAGGGATGCTGTTGACACTGGACAAGATTCTGGATGCACAGACCTGGGAGGACCAACCCCAAACCCTTGGTTGCCATTTCCCAACTCCGGCACAGCTTTGGGATCACTCTAGATGGTGCCAGGCAGCTGCAGCCCTAAGGGCCACTCACCAGCATGAGTTGCCAGGGCAGCAGAGGACCCACCAACCTGCCTGTGACCTCCCCTGACACCCTGTGTACCAGGAGGCAGGAGGGGTAGGATTCATCTCAGCAAACGTAGACACCTGTGGTGCAGAGACAGTCAACCCAGACTCCCTTTGTAGCCAGAGGACAGAGACAGGCATGCCCCTCTGGGATATCAGCGCAAGGCTAGGTGTTCTTGAGGGACAGGGACACTGCTGGTCCCACAGAGACATGAGGTCAAGCCTGCTTAAGCAGGATGCCACATAGACACAGGTCTGTCCCTGACTCCAGCATGTGATTTCACTGATTGCAGTTGTTTGCACGCATGCTTCCCACATGGTTCAAGTTCTCCCAGGGAGCATTAGCTCACGTAGGGACAGTGGGGGTTGAATCAGCTGGGCTACCTGCTACGTTCTTAGTCATCCAGCAAATTCACATATCTCCATATGTGAACACTGGGAAACAATAGCTCCAGTGTCTTGTGAATCCACTTCTCTTCAAGTTTCAGTAATGCAGATCATCGCTAATTGGCAGCCCTCCGTCAAAGACAACAGTTGCTTACCAGTGATGGTGGGATCATATTTTGAGAGAAGGCTAATGATCCTCAGCGCCACAATGCACCTGGAAATAAAGAGGAAAAGCAGACCCACAGTCATCATATTGCTTTAGATACAGGTTTGGGGACCCCACAGGTCCCCCAGGCACTGTCATAGCAACCAGCAGCACCATCTCTGAACTTGTTCAGCCCAGCAGAGAGGCTCAGGCAGCTTTCCACCACTGCTCCATCACAGCTTTGGAGGAGCAGAAGCTGTTGCCACATGGGGACATGCCCTTCCAGCACCTACAGCCTCTCTGCCTCTTCCAGCCCCTTAGAAGCAGCAGCCAGCACCTACATTTCCAGCCTGGGCAGCCATCAGGCATTGCAGAGCATCCCCCCGTATGGTCTCCATCTTCTCTGAGGCAGAGACAGTGGAGAAACCCCCCAAATGCCAGATGCAGCCCCCAGGCCACCAGGACGTTCCAGGTTTTGTGGAGTATTCAGATACCTAACAATAAAGATAGGCAGCTTGTGGGATGGTCAGCATGAGATTTCCATGTGAGTTAAGTGGCTAGATAATTTTGAAATCCCCACTAGATCTGCCTCCTAAGGCTAGGAGATACCTTTAAATCCATCTCCCACGTGAGTAGCAGCTGTGCATGAAACATTGGCAAATGTTCTGGGGCCCATCCACGGTGGGCAGAGCTCGCTTTGGGAATCATTTAAGTCGGTGTCCTGATGAACACTTGGAGGGAGTAAATCTGTTGCCACTAGTATTCCAGCTTGCAGCTCTGCTTAGTTTATTAATCTCGACACAGAAGTGTGCACAATATTCAGGATGTATAGGTTTTAGCAATCTGCTTTTTTATGCTCTGATCTACTCTTGTGCTTAGATACCACAGCAATGGGCTACTTAAATAGAATAGCTTGGACTCTTTGTTCTTTTGAATCCCTTCTCCATATATAATGCAATTAAGTGTGTTGTTAAGGCAGTCCAGATGGGCACTACGTTATCCTCTGATATACCCAAATATCAAAATGTTAATGATTGTATTTCATTTGGTTTGTTTTTTTTCCCCAATTTCCTACTAACAGCAGCTTTTGAAGTTAAAAATACCAAAAGGGGGGAAAAAAAATGTTACCTACAGACGTTGGAGTTGTACGAAGGATGTGATCAAAATACAGTTCAGCAAATAGAAGCTCAGCTTATATCTGCCTCCTTTTCTGGCCAGTCCACAGGAGACATGAGCTTTACTGTTCCCAGGTCCACGGGCAAGAATATTGCCTTAAGCTGTGGAGGTTTTTGACTTCCAACAGAGGAGAATGCTAACTCATTAGGCAAATGTTGGCTGGATTCATTGCCTTCTTCTTTGTATTCAGGTACCTGAGGAAGGAATTTGGCATCCTATATCTAACTAGATGAAAATTGCTCTTTTCCTAAAAGCTCATTTTATTCACATGTGAACAGCTGAGTACTTGATATCCTTATGAATTTTAATTATTTTTATTATGGAAGTGAGGTCTGCTTTGTGGTAGGAGACAGTTCTTGCCTCAAAACCCATGCAATCTAAATATTTGAGACAGGAGGAATCACTAAACGATGGCTGAACTACAATTAGGGCTTGACCCAGTGTTGAAGTTCAATTTCCTGTTTCTCCCCGTGTTTGAACAAGTCAGTTTGGATGTGATTCAGCCCAAATACCTGAATTTAGCAATTCAGCTCCCATTAAAGCAGACACTCTTCCTACATCAGCTGACCAGCACTAAAGGCTCCACCGACCACACTGACGGGAGCTCCATCAGACAGTTTCCCAGCCAGGGAAGTTTATGCACCAGCTAGAACTAGTACAACATAGTGTCCCACCAGTGTGGGAGCCACAGCCACTCTCTGGTGCACATACCAAAGTCTGTGAGCATATCCAAGAGGGAGATAATTCAAAGCAGGAACCTGATTTAAGTGGGCTGAATCACCTGCTGGAGGACCCTAGCTCTCCACACTGCATTTACAGAGAGGCAGATAAGCCAGATCCCTCAGATTAGGTGGTGTCAATACCTCCTGAAGGACAATTTTCTCATTTCTGTCCTGTCAGTACTGCCAGCACTGTCACTGACCTACAGGAAATGTAGGAGAATTCCTGTCTTCTCTGCCTTTACCTGCATTGCACCACAGTGGGAGAGTTCCAGAGGCAACCTTGCTCCTTCTGCAAAATAAACCCACCACAAATTTAAGTACTTATTGTTTGCTGATTTTTTGCCTCATGAAGCAGTATACAACCCTTCTTGAATGAGCATCAAAATCAGCACCACAAACTTTTCTTGGCTCACTGAATACCAGGCAACCACAGAAGGAAGTAGAAAGTCACACAATCTACCCTGAAACAGAGGGGCTGCGCTCCCAGACCCCAGCCCACCTCCCGGCTCTGAGCTTCGCTTCAGTCATAACTGTCACAAGGAGGAGATGAAGCAAGCCTGACTCCACTTCTCTCCATCAAACCCACCTTGCCCTCAGACGCTCACGAGGCACAGGGAAAGAACCAGGAGGCAGCTCTGCCAGGAGCCCTACATCCCGCATGTCCCATGCATCCCGCCCTGTGGTCCTGGAACCAGGGAGCTTGCCCCAGTGGGTGCAATTAGCCCAGCCCCATTCTGGTCCCAGACACCAAACCAGCCCCCCAGTGGCTTTCATGAGTAGAAAATACTCAGTGTATGGCAGGCTCATCTGTCTGTCTGTCCGTTCCACCGCTGCGGTGCTCGAGCCCCCACTGCCAGCTTGCTCAGCTGCTTTCACTCGCCTTCTCCCAGCTGGCTCCCTGCAACCAGGGCAATGCAAATTTGTTGACAGCGCCAGTGGCATTTCAAAACATTGAGCAAGCCGTTTCACTCGCCCTCTCTTTTCATTTGAAGTGCGTTTTTAAAGATAACGCAGACACACTAACAACAAGACCTACGTGCGGGAGGCTGGTATGCATATTAAAGCTCCCGCAGAAAAGTGCCTGATGTGCAAGTTCACTTGGCACTTTTTCTGTTAAATTACCGAGTTGTTTGACCTCTTTCTTCTTTCTCCCACCCAACCCCCATTTTCCAAATACCCAAAGCAATTAGAGCACATTATAGACTAAATCACTTGTTAAATTTCAGTTTTTAAGTCAAAGCCAATTCTGAACTGTCACAAGCAAAAAAGCACCTTAATTGCAGTAAAGCTTAGGGCACTTCACTGGTCTGAGCTGCCAGATTTCAGGAGGATTATTGCTATTATAAAACAGCGTCAGTATGGCAAGGCAAGACACCGTTAACTTCCCAAGTGGGATGTGGAAAAAAAAAATGGATTTTTCCAACAGTTGAAATAGAGAATATGATGCTATACTACATTTATAATGATTGGTAAATCAAACTATGCATTTAACTCTCTGAGTAGATTTCAGGTGGGCACAGAAATTCACTTCAGGTTATTCTCCTCTTCCCTCCAAATGAATTAACAGCCTGAGGGGAAATCCTCTACCTGTCTGACACTAATGCAGACTTTCCTAACTAATACTTTTCACCTATGACAGTCACAGGTCAATCCCGGCGCTTGGCACCCGGGATGGAGACAGCGTAAACCAGCATTTTCACCGCGGGAGAATAAATAAGGCTGCTGCTGCGATTGCGGGCAGGGAGGGCTTCGCTCTCGCAGGTGGTAGCTGGGGGGGCTCCCGCAAACACGGGCGGCAGCGCTGCCTCCTGCCTGCCCCGCCAAGTGACGGCGGTGATCCGGAGCCCTAGCTGGAGCCGAGTCTCAGGTGAATTTTAATCCTTCATTATTCAGGACATACTGTTTTTTCCCTTTCCTTCTAAAATGACAGTCGTGCTGTTAAGCATAATAATTGTTCATGAGTGAGCACTGCTTTTTGTCCCTCTTGATTTTGCCTCTAAGGCAGGCTTCTTACTCAGCAGAGGTCAAGGGTCACCTGCTAAATCATGCATACCCACAATCCCCTGTGAATTATGCAGTTGACAAACTGCCGCTAATGATTAGTACAACCTGCATTAAAACCCTGGCACTAAATTGATATTACTTGAGTGATGGATTACACCTCTAATGAGCGGATTATTGCCACAAGTGACCTTGTCGGCTGAAAGAGTGTTTCAATATAACTAACATCTCTCCCATTCTCGTGGTACAGCCGTTCTAAAAAAATATTCTCTCTCCTATTTGATTTTTTTTCTTTCAATGTTGCTTTCTAGTCTCTCCGACAAGGGGTAATCTGTAAACAGCACCTCTAATGGGATTAGTCATTAGGCTGCACCCCAATTAGTGCAGCCTCATGCCTCTGAAATATCCGGTGCTAGAAAGATATTGTTTTTCCAACAGAAACTGCCATTTTTATTTTGTTCCCTCTTCTTCAGAGCACTGAAGTCCACCCATGAGCACCTCGCCTTTCTGCTGAGGGGATCAGCTGGCCCCAAGATGCAAGCGGATTTGCTGCCATTTTACAAAGAAAAGATGAAACGGTGGCCGTGAACTTCAGTGCTCTTTCAAAGAAAGTCACCCCTGGTTGGCCGTGTGGATGGGACAGAAGATGTTCAGAGCATCCTCTTCACCAAAACACATGGCTGCAGCTCATCGCCCGCGCTGCGTGAGACCCCGGGCACTTTGGAGCGGGCAGCGTGTGTTTTGTGCGTTTGTGAGACACCGTCAGACGGCTGTGCCGGGGCTCACCGGCATCCAAGCGGTGGCTAATTCACCAGGAGGGAGGAAGCACTTTTTGCTAAGTGCTTCCCCAAACAAGAAAACCCTCCTGCAAAGGGGCTGCGCCCCAGCCGAAGCTGCAGTCTGTCTGTGGAGTTAATAGACCCCTCGTGGAGCCTCCTCACGCCTTTGTCTGTACGCAGCTAGTGGTATATTCACAACCGCCTGTCATGCCACACAAGTGCAGATGAGGCTGGGGGGGACCCCACATTGACGGAATTAATTGAGCATAAGCCATGCTGACTGGCGGGGAAAATCACATGAGAGAAACAAAACACACGTGCCTCGCCGGTTATGTGTGCTAACAAAGGATGAGCAGCTACAAACAAATAAAAATCGTGGTGGAGGATGTCAGCACGAGCTCTTTATTATCGGTGGCATCTCACTCCCGGAGGGACCCTCACGCCCCTCGAAAGCAAGGCTCATTCCCCCAGAGTCAGCAGCATTGTGCCAGAGAAAACCCACTAGAAGTAAATTCAGTATTAAGTCCTGTGACAATCTCGGACAGGGTTGTCCTCAATCTCCTGGACCATCTTGCTCCTCTCAGACTGCAGGTCTGCCTTCTCTGCCGCTCCCCCATCACCCCGAATGCTATCTAATACGTTTGATGTTCTGCAAAATGAGGAAAAGCCCTAGCGTTACGGCTGCAATGCGAGCTTGTTCTCGGGATGCCCATTAATTAATCCTGGGAGACCCCCGCTCCCCTGCACCTTACCGCTACCGCTGCAGCCAGCTCAGCTCTTCCTGGCAGCAGCAGGGACGGGGCAGAGGTGGAGAGGGCAGTTTGCAGGGCACCTTGAAGTGACAGCTTTGCGCACCCCTCTGCTCTGCCCGCCCCAGACCCCGCGGGGACGCATCCAGCCTGCGCTTGCCGATCTGCCCCTTCGGCCCGGCCCCACGGCGGCAGTGGTGGCTGTGTCTTCCTCCCGCTGGCGGGTGTAAGAGGGGAAAGGTGCCGTCAGTTCGCATCGAGATGTCGCAGTGAGCGTCAGGACCAGGAGATCACCCCATGCACATGACAGCTGGCCCAAAAATAGCCAAGGCAGTGGGAGTCAGAGGCACCTAATGAGCATCCTCTGCCCTCGCATCCATGGATGTTCGCGTTACAGGCAAGGGCGGCATTGCACGGTGTAGAGGCTTCTGTTTGTTTATTTTTTTTTTATATTCCCAGCTTCCAGGTATGTTTTGGGACAGCTCTACAAAAAGAGAAAAAAAAGTCACAGTTTGAACCTGACAAATACATTCACCCTAAAATTGCCACAGAGAACTTGGCAGGGAAAAGTGGGTGGGAAGAGGGAAAAAGGATATTAAAAAAAAAAATCTCCAGCAAAGAAATTGCCGGGTGCTGCACAATGCCCAGCTTTATTTCCTGCTACTCACAGGACAAGCTAACAAAACAACAGAGGAATATCCTGTCACCCTCTCTGCAGTGATCATGGCACTTACAGTAGCTATGCGAAGTACCAATTGACAGCAACAGGATTTGTGAGGATGCTGAGAGTAAGAGAACTGTGTCACCTTGGCGTCCATGACATCAGGCATAACACGGCTGTCACGTGTGTTGGACACCTAATGCGTGATCGGTCTTCTGGCGGTGACGGGACAGGCGGTGCTGCTGGCTCTGGAGCAATTCAAGGAAATGTAGCAGCTGGCACCATTCCTGAGGAGGCCTGAGGAAAGCCCGCCTTCCCACCCGCCAAGACCTGCTGTGCCACTTTTACAACATATACTGGGTCAAATTGCCTCTCGTCCTACTAAACTATTCCTCATCTCTCCACCTGCAAAATAAGCCTTCACCGTTCATAAATGTAGACCTACAAATACATGGCTTTCAGGGTCGAGAGACTATTTTGGACAATGCTGATGAGAAAGTGTATGAGAATGGCATACTCTGTTTCTCTCTCTCTGCTGCCTGGTGTGAAGTCTGAATGCATTCCAAAATTATAAAGAAAACATATACAGACAATTTTTTTCTTCTTCTCTCCAGCTCTTTTCCATTCAGAGTCAGCAGGGAATGGACTTTGTTTGTACTTATTTATAATTGCGGTACATTGAGGAATGTTCAGTCAAAGAGATGGGTTTCACATCTTGCCTCAGAAGTTCATGCCTATTTTGATCTTTTCCAAGCACAGTATCAGATATGTCTCTGCTTGCTTAGAAAGTTTTGTATCCTGCACACACGATCTCTGTTCTTGAGGATGGCAGGCTCTTTTTTCTGTGGAATGTAAGTGTTGTGGGTCAGAAGAAGAACATTTTGGTTATAAGGCTCCTTCCAGTAAATTAGTCATTGCCTGCTTTCGTTTCTTTGAAGATGTGGCCCAACACCTGCTATGCCCTATTATGAAAAGCAAAGAATAGCTCACTGGAGTAATTTGCTTTTGGCAGCATCTTGCAGAGATGGGTGCTGTGTGCTGAAACAATTGTGCCGCCCACTTAGCACATATTGCCCTAATATTTTTATAGCTATGTACACAGAGGAGGGCTACTCAAATATTTTCCATAGAAAAAACAGTTTACTGAAGGTTTCCATAAAATGCTGCTTCTTTCCAAGGAAAATTCTGACTACTGGCTGAGAAACTAAACAACAGAAAACTAGTGGGCTTTCAGTCTTGGGGCAACAACCAAAAAAACGTTAATTAAAAAAATGTAAAAATGATGATTCAGAAAACAGAACAGCTTTTCCTGTAGGAAAGCTTTATAAAGCAGTCAGTGCTTTACAAGATGGATGGTTTTTATGTTTCTCCTTTATGTACAGGGTTTTCCATCTGAACTACACATAACATGTGGCACTCAAAAACCTACCACGATGCAATCAAGAAAAGACACTGTGGCACAACAAATACACAAATATTTGAAGAAACAAATGTTAGAGAGAGAATTTACACTGTTATGTTTACTAACTATTCTATTGTCAGTCTCAGATACTGGGGACTCTTTCTGGAGATGCCTTTCCTGTAGTCATTTCAATCAATGGACAGTCCTGCTTCTACTTTAAAAAAAAAATAAAAGTTTGCAAACTCCCTTGGTTTTGGAGAAAAGATTGCTAATGTAATAAAGTGTGCAATGTGTGTAATAAAGTGTGTAATATGTGTAATATAGGCTTTAAAAATATAAGGCGAACCAAGTAGATTCAGAATACTGGCTTTATGCATTCCCTAATTTTGAACACAGTTTCATGACCCGGGAGAAATCTAATGCAATTTTTCTCACTGAGTTGAGCTGGCAATTCTGGAACAATTTAGTGTGATAAAAAGTAGTAGAAGAAGACACAATTTTTTGAAGCTAAGAAATGTCTTATCTTTTCCTACAATAAAATTCATTTGCTTAATTTCCCATGGTTGCAGAAGCACCATTGTTTGATGGGCTTTGAATTAAGTACAGCAATTCCAGCCAAGAAATCATAAAATCCATGAATCACTGTGGTTATGTTCAAATCCAACAGGTTGCGGCACAGTTTTCTAAGTAACTCTATTACACAAAGAATATACTAGAAATGCACACTAAAATCCTGCACTGGCAGAGAAATCAGATGACTAGGTCTTTTCCATCTACGCTTTCTCTGGTTCCAGGTTTCTGTGGTTTTGTTATTACAAATTATTTCAGGAATCCTTTTTCCTATAACAATGAACACACTTTTTCGCTGTTTTAATCACTGTGAGACAGAACAAAGCTAATATTGTCATATATTAAGTTAACTGAAACGCTTGGCCTTCAGCTGTGGTGTATTTATCCCAAGAGATCACCCCTCCTGCTGGGTTGCATCACTTAGACTACATAGCTACTATATACTTTCCCTCTTTTGGAGGAGCAGAGTAAAATATTGGCTAAAGAGAGAAAATGGGGAGTCAAACTGTAGGGTCTTTTTTTCCCCTTGAGCTTTTACATTTTTCAGTTGTCTTTCTTCTTTGACTGTCAACACTTCCAGCTATTCAGAGACCACTCCAGTGTGAACTCTATGAATATATAACCTGGAGGTTACCCAGAACTAACAGGGTCCTTACATTTGGGCAAAATTGTGGTACTTTTAATGAATAATCTGATTGTGGTCTATGTCCACCAATTAAGTTACCTAACTTTGGAAGCAAAGGGGAGCTGGAAGCAGTTATGCTTTTGAGGACTTCATCAAAGCCAAAGGGTGATGTGAGGAGTAAAGCACTGCCAAGCACCAAGAAAAGTATCACTGCATGACCTTTTGTGAACAAAGGAGGCTGGAAAGCACATGTACTGTACTGTTCAGTGTGGAAGCCAGGTAGGGGTTGAAGGAAGCGGTCTTGTTTTACTGCCCAGAGTTAAAAAATCCAGTGCTTCAGACTGCCACATCTCAAGAAGCTTTGGCTTAAGTGAGTGATTTTGCTGTGGTCACAGGGAGCGTTTCCATTAGTATGAGCTTGTGGGGCTGAACCTCACTATAATGCTCACCTTAATCTGTGTTGCCACAGAAAAAAAGGAAAGAAAAGGTCAAATGAATATGCACAACTAAAACCTGAGAGTCATTGCAGTTGGCCTAGGTAGAGTAGTAGGATATTGATATGGAACCAGTATGGTCTGCAGAAACATCCATGAGCGAATAAATATATTGCAAGCAAAATGTGCGCTATACTTTCAGTGTTAAAACATGGTGTTATGCTTTAATCATTCCCACAGAAGCAAAACCTGCTTTTTCAATGTTTGTGGTAATCCACTGAAAGTGAACTACTGCCAGACCTTAACGATGTTCTCTCCTTCCAGTAACAACAGATACAGGCAGTGCCATTCCTTTTTTCAAAAAGCACTTTCCTTTTTTTTCCCCAGTTTCTTTATGCTATGCAGCACAGAACATAATTACTTTACACTGTAGGCTCAAAAAGTCACTAAGCAGCTGATAAAAGGCAAAGAAATCAGTACGATTTTCTGGCTGAAAAAAGAGCTTTTCTTATTGGAGCTGATAACTCTCACCAAGGGCTCCAGGCTTTTGTTACATCAATTTGAGGAACTCATAATCTCCGCATTATGAATGTTCAACCAGGATATTTTCTGCTGTAGTGCATCAGGCACCTTCAATATCACAGCTCCTGTTGTCATTGTTGGGTAAACAGCTTTTGACACGTTTTCAATATGATTACATTAGAACAAGTGGGTCATGATTGATAACCTAATATTCAGGCCATGCAAATCATCAATCACGGGAAGTATATTAATTATTCAATGTAACCGTCTAATGCAAGAATCAATGTTGGAAATGAAGAAAAGAAACTCACAGCTCCCAGCAGAGGCTACACCAGATAATAAAAAAGGAATACTAAATAATCTCAGCCCATAATCCTGTTTAATAAAATCCATTTATTTAGCTGTCAAAAACAAGATACAATTATTTAAAAAAAAAAAAAAAGATAATGAAAAACATTTTTAATTTTTTTGTGGAAAAGAGATTTTTGCACTTTTATGCTGTGATTAAATGTGAGGTCTAAAAACATGCTCGCTGTAAATAATGAGAATAGCTGTGACATATGTTAAGAAAAAATATCACTCAGAGAAAACAGGTGTTCTCAGTTATGCTTAGTGAGGTTAAATCAGTTATGACAGACTGACACACGGTTTGCAACTATCCAAGAACCATACAGATCCCCTACACGCACACACCCCCCACAGTAACAAATCCATATAGGAGCAGACACATTCCTTCCTTAAGCCATCTAGAGCCACAGTGACTTCAGTAGCCAGAGCAACCCTAGAGAGAAGGACCCTTACAGTATCTGCCATACTTCTAATGCATCAGAAATTGTGGCCAAAAATGTTAGTAATGCAGAAATGGAGCAGCGCAGCAGGCAACATCAGAAGGTTCAAACTTAATGACCTACCTCACTGATGTATTGTTTCTTGGTGGAGAGGGGAATTGATGGCACTTACCTGAGCAGGTAACTCTCTGCAAGCTCTTCTTGACCCATATTGTCTGCTAGATTTGACCTCAGTGATTTCCCAAATAGTGTTGCCTGCTTCAAACAGCCCGGAGTGTCTTAAAAACCTCTGGTAACTAATGCTGGCACTATCAGCATTCACCTAGGCAGGAGCCTATGCATGGACTGCTACATTTTCCTTGTAACGTGACCCCACATGACTTCCCCTCCATCTACTTTCTTGATGGCTGTTCCTTACTTTCATCACAGTGCCTCATCCCCAGTCAACAAATCCCCTTGCAATTTTTGGCATAATGCTCTTTAGACTGTCACTGAATGATCCTGACATAGCTACCTTTCTTTTAATGTATTTTAGCTAGGAATCCCTTCTTCCACGTGCTTCTCTTCTGTGTTTTAGCATCAGATTTTCAAAATATATCTTATATTCGTAGGATCTGGTTTACTTTCAAAGGAAACATCAAAATGGATTGGTTCTCCCTGACAGAAGAAAAGTGAGATTTTTCATGAAAGCTCTACCACACCAAAAGGAGGAAGAAAAGTAAAGGCGGGATCATTTACCTTCTTCTGTAAATACAGAGTTACCCTCTTGGAGTATGTCCTATTTCAATTCATCTAAGATTTACAAAGGTCTGTACATACTCCCTGAGTGGCAGGTTGTGACAACCTGCGATGAGAACCCCACCAGAATGGAATGGTGACCATCACCACTATTATTTACCACACCATGACAGTCCATCTGAAGAAAGAAAGGCAATAATCTTCTTAATTTTGTGGCTAATATCAGTTATCACTGTCAAGAAATAGGTACTCTATCAAGAAAAATGGCTTCAGAGGTTAGATGCAAGAAGGACAGTGACAGTCATAGTCATTTGCTCTTGCAAACAGCTCCTGGAAGCCCCAAATCCAGTGAGTCAGCAGCCCCACCCACAGTATCTGCCTAGTGACATAGATCCAAAGATTTCACTAGGTCAGACTTATGAACCATGTAGTTTCTCTTCCTGCTAGGAAACAGCACAATAGTTACAGTGTCCACCAGCTTAAATGGTAGAATGATTTGGCAACGTCAGGCTTAAGCTTATGCAGAAGTGCTATAGCACTGCTTATGATCTTCTTCAGTCTGCAGGTGGTGAACCATGGGGGCCACATGACAGCCAGTACCCCCAGAAGCATTAGTCCCCTTTGCCTTAGAGGAATCCTTAACAAAAGAAGCCTTGATTTTAAAGTAGAAAAGTCTACAGAAGCTGAGTAAGTGAAATTTTCTTTCATTTCATGATCATATTTTTAAATGTCAACCTGATTGTGCTGCTACTTACCTGAACAGCCACCCAGCTGTTGCTTAAGCCCTGGGCTCTGTGCACCTCTAAGTTTCCAGGGGGTTGAATGCCTCCAGTGCTTGCTCTTACCTCAACATCTTTTGAGTACATTTCTCAAACACTGGTTCCTACCTGTCACTCCTCTATTAATGCCTGTCATAAGAGCCCAGATGCTTAAGGTCCAGACCCAAGCCAGCCCCAGATACATTTCAGAACCTGAAATACAATCTTTTTGTATTTCCAAACCTCTTCCCTCTTCAGGGACACGTTAGTTGAATCCAGCAAACCTAGAGGTGTTATAGGGTTCCAAAAGAAATCAATTTTTAGGAACAAAAGACTGGAAAGGACTTCTATGTTGAGAGGCCTTGCTTTTACAAGGGCTATTCATATTATTCATATAAACTATTTCATGAACCTGGCCAGGTTCTAACTTGGAAAAAAAAAAAAAAAAAGTGCATATATACATACATATATATATATGTGTATGTGTATTTTGGGATTACCTCTTCTGTGGGAAGATTGTTCCATAATCTCACCAGCGTGATAGACAGAAACTCCGTTATAGTTTCCAGCCACAAAGCATTCATGACAAGTTTCTGCTCATTTATTCTGGTCTTAATGTTGTTCTGTAGCTCTTCTCTTTCCATGATGTATATTTTTTCCCCTCCACTCTCCAGAACAATTAAAGATACAGTAAACCTCTCTACCTTAATCTTGTTAGACTGACAAACCAGCACAAGGAAAATATAGCTCTTGACAACATTAATAAACACACCTATACCTATTTCTTTGCCCAAGTTTCTTCACACTCCCTCAAATATTTTGGGGATACCTGTTAAAGTCCTACAAAAGTTCAAAATCCCACTTGGTTTCTCCTGTTCTCTGCCTCTCTTCTGTGCAGTTACTTTATATCTTCTTGGGCAAATCCACATTCAAAAATGACCTGCCATCCTGAAAACCTGACCCTTATTTCCTGTGATTTGCACAAGCTTTCCTTGCCTCCATGCAAACTGTCTTCTCCAGTTCTGCTTTATCACTTATCATCTTCATCAGGTAGTCAGGTTGTTTCCTTCCCCACAGGTCTGTCATTTAGGTACCATCCGCACGGGATCAACATGAGAAAACCAGTTTTGATATGGACAAGTACCTTCTCAATTTTGAAAGGTAATCCATTTAACTGGATGATCTTAAAAGTTAAATGGCCTTCCGTTGTTAAGCCTCCGCAAGGCTTTCTACTGTCAACATGGAAGTAAAAGACTGCAGAAAATGCAGCCAAGCCCTGTATTTGAAGTGGAGTATATAGTTTAATGCAGGCAGAGATAGGAATCCCCCATGTCAAAAAGAATCCTTAAATTGTACAGTCTTCCCCAAATTGTCACATTGATAAAAATCCTCATGTTTGTTTTCTAAAAGGACAGAAAAAAAAAATAGAAAATTAGTTGTTGAATCAAATCTTTAAATGTTGAACCAATTCATAATGAAGACTTACTGAATTTAATAAGAGAGCACAGTTGCTTTTCAGGAAAACAGGAGATGCATGTGTGCAGCTCTATCCATTCAGCTTGTAACAGTGAAAAAACACAGACAAAACAAAAGTATTTAAATAACAATTTTCCTAGGTAGTTTATTAGGTAGTTATTTTGGAGGACATAGGGAAAAAAAAAAAAAAAGAAGAAGAAGAAGAAGAAGAAATAAAATATATTCACCTTTCCAGAGAGGCTTCAAAAATTTTTCCGGCAGAGATGTGTACAAATAACAAACAATGTGAAACTATATTGAAGCAGCAGTACAACTGTGCTTACTCATTGCCTCTCCCATGACCAGCACAACTTCTCCTAGCCCACTGTCAGGTTGTTGGAGAGCAGCATTGAGGTTCACCAAAGAGTCAGCAAAAGAAGTTGAGAGCAACTTTCCACTGTAACATAGCGAGGCACTTTGAGACTCTGCTAAAACAAATGTTCTCATCACTTATTCAAGCACTTGCAGTTCTTCTTTCAAGGCAAGTGAAACGATGTCACTGAGCAAAGGAAGTTCAACCATAGTTAGAGTATTTTGATCGCTACAGAAGATAGTGCCAAGCTTCCTGGTTCTTGCCAACTCTTGTTAGTACATTCAGGCTTCTCCTTTAAAATATTTTTTAGTATATCTTTCATGTTTAGTTCTAAAACTCATTGTATTTACCCGAGAGATCAGACCAAGTTTCTGCCTCCAAAACATTTAGACATATTTTAAAAAAATATTTGCACAAGAGACCAAAAATCATCTTTCTGGTCTCCCAGGCAATTACAT
>VXAL01000104.1:99145-185327 GCA_013399475.1 Chauna torquata
TTCAGCTGTGGGTTATCTTTTTAGGTTTTCAGTTTTTCAGTTTTTAAATCAGAACATATATATTGGTAGCTACCTGGCCTCTTGCATGGAGCAGTGGGAAAAATTATTAGAAGTCATACAAAAGACAACAGAAGCCACACCAGTGGAAAACTTCAGTCAAAGCAAGTGGAGCCAGAAAGTCCATCAGGGAATAGAATTTGTCCCAGCCTGTATCTTGACGTTACTTGTGGCAGTTTATCCACAACAGTTTAGCTTTATCTCATCTTGAAATCAAATTGATACATGAATTGTAATTAAAGCATAACTTTGACTACACATCTCCAGAAGCAAAATATAAACTTTGCCAGTCTTGCTTGGTGTTAAAAAGCTCTTGGACCAGACTTTCAATGCCACTGTCCCCTAGCCAAGATTGTCAGCATAGCATTGAATCTGTTCGCAAGCCACCATCCATTTTCACAGTGCTGCCACTTTAGCACATATTGCTCATAGGAAAGTGGACCAGAACATCTCCATCATATTACTATGCTGATGCAGCTCTACAGGTATTAGGACCTATGCTGGTATCTCCAAATGGAGATGCTTATCCTCCCTGTGCCTCAGGCTCCTCACTCAGTAGTACTAGGACATTCAGAGCCCTGAATGCTCTCCCAAGGGAAGCTGTTTAAACCTTTTGATTCAAAATCAGGGAGGAGGTCACTGCTTTCTTTCATAACTCCATTAGAGTTTTGATAGCATGAGCCACCAACAGTTGGGAGGACTGGCCTCATTTCCTTCTACCTGTTGGGATTCATGTGCCTTATTTCACAGGTGGTTTTCACTTTCTCCCTCTGGGCTATTCTGTCAAGAGAAGAATACATTTTCAGTCCATCTTGGAAGATGTTCCACTCTGCGTTGAAAATGTGGCTCTGAATGGCTTTACGTATAGAGAGGATTCGATGCTAGGTTTCTCACACAGCCTGGTCAAAGGTGTAACCACCTAGCTGAGGGGAGGGGGACGAGTAAATGGAGAGGTGCATAGCAATTATATTTTGTGCAGAACCCAATGAAGCTGGTATGTTTGGACAACATCTATTGGATTGAACCCCTCAGGCAGGAAAACAGACAGAACACCTCATTTGTGGACTCAAACAAAGCTGAAACATCAAACAGGCTCTGAGCTGCTAAGATTGTCAAGGCTGAGGTGCCTCTGAGAATGCCCAGAAGCAGAATTTAGGTTCCTGGAAAACCCAAATGTCAAAGACTAAACAGCTGCAGAGTTTAAGCAGTAGCTGAGAAGAAGTTTTGAGAATCTAAGTTTTGGTGTAAAATACAAAAGCCCCACTTGAAAACTTTCGTTCTTTCACTGATATGGCCCTCATTTTTTTCAGTGCTTTCATTCCCCTTCTGCACAATGAGAATAGGAGCACTCTCTTTACTAACAGGAACACTGAAAAAATGCACACAACAAAATTTGTGAGGGAATGAACCTTACAGAAAAAATGTAAGCATTCAAAACAGAAATTACAATTCATAAGTGTTTTTTGCAAAGTATGTGCTCAACCACCAGCAAGATCCCAGAAAACACATTTCCCCTCTGGAACAGTGAAGCCATGCACCTAGCACTGACTGACAACAAATTAGTCTGTGGTAGCTGATCACCAGTTTCTCGTCAATAATACCGTGTGTGTTGTTGACTGTTTTTATCACACCATGGAGTACAGGACCAGATACATTTTTTCATGTATGGGATACAAAATACATGCAGAATATGCTAGTCCCTTACCCTACCCTGCTCCTGCTTAGAGCTGTCCATGTATTAGCAGAAAGAAATACTGCTCCTTTCCCAGATGAGCCTTCTTCTACTTCCTCCACCACAGAAATTGTCCAGAGTTCCACAGAAATGTTCACAGGCATTTGTTGCATGCAAATAGCTGCCAAATAAATCATTGTATATTGCAGCACAACCCCTGAGGGGGTTTGTACCTATGGAACTTGCTACTGTCACTCCACTTCCCCATATACCTTAATCATGTTATTCATTCGGCAAGAAGGATGAATGTTACAGCATGAGACTTTAATCCCTCACTGCTGAGGATCTGATTCTCAGAGAGAGAGAGAGAGCAGAAAATCCAGGGAAAAAATTTAGGTAGAAGTCAAATATCATTATTTCTCAGCACTGGGTTTAGGCAAGGACTGCGTTATAAGAACATCTTCCCAAAATACTTCAGAAGAAACTTACTGCACGAGCACACATTCGTATACATGTGTGTATGTATCTATGCAGGTGTGTACGTACAGGGTCTAAACAGCACTGTTAAGGTGCTGAACATGCAACCTTTTAAAGTATCTGAAAAAATTCTTATCTACTGTCTTCCATAGGGTAGCTCTATTGATCACAAAGCAACTTTACAAGAATGTTTCCTCTACCCTCTAACCCTTTGAATTTTTTCCATAGAGACAATAGAAATGAAATAGAAGCAGACATCAGAGGGAGAGAAGCATAGCATTTAACAATAATCCAGGCACCTGTATTTTTAATACCACTAGTACATTTTAAAAGTACCAGTTTAGTTTATATCTCTGGAGTTGGTGCTCTCTGTTTGAAGGGCAATGCCTAGTTCCTCAGGCTAGCCATGACAGTAACCCCAAAATGATCACTTCCATGGAGATTTAAGCTCTTTGTTGACTGCCAGCAAATATGGTAACTGTCACATCCTACACCGCAGACCAATCTAGGGGAAAATAGAGGAGATTGTGTCACACCCCATAATGCCCACTGAACAGCTATGCATTAACACTAAGGGTGATTGATACTTTTGCTTACCTATGTCCAGGGGTGTTTACAAATCAGCAGCTGAGAGATGTAAGGCTATATAGTTCTTTACTAACTAGTTCCCACAGCAAGCCAGCTTCCAGCCGGCTGCTATTCTTCCAGACTCAACTAGGAAAGCAAAAGAATCAAGATACTGCAGCTTTCCAAAGTTTTCAAAGTATTGCGTTTATTAAAAAATTTAATGTGAAAGAAGGGTCCAAACAAATCAATACAAGGATATTCAACACAACATAGTCCAGTTTAGAGTCCAGTTTAGAGTTTATGAGAAGCATCCTTAACAAAGCTTTTTGTAGGGCTTTCCTCTGAGCATGTTTGACAACTTGTGGGACATTTTCACTATGCCAGATTTACTTACACCACCTGAAGATGTGCTCTCACTTTCTTGTCTGGTACATCTTTCTGATCTCAGCACTACTTGAGGGATTGACCAGCAGTAATTTTCTAGTTCCATTTTGATGTAAGGTGTCTGCAAGCCTTCTGCCTGTCTCCTTTCTTGTCCTCATTCCAAGTCCTCTATCCTTCATCAAAGAGTCATAGAATCATGGAATGGTTGGAAGGGACACTAAAGACCATCCAGTCCCAAACCCCTGCCATGGGCAGGGAGACCTCCTGCTAAATCAGGTTTTCAAAGCCCCATCCAACCTGGCCTTGAACACTTCCAGGGATGGGGCATCCACAGCTTCTCTGGGCAACCTGTTCCAGTGCCTCACCACCTTCACAATAAAGAATTTCTTTCTAATGTCTAATCTGTCAGACCCTGTATACAATTACCTTAAAGGAGCCTATACTGAGATGAGGATCGGTCTCTTATCCCAAGCGCCAAGTGAGAAGACAAGAGGAAATGGCCTCAAGTTACACCAGGGGAGGTTTAGGTCGGATATCAGGAAAAATTTCTTCACTGAAAGGGTTGTGAAGTATTGGAGCAGGCTGCCCAGGGAAGTTGTTGAGTCACTCTCCCTGGAGGTCTTCAAAAAACATTTGGATTCAGAGCTTAGTGAAATGGTTTAATGGTGGGCTTGGCAGAACCAGGTTAAAGGTTGGACTGGATGATCTTGGAGGTCTTTTCCAGCCTAAATGATTCTATTATTCTACGACTCTATGATCTAAACCTACCTTCCTTTAGTTTAAAGCCGTTACCCCTTGTCCTATCGACATGGGAAAGAGTACTGCCTTCCTACTTCTAGGAAGCAGCAGCACGAAAAGAGTCATGAGTTACGGAAGCTGGATATGACAAAGGTCTCAGCTCATTGATCAAGTCACCAGTTTCAGTAATAAATTATAATAACAATATTATAGCAGATAGTCATAAACTGCATTGCTCCTGCTCAAAGAAGAGAGTGGAAAAAATCATTTATTTATTTAAACAAGTGCAAAAGAAATTGATTCCCAGAGTTCACCTATCAATCAGATCTCCCAACTGCTTGACGAGGAAATCTAAAGCTGGGGGGACTCACTACAATATTGCCATAATTCAGTGATGTTGTTGTACATCAATACTTATTATTTTCATTCTTCCAGTACGTACCAGTCTCCACCAGACACCTCTATGAATTCTGTAAGCCCCACGTGATTACTGGTTTCTCAAGTAGGAGAAACCTGGAGCACAGGAATAGAAGGACTAAATCCTATTTCTGCTACTGCCACCCAGCTCGGACTGGCCACGGTGCAGAGCATAGTGACAACCATGACATTCCTGAGTCACCATGGATTTGCTGAAGCAGCTTAATAGGCAAAATACAAAAGATTATAATGAGTAATGGTGATACAAAGCCCTGCACACTTCCTTCTTACCATTCCTACAACGCTTGGGAAGAATAATGGTTTACAGACAATCTCAGTTTACTCTCTTGTACTTTATTATTAATCATTCCATGTCAATGAATGAGAGTACAATTGTTAATATAATAGATTAATAATTGCTGCAGCTTGATCTATAATTAAGGGATTATATGCATGATAAGATTTTCAGGCATAGGAATGGAAAAGAATATGATGAAACACAGAATCTGGCATGAAAGTCTTGCTGACTGCACAACCCTGAGCTGCTTCCCAAAAGTAGATGAGTTCTGTGCCATATCATCTCAACATGCATCAAACACAGGAATGAAGCTAAGGGACTATATCATTTGAAACACTTATAAGACATAACAGGGACCAAAGCCCAGCTTCGGCATGCGCTATGTGAATGAGGATATTTTATTAATCTCCTTCTGACTGAATCAAATGAATCAGAAAATGTCAGCATTTTATATTTTCACGTAACAAGGAGGTAATAAAAAAGCATGATTTTACACCAATTATTTTCTGCACAGTAGTCTGCAACATACCACAGTCTAGATAATCATGCTCCATGAACTTCCCATGGATGGACACTGTCATGCACAACTTCAGAGCTTCTCTGAATTGCTCTACAGCCACTATTCCATTTCATGGCAAAGAACAGCAACTGTATCTTCGGGCCACCATATCTGAATAATTGTCCTTGATCCCAAAGCCTTCTATTTCCATCCCAGTTCTTCCCCAGAGCAGAATGTCAGGACATATCTCTGTCTGTTCATCTCTTTCCTTTTACTAACACAATAGAGCCTTGCAGCATGACTGAGAGAGCTTTATTAGTACAAGGGAGAAAGGCACTGGCTGTATTTTCTGATTGACTGAATGAACCCACAGTTGTATGGGCAACTGAAAATCCGTTGATAATCTCAAACACAACAGGTGCTCAATTAAAAGGTGACTAGGTTAGGAAAATGGATCGAACCCTTTGAAAACTGGAAGTCTGTGCACCATGAATGCAGTCAAGATGCTCACTGCCAAACAGTTTGGTCAGGTTGCAGGCATTGATTTCAAGAAAAATGTGCAAGAAATAGTTTTCTCATTAAATTTCTTTAGAGAGATTATTATCCTGGAAAATAGTAATTTAAAAGTACCAGTATGTGCTGTTGCAAATTAATGACAGTTACTTTCTCAAAGGCAAAGACACTTTACTGGACAGAGATTTCTTATATTATTCACCACCTTTATGAGGTTACATTGTTTGGATGCAGCCCTAAGTTTAGGACTGAAATCCAGACACAAACACATATGCACTCTTAACCCCTAATGTCACCCTGGATGTAAAAGCTATTAGCATTTTTCTCTTAATTATGTTTCTGCTGGTACAGCCTCTGTTTTCAAAGACATTCAGCACTTTGTGCAGTGTGCAGATTTTCATGAGGGCACAGATAAACTACTAAATTACAGAGAATACTTAGGATATGCACAAAATAGTTGTGCACTCATTTTTTCTTTTTCTCCTCCTTTCTATATTTTTCATAGTTCACTGGCCAACATCAGCATAACAGCTATGCTGTCAAAAAAAAAACAAAATTCCAAGCAATAATAGGCAGAGTCTTTGTACAGAAATTCACCCTATTCTGACAGGCCGTTTCCTTATTATTTTTTTATCAGGAGAGACATGTGTTTTACAGGACAAATAGGAAGACACAAGCATTACCCCAGTGACCTTGCAATCCAGCTTCTGCAAATCCGCGAAGGCGAGATGCCATGCCATAGACCATGCTTTTGTTCTTGGCTCTGCCAGTAGCCTCCTAGTAATGCTGGGCACTCACCTTGGCTCTCTGCACCTCAGTTATCTCATCTGTTAAAAAAAAAGGAAAAGGTACAAAGTACACTCAGGTCTATGGTCGACGACACTAGTGCAGCATAATGGCTAATTTTCTGAGGGAAAGTTATTTCTTCTCAGAGCTTGAATAAATTGGGGGGGGTAAGAGGGAACACCACAGACAAAACAGAATAGGATTTCTCCTACAAAACCATGAAGCTGCTGCACAGCTCTAGCCTGGGGTCTGCGGCTAACGTGTCCCCCTCTCATCCTTCCTGTGTGATGGAAGGACCAGAGTCTGACAGAGGTTCTGTTTCTGGGACCTGGGCTTTCCCCACACATTGAAGTGCTCCTGCATAGTGGCTGACTGCGGAGTGCCCTTCCACATGGCTATATGTATAGCCAGCCGTAGGCTGTATGTACAGCCAGCCACCTTTGTTACAGGCCTGTTTCTGCAAGAGAGGGACAGGGTCAAGAATTAGACATCATCACACGGCAGACTCAGCCATGCCACTAAGCATCCACATGTCTGCCCACAGGCACACCAACTATGAACACTCAATCAAGGGCAGCTCCTTATCTTTATTACTATAGCTCAAAAGTAAACTAAGCTTAAAAAAAAAAAAAAAATCTGTTTCTATGCTCTGACTGCATAAGACCATCAGGTGCAATCCTCAGCTCCTGATTTTATGATGTTGCACTAGCTGTAGATCTGTCTCAAGGGATCTCTCAAAATTCACCAGCTTAGAGGAATGCTTGGACAGTGTCAAGCTATGACAGAAAGTTTTATGCCACTAACCAGTGGCCTTATCCCTTTGCATGGGGCTTGTCTAGGACTTAGGGGAAAAGGTCAGTTCCAGCATCCTATAGTTGACAGTGTCAGATTGCTAACTATAAGTTTTCAAATTCTTCTAAGGGATGATTGTCAAACGATATGGTCAAGAAAACAAGATTCTCAAACAAGATTCTCTCCTGCGTTATATAATAATGGTCTATCCACCTGGAAATGAATCTTTCTATGCATAAATATCTATGTTTTTCACCAGTAATGTTGTTGCCTCAACGACATCAAGTGTCAAGGAGTTGTGTGGCTAGGTCATACAGTATCCACAGACAGAGTTTTAGATTGACATTCATGACCCCTTCAGAGAGCTAAAATCAGTAGGAAGCAGCGGGCAAGGGAGCCTCAGCCTGGGCTGAGGGTATGGCGGCCAAGCTTGCCCAAGCACGCCCCAGAGCTCTGGCACTACGCCATCACCCAGCCACAAGCCTTGAGCAGATCAATAGATGTGGAGGAGGGAGGTAGCATGGTATCTGCATATCAGACGTTAAAACTGGCCAGCAGAAAGCCCGGTAAATGCATTATTACCAAAGGCTGGGGAGTGATATATAATTATATAGAGAGATATCATATCTACCAAGCTAAGGGTTAGCTGTCTTTTTCCTTGATACAATTTTCCTTGATGTAAACGGGGAGGAGAGGGGCAAAGAAATTGCTCAATAAAGGCTCTCAGAGATTGTACCTTGTTAGCATAAATTTTGGGGTGAGTTCTTTGTTAGCTTAAAGAGTTGACAGATATTTGAACTCCTGTAGCCCTATTCTGGGCTTTCATTTTGTAGCCTTTTTTTTTTTTTTTTTAGGAAAAAGGATAAATAAGAACTCATGGTATATCCTTCATCATTTTATATACTTCTATCATGCTCCATCCTAACTGTCCTCTCACACTGTAATCTTTTCATTTCCCCCCAGATACAGAGTTCTTGCAATGCCTTTAATAAATTTCATTATTTCTATTCATTGCCCCTCCTATTTACGCTCTATATTTTCAGCTATAATTACATGATGGCATTCTAGTATTTTCAGTGTTCTCTAGTCCCCTGGTTTTCACATTTTTCTTGTTTTTAGCCACTGTTACTTACTGATTTGTCCACAGTGACAGCCCAGCCTTTTTCTGAAGCGGACGTGGTTTATTTAGAACCCAGCGATGTGAATAAAGTAGATCAAATTATTCTTACCAATATGTATTACCATGTATTTGTCTTCACTGAATTTCATCTGACATCATGTTCCCCACGTGCCTAGCTTTGTTAAGTCCCACCAGAGTTCCTCACACTCTTATTTCATCTGGACTAAACTGAATAATTTTGCAGATTGTGCAACCTCATCATTTCCCTCCCCAACTTCTTACAATTTCTAAATGTATCTGTTAAAGGCTTGGGATCATGCACAGTGACATCACCATATGAAGCTGAAAACCAGCCATTTATTCCAACTCTTTCTGAGCCTCAAAGCCAGCCATGGTCAGTGACAGAATTTCACCCCTCTCCCCTCCCCTAGAATGACTGGATTTTGTTGACTTGATTTTCTCAGCGGCTTTTTGAAAAATGAAAACTGTACCTGCTAGGTCTCAGAAGCTGAGGACCACAAACGTAGTCCTGACTAGCCGCTCAGGTGCTGAATGTATTAATTTGGATGGATACCTCATCTTTTCACACTTCAGCTTCCTTATTCAGTGAAAGTCTCCCTAAATGTTAGCCCTGTTTTTATAGTCTTCCCTAGGCATCTACTATGGGCCACTTCTGAGACAGAAGTTGGGATAAATGGGCCTCGGGTCTAGCTAGGTACAGTCGTTCTTATGCAGTAATCTCATCTTCATTATCTGAAATATTAGGTTTCAAGTCGGGTTTTCCCCAGACTCCCTGTGATGACGAATGATTTAAAGAAATCATTAAGACAAAAATGCTCGAAAGTGGCTGATTTGGGATGGCATAGGATGACAGCTTCGTATCATGTCTGAATGTAAATAACTTCCTGCTTACTCTCACCTTCGAATCTTTAATGGAGAAGGTAAAATAAGACAAATCTTATATTAGTACACCCTGGAGCCCATCAATCATTTCCCTTTCTCAACAGAATATGATTACCTTTCTTTATGATTTTTCCTACAGTTTTGAATCCACATGACAATGTCCATACCCAAGCACCTTTCAATGAATTAAGAGAAAAAGATTTTTGAGATGCATCTAATATTTCCCATGCTCTTATTATCTATATGTTCTGAATTTTTCTTTTTTTTTTAAAGAAAGAAAAATAGCAAGCAAGCTCATATATAAAACAAACAGTTTATAACCCCATGCCTGTGGTCAAAGCTCCACAGAAACTGTGTTTCTTTCTTTTCTTGTCATATTTGTTGCTTTGTAGTGTTCAAAAGACAAGTTAGACAAGAGATTTGGTTTTTCTTTTATTTTGGGAGATTATTAGAACACTTGCCATTATTAAATACTAGATTTGAGTGGCTGTGTCCTGGACTTTCCCACTGACATCAGCTAAAAGTCTCCCTAGTATTAACACCTGGCTCTACCTTGACAGATATTTTAAATTAGCAGCTGAAGAGTCTGGAAGAACAGCAAGTTAATAGTATTTGTGTTAATTTGCTCTTTGTACCAAGGCAGACGTATTCTTTTGACAGTAGGAAGATTAATCAACAGTGAACATTCAGGTGATATTCTTCCTCTGGCCCTGTTTCTTGCTGCCAATTTTTCAGAAATATGTGAGGTTTACAGCACTGGTGATTAGGCTTTGTACTTTTGGCACAAGGTCTGACATCTGGACCACCCAGGTGAAAGTCCACTGCAGTTCAGGTCACTGCAGTTCCTTCTAAATGCCTGGAAATGTCCCCTTTCAAAATGGTGTTTGGAGGATGATCCATGAATTCTACATATGCTGCAAACATCTGCTTATGCTCCAAGCTCAGAAGAAGACCTCTGAAATAACAAAATCATGTAAACACCACAACTAATTTGTTGCTTCCAAGAGCCTAAGTCCTAGACCCCCAAATCTGAGCCTTACAGGAAAAAAAAAAAAAAAATTAAAAGACAGGTTAAGGAAACTGCTCTGGGATTCTTTATCATTTTCTACTGCCCTTTAGCCTGGAGATGCCATGTTCCACCCACAAATCACATGTTCAGCAACCAATCCACCCAGCCACATCTAGCCAGTAATTGTTTGCTGCACAAACTCTGTAACACTTCATTAGTTTTGCCACACATCTACTTCCACTGAAGGTAACTTCCCAAAGGAAAAAGCACAGGGCAACATTACAACTTCCATCTATTTTTAGTGCAACTTTTAAAAAAAATACAGGAAATGCAATTGAGGAAAAGAGCTGCTCACACTACAGTTTACAATTTAAAGCAAAAATGTGGCCTTGGTGGTTGTTTTTTTTTTTTTTTTTCTGTCAATCTTACATTTCTCCAATGAGACTGTGAGAAATGTGTAAAGCTATGTGATCATTTCTGACAGTTCTTGGCAGCTGGGCAGGCAAGCATTGGAAAGGATATCTCTCTCGCGATCCAAGATTAAATTTGGACTGAAACATAGGGCTCATTTAGGCAGCAATTAAAGGACCTTATAGACTGAGGGAGAATGAAATGATAAATGCAAAGAGGCTTATTTAATGGGGATATTAAGTAAACTGCTGGTAAAAATGCCCATTTATCATCCACTGATTCCTAATTGGTTTCCTGTTCCTGCCTGCATGTGGCATTTTCAGAAGGAATTACCTTCCTTTAGTGCGACTGTTGCAAATGCAATAAATCAAGCCCATAGATTTTTAGCTAATTTAGATGGAGGCTAAATTGGAGCCAAAGCATGCAAGAGTGCTTGCAATTAATGTTCATTACAACTTTTAGCTTCAAAACCAGGAAGGATCATTTTAATGCACCATTCCCAAGCAAGGCCGCTATTTCAGGACTTGGCCACTCTTTGTATACTCAACAAAAAACACCTTTGCAAGCAACTGGCCTTCCTAAAAACTTCCTAGGAATCCAGGCTGGGCTCTAGCAACACTTTAAACACCTGTCCTTCAAGAAAATCCCTGTCTTTTGTTTTCATTACATGCCTCATCTATCTATAAAGGCCAACTTACACAGAAATAGCTTACCTTCACCATATCATTATTGATCTCAGCCGCCTGACTCTAGCAACATAAACTTTATTTCCACCAGGTAGTGCGAGGAGGTAACAATCTCCTAGCTGAAAAATCAATAAAGTAAACTGCTCTTTCCAAAAGCAGCAGCTTCACTAGACGGTCTATGGTCTTTCAGCATATTCTTTTTCCAAGGGTTCAGCTTTGCAGAATACAAGAAAAAAACTTGCTGGCTTGGGAATTTATTTCTTGTAAGGTGCTTTAGAGATGGATTCTGAGTCTCATTGAGTGGTATTTTATTGTTTGATACAGGAAGACACTTTGCAAAACACAGTGACCCAGACTTTATGCAGCTTTTGGCATTGAAAATCTATGTTCCATTTGAATGGTATGCAGTATTGTGAGTGTAAACAAAACTTGGTCAGTTATTGTAAGTTCCAAACAAAACAAAACAAAAAAAACTCCCACATCCTGAATCTACTGAAGTTAATGGGACTCATTCACATTCAGTGGCAAGCAAATTAGGTTTACTGGGTCTTAATCCCAAGGAAAGTTCTTCTATACTTGACAAGATTTTGTTTCTCTGATCCATTGAAAGAAAGGATTGTTTGTTTATTTGTTTGTTTGTTTGTTTTGCTTCCAGAAGTACTATTGACACAATCTAAGTACCTCATGGCAACCAAGAGAAATGGATTTAGAGACACTATCCTTGGTGTCACAAAACAGGCAACAATTTATATTTTATTTAGACTTGAACCCAACTATAGTCAGTATTTTTGTTCTCTCTTCTGTTAGGTAATTTACCCTTTAATTCCTTGTTTTCCTTTTGGATCACCGCTCACTGAATTAACATTCAGAATTTACAGCCTTCAGAGCTGGCATGTTTGTTGCAAATGATTTTGAGTGGGATAGGTTGAAACCCAAGTGGGTGATAAAGAAATCCATTAACTTACTGACACACAAATCTTCCATCTTCCTCTGTAATGTACCCATGAGTGGTTAAAGGCAGTACCCTGGGGAAGATGAGGGTTACACTTATTCTCCTCCCCCAACCATATTCTGATAAATATTCATTGGAAAAAAAACTGACATGGAAATACAAATGTTGGTATTAATGTCCATACTGAGATACCACACTGTGGAGAAAATGGGCTGGCAATCTGAAGATCCAATTTCCATTTTCCAAGTGCTGCTACCAACATACTATTTCACCATATGCAAACCACTTCATTTTTCCATGCCTCATCTTCTCCCTCACAAAAGCGGGTCTTACATTCCCACAGATGGAAATTGTCATATACAGGAGCTAACTACTTTTACTTATTCTATTTTAAGCAGCTTCAGAATATTTTCTCTGAATGGCAGGAGCACAGAGAAACATTGCAAAAGGCCTGGAAATGCTGTGCCATCACTGAAAGCAAGTTCCTGAAGCAAAAGAGCCTGTCTAGCTCCTGTCCCAGTCACACTTCTGGTTTGATGTTTGCTGCACACACAGCTGATATGTTATGCATAGTGTTAAAAGGAAGTTTCAGGACACACAGAGGGAGGAGAGCACCTAAATTTGCCTTTCTCCCTAATGATTCTAGTTGGTTTGATATCTGATGATGCCAGCTGAGCTTCTGGGTAATGGAATTTCACGTTTAATGTAAACAACACTTCTGACAACAGAAAGATACACTTTATCAAGTACTTATTTCCTTTTTTTCTCTTTTTACATTAATCCAGTACATTAATACATCAGGGGCCTGCCCTGGTGTGATTGTCTCTTTTCTCTGCTCCAAGCCTACCCTCTGCACTCAAATGGTGATGCCTGCCATCTGCAGGGATTTGGCCCACTCTTCACTAAAGCAAAAGCAAACCCTCTGTAAGCACAGGACATCCCAGGGGATGAGATGAAGAGGGGCCAAGCATTGCCTCTCCCAGGTGTCCACTACTGGGTCACAAGCAGCAAGATTTGTCTGCCTGCTGCAAGCTCTCCTATCTTTCAGCCAGCCTACAAGGTGAAACTAACTCCTTTCCAATTTCTTTTTCTGATCATTAAAAGGCCAGAAGCAGATTTTCCCAGCAGAGCATATAAAGCTGTTGGGGCCCGGTGCACTGAGCTATTACACTTCAAAAAGCAGGGACTGCAGGTCTTGGACTACAGTCCTCTGAACTCCAAATAATTGACCTGAGCCTGATCTCACATTAATGGGTTTTATAGTACTTTAATTCCACTGACTCTAGTGGAGCCACTGATGGTTTTGTTTTTGTTTTTGTTTTTTTCTAACCAAAGCAATAAGCATCAGAATCAGGCCCCATAACTCAGGCTGGTAGGCTCTCTCTCCTAACCAGTTTGACAATTATTTTAAAGTCTTCTCATTTACCACTCTCAAGGCCTCATGGTCTTCAGAAAGGAAGATGTTCGGGTTTTCTTTAAACCAGATGCAGCTTCTCTGCCAAGCATTTAGTCCAATTAAGTCCCAACTTTATATTATTTTTCAGCCACATGTAACGACAAACAACAGAGTAGAAACTCACATATGGTTTTTGATATAGGAATAATGAAACTCAAAGAAAGAAAGAATTGAATTTCCTGTGGTTCCTTTTAAAAATATAAAAAGTGTAATATTTTAATGAACTAAAATCAGTACACATGGAATATTACTTGGTCCCAACTGAATACAAGGTTGTGCATTAATGGAAAAGTCCTGCTGATGTAAACGAAAAGGCAGAACATTGCACTAAATAGCTGGAAATTTATTACCCAACCAAAACCATGTACAGAGTTGGTACAAGTCAAATCCACTTGCGGAAGGGGAAAGCATGTTCATGTTGAAAGCAGCTGCCTGTAGCCAGCGGTGGTAGAGTGAGCTGATTCTGATCTCACATGCCTATAAATGAGGAGTAATTCTAGTGTTTCCACAGGGGTTGCAAGAGTGCAAAATAGATATGAAGAAATCTTAATCAGCCCATGGTGTAATTGTCTCCACCAGTCTCATGAATTCATCAGCAAAACACAGATAATACTGCAGTTGAATAGACAGGGTCAACTACATTTCATTTTTAAATGGCATCCCAGTCTTGTAAACAGTTCATCTGCCCCAATATCAATTTGTTGTCTGCTTGTTTTGCTCTGAAGTGCATGGATTTGATGAGGGAAGATTAACATAGGTTAATGCTCTAAAGGTCCTTGAATGTGAAGGTGCAACAGTGCGTGCTACTGGTCTTTCCCCTGTGCAAACTCCATAGAATCAATGACCACCCAGGTTGAGAGAGGTTTAGCTCAAGGTGTTGCTGTTCATGCTTTTGACACCATCGGTTCAATCCCCAGTGTGTAAGTTGAGATGCCAGTAGTCATACATGCGCCATGGAAAGACTCACATCGGGACCCACAAGATGTAGCCTTCAAATCTGGTTATTTTACAGTACGCCAAGAGGCCAAAAAGGTGTTTAGGTGCAAATTATTTCTTCCCAGTGGGGCCAGAAGGAAAAGAACTGCAGAACGCAAAGCCTCCCTTCTCCCTCCACTTCTTAATCACTTGCCATGAGTTTGGAAAAGAAGTGAAATAACATAGTGACCTGTGCAACCCACCTCAAAACAGTCCTGTATGAGGAGTGTACTGTTATTAATCTTCCCATTGGCATATATTAATCCACAGCATTCTTCACATCTGTAGGGTATCAGATACAGGAGGAAAACAACTGGAGTAAGTTGAAAACAGCACAAAGTAAAAATACAATCTGAGTCTCCTGGACAATAGTAAAATGCAGCAATCCATAGCAGTAAAGTGGCCATTTCAAAATTAACCACAAGGATTTACAGCTGAGAATTAATTTCATCTCTATTATTATGTCAGGTAAAATAGTAGCAGTTGTACACTAATCTACATGGAATCACAAAGGAAATCCTATTTCATTAAGTGGATGAAGCATTAATGTATTACCCTTTCCATTTTTATCTTCATTTCATAGAGTGCCTAACAGGAGGTCAAATTAAGAGACCAAATTAACATTTAAAAAAATCATAGTGAATGCTATACCACAGTGATTCTAACCACACTATTCTTTATCATGATGGTGCCAAGGCTATTTTAGCCTTGGTACTGGAAATTAATAACTGTTATTTCCACAGGGACCCATTTTTCCTGAATGTAAATCATTCCACAAAGTCAGACAGAAGAAACAAAAGCATCACTCATTTCATACAAAGGTGTAAGCAGAAAGCGCTAAATCAGTTCCACTTTCTCCCTGAGTGAGCCATGCTAAGGAAGCCCTCACAAATCTCAACTTGTGTTTATGACAGAAACCAACAGAGTCTACTCTAAGCCAATAAATTGTATTAGCTATTTTGAAGGCCTTTCTTTAATTACCGATTATTCAAAACAACATGACATGACCACCGCCCACGTAAAAACACATGCACGCACGGTCTTATACACAGTTACACACCAGAGCAGTTCTCCAGATTCCAGGCATAATATTTTGTTTGCTCTGCCTGTTTGTGTTTCTTTATACCACGTGCATTGTCCTGCTAACACAGTTTCCAAGTCTGTTATTTGCTGTTGGTAATTCATATTATCCTCAACTAACATTAAAGGTTTATCACTCCAAAGTTATTAGCCCAGTTTTCCGAGGAATTTCTATTTTATTTGTGTAATGGTGTTTATATGTCAAATATGTGTCAAGTCTGAGGGCACTGAGAGTTTAATAGCTTGGAGTAACTAGTGAAGTTACATCTGGAAAACAGCATTTGTTGGAATCCGAATAATAAACTCGTCTTACCATTATGCCAAACAGGAAAGATTTCTATATAGAAATACATTACTTAAAAAAATATTTTTTGTATGCCAATCTTCAGAAACACCAGTGCCAGGATGTAGCTGGACCATTCCATTTAATTAGAGCATGGACTCACATCTGCTTTTTTCCTCCCTTACTCATAACAAGGTTTAATTTGGAATGCTTTTATACACCAGTTAAAATAGATTTTCCATACCACATGGGTAGGGAAAAGAATAAGAGGAAAAGCACCAAATGCAAATTGAGCCTGTCCTCTGCCAAGGACTTAGATGTGCCATCCTTCCTACCTCCCTTTCCCATCAGCATGCAGCCCACATCCTCCATGTCTTTTACTAGCAGCCGCTCTTTCAGTGTAAGCCATTTTACAAACATCCTTTTTGAGCAGTGGCTGGCTTTCCACTCTCCTCCCACACACACACATCCAAGCGTAGGTTTTCTGTTGGCTGGTATTCTTCCTTCTTCATATTCCTCATTTTTTGAGGGTCAGACTTCCTTTTCATAAGATCCACCTCCCTCCTTAGAGACTCTCCATACTATGAAAAGAACTCAAAAACGGTTCTGACCTCTCCCTGCGAAACTCTCCCTTTTCCCCTTCCTCTATGTATCAGCAAAAGACATTCTGGGTCAGTTGCCAGCATGGAAAAACCTGGCTGATATCAGTGGCTGATAGCTGTATTGGAATGAGAGAGGAAAACATGACTGTGGACACTAAGAAAAAGTCTTTGCTGGCCAGTCAGGATCCATCCCACGGATAAGGTGGGAAAATGTACCTATTGTTCAGGTTACAGAACTTGTGCAAGTTCAGGCTGCTTTTATCTTATCTGGAGGATACAGAAATAGCTTGACAGGTCACAAAAGTTGGTATCCTGGAAGTCTTCTATCTCCAAAGCTGAAAAATTATTCCAACACCAAGAATTATTGCTACCGCACTGCACAGGAATTTCAGGAAAGGAAAGGGCCAAGAATGTCTGAAATGCCCTTCTCTTCTTATTCAGCATGGGATGGCTACCTAAGCACCTACCTGTGTCTGTTTGTCACAGCTATTTTTAATATATGCACTCTTGTAGAGATGCTTAGGTAAGAAGTGCTAGGCTGGTCCAGCTGGCACAATGGAAAAATCCTCTAAGAAATAATTAAGTAAGATAGAATGTTTTCGTAGTTCTGTCACAAGTCTCTTGAGAGTGATTCAGTATTATCCTACCTTTATCTACCCATTTTGGCCCTCTGTGCATCAGTGACAAAATGTAATTCATGCCAGGCAAATAAGTCACTAAGACTGTGTGATTTGCTCTCTGAAGGTTCTTCTCTCAGCTGGCTATGGAGAGAAGCTCAATGACTAGTATAGAGTCATTGGATCTCGACTTTTAAATGGCTGAAGTGGATGAAATTAACTGTGTTCGTGATAGAGACCATGAATAAATCAAACACTACTTTCTGTTGACCTGCAACAGAAATAAAATTTCATGCCAGCCCAGCCATTTCAACTCAAGAGAGACAGAAAAGAAGGGAGAAAACAATGAGATGCTACTAGTTGTAGTTGAAGCAGATAATCCAGCCATCTTCTAGTCTCACACAAAACAAATTCACAGACGTGTAAATGAGGAAAGAAAACGTGTATGTGTTGGTATCAGGTTACAGTGCATTTGAAAAGACAAAGCTTAGGAAAGGCATGTTGAATGAAAGCCACATTCTTCCACATCAGGGAAAATTTCTTGCCCTCCTCTCCACTTGACCAGACAGCCACTGAGCTGGGATCACAGATGGGACAGGTCAAGGAAAGTCACTTCAGCAGTTCAGGAACCCAGAAGGAAGTTTGGGAAATCATGTTCAGTATTTTAGAACCAGCAAGGAGTCCAACATGGGGCAGTCAGATCACAGATCCAGCAGGCTGGCAAAGAGAAACCAGCAAAGGGGGAGAGAGGCCAGGGGCCCAGAGAAGATGCTGAATGAGGCTGATGTCTGCTCATTTCTTCACTGCTCTGTTGGCCACATAGAAAGTAAGGCCAGAAAACAAGCCAGAATGGTCACACTGGCCAGCCATCCCAATGGCAGCCCTCCAACAGGTGGAGTGGATTATGGAAGGAAGAATGATCTGTTCTGTACAAGTTATTGCTAGATAGTTCCCAGATGTGTTAATAAAGCTGCGGTCTATTCAAACAACATCTCTGGGTCTGTCCTGGTTCCTCCTTTACACTTATCTTGAAAAAACAAGATTGTTACATAAGCCAGTGACTGGCTTACTTAAGAAGTTGCAACTTGTGCTGTAGAACAGAGCAATTTTTGTTTGGGGAAAAAAAAAATAATCCAGGAAAATCAGAAACTAATGGGATTAAGCTGATTGGCAAAAATGGAGTGACAGACACTTGATGCAGGTCTATTTGCAAAGTATCAGTGGTTTCCAGAGCTCAGAAATCCAAAAGAAGGAATTGGCTTTTTGTGTAGGACCACAGATAGAAGTCCAAAAATAATTCTGCACAAAGCTGTGCAAGCTTACATGGGTCTGACATAAAAACACATTTCTTTCAAGTATCAGCAAAAAGACATGGTGGCTTATTGAGCTATGGCTTTCTGTTTTAGCCAGTAAGCTTCTATTCTTCCCATCTTTGAGCGTCTGTGACCGAGCTACAAGGAAAAAATGTCTTTCCAGGTATGGGCCCTGGCAGCTGTTCACTTTCTCTCTGCCAATTGAAGAAACGCTGATAGTGCTTGCTTTTCAGCAAGCCCCCAACCAGCAGAAGTCAGGAAAAACGGCTTAGTTCATGTCTTCCGTAAGCACAGAAAACAGACATTCAGGCACACAGAAAACTCTGCAGACATTACGAGATAAAGGAATTCCTGACGATTTTGCTGTGTTTTCTAAAACACCACTTTTGTTTGAAAAACAATGAAGTTTATAGCCCTCTTTAATGCCTTCACTATGTCAACCAACTGACTCTGTGGCCAAACAGACTGAAATAATAGCTTTATTCATTTAATAGGGTGTTAGCTTTTGAAGTTTAATTATCAAGGATAGGAACTCTCCACATTCAGGGAAATGCAGACTGAAGTATGAAATCCAGTTGGCTGCAGATCATTTCTACTCCATGTCAGTGCAAGGAGGAATTTCGATTGCGTGCCTGGAGAAGTAAATTCAGATCTGTAGATTCTTCTTGTTGCCTCTTACAATCCCAACATCCAATCCAATCCCTACAACCTCCTGCTCATTTCCTTCCAAGTCCTGACAAATTCTCCTCCTCTTTCCCCAAAGTGGCCCCCGGGAAAGATGAACTTGATTGGATTGGATTTTTCATTTCTACTGCTGTCTGTACTATCCTTTGGAACATTGAGCATTGCAGCTTTGGCACAGACATCAACAACCACATCAAAAATCCTGAGAGTTTGGGAACCATCCCAACTGCCTGAGAACCCTCCCAGAAGTCAGAGGGACCTTTGTCCGCTGTTACACACATTGGGCAGTCATCTCACCTCTGTGTGAGTGGGTGTAAAACATTCTTCACCTAGTGCAACACTTGTCATTTCTATTGCAATGATGTAAATGGGGCTGATCAATCCAACTGGCAGATCTGGCCCACGCAGTCCATCCATCCTGCTGCCTTTTTTCCTGTGGCCTCAGAGGAAATCAGGAACAGTTGTTAGATCGGCACACAGAGAACAAAAGACATTTGGAAGCCTCTTACACTTCCAGCACATGGTCGGGTATTTGGAGCTATGAGTAGCCACAGCCACATGGGACACGGCGACAGTCCCCATGCTGGCATTTAGCCCCAGTCCAACTGAGAAGGTTGAGACACTCTGAATTTTAATGATTTCAGGGGGTAAGGTAAGAACAGCACAAGCCATGTGCCTGCAGCAAGGTAGGTCTGCTTGGGATGAGACTTATTTCTGAGGATTTGGGGCTTCATGAACATTAAACCTCAAGGTTTTTAAACAAGATTCTAAATGCTCTCCGAAAACGTTACTGCACTTCATCCAGATCTTTGATCCAAATGATCCAAATTCGGTGACAATCAAACCAATCTTTTCCAAATTCAGCAATGGTGCTTCTTCTCAGTGCCCATTCTCAGCTTATAGGCTTAAATGTCCTACTTTTTTCCAAGAGCCTGTTTCTCAAGCAATGCCTAAAATGTTGTATTTGTTACAGTACACAAAAACTCCCCTTTTGCTCATCTCCAATACCTCAAAAAAGACTAAGGATCTCATTTAAACATTGCAGAACTAAGATGTGTACTGTAAAAATCATTCACTCTTGTGCCAATAAAATCAATTAGCACAACTTCTCTCCTCAAACAAATGATTTGAAACCTCAGCTTATTAAGATCTTTTTAGAAGTCATTTTATATAGCTGACACAATTACTCTGACTCAGTTATTGATTATATATCATAATAAGTACCTTACTGCATTATTTTGGGACGACAATAGATGAACATATAATAGAGATAGGAAAATAAAAGATCATCAAATTCAACAGCTACACAGTGACTCCAACCAAGAATGTTAAGACACTAATTGCATCCCTGATAGAACAAGAATACGCAATGAACACATACAGCATTCATGGTAAACAGCTCTATGGCTTCTCCTCTAGCATTAAAAGGCCAGGTAGAAAAATAAACATTTCTTTAAAAAAAAATCTCACTTTTGACAGTTAAATCCCCTTAAGCTAAAAGAAGGCAAATAGGATGCAATAATTAGGACGTGTTATCCAACATGCAAATCAGTTCCTGTGGATTGCTCTGGAGTTGCTGAAGGTTATTCAGCAGGTTTATCAAGAGACAGTGGATTCCTTAAAAAAAAATCCTGGGGGAAAAAAAAAAGAAAGAAAAAACACAATGGAGGAATGAAGAGAACCTGCCCTTTCACTGAACATCTAGCTGACATGTCGCTTGCTAAAAAAATGTAAATGATTTAAAGAAAGGCTAAGCAGAAATGTACATCAAGTGCCATTATTTCATCACCCACTTTAATCACACACTGCTGTTCAGAATGGCTTGGGATGTTGGTTGTTACAGAAGAGGTTTCTGTACCATTATTAGTACCTCTGAACAAATGCGGTGAGCGGGGAAAAAAAAGGGCGGCAGGGGGGAGAGTGAGAGCAAGAAGGAAATGTAGCAGCGGTTAAAGCATAGTTTAATAACTCCAATCTCAGTCACTTTTTTCATATGTATTGTATGTGCAAGTCCATAGTACAGCATAATGTGTCATAATTTGGCCTCCAATTCTGACAGCACTGCTTGACTTGGGCATTAAATCATTGCCCCGAGGAATTCACATTCTGGCAATTCCTGATGGTAGGACTGTCATCTCCTCCCACACATGACCTATCATTTTTGACATGATTGAATCAAAATTAGTCAGTACATTTAGATGTAAATTAGAGACATCCAAGAATAATAATGAGCACAAAAATATAGCTCTGTGTAATTGACACGGCAACAGCTTAGTACAGTCTTCCACAGTGTCCTCGAAATTATTAATATCATGATAACAGAAGTACTGTATCAAAAAAGTGAGAAAACTTTTCCTTTTTTTTTTTTTCGGAGGGGCATATTTAACTAACCTTTAAATACTAAGGAAATCTATAAATGTTGACTCGCCTTGCACTCGCGTTACCCGTATGGGCCGCTCATGGGGCCGAGCCCCTCAAGATGGGCAGGGCCACTTGCTGCAGGCAGTGGCGCTTCCCAAAAACAAGCCGGAGGTCCCCAGTCCACATGTGCTTCCCCATGCTGCCCCACATTGACACCATGCCTGGTGTTTTCTCCATTATAAGCCCCTTTTTTGTGTATTTGTGCTGAACCCCAATGGTGACACAGTTGGGAAGGTGACAGAAGCCACCGGCCGTCCCCAAGCTGCTCCGGACCCGGCCTACCTTTGGGTTCCCCAGCCCTGGGGAGCAGAGAGGAAAATCCTTGGGGAACAAACAAGAGAGGAGGTCTGAAACTCCTGAAAGGAAACAGGTGGGAGAGAGTGCAGTCCTTCATTGAAGTTCCCCACTCCACCAGAGAAGGGCCCTGCACGTTGCCACTGCCTGAGGGAGCACCCTCACCCAGTGCAGGTGTGTGGAGAACAAGACATGGCTGCGGACTTCAGGGAGGAGGGGCCTCCCAGCTCTGTAAAAAATGCAGTGTATAACACCACCGCCACCAAAGACCCCAAAAGTACTCTTATATCAGGTGGAAAGAGAAGGGAAATGGCAGAAGTTTGGGGTTTTTTCCTCATTTCCCCACTTCCAAATGGGTCAGTCACCCTCAGGGCAGGCAGGTACCAGCTACCCCCTTTGCCTGAGAAAAGGACAGGCCTCAATACCAGAGCTGGGCTGAGGCAGACAAAACCAAGCACTGTATTAAGAAACATTTCCATCTTGTTTCAGCCTTTTCACTATAAAATGCCTTTTAATATCTCTAGTGGTGACATTTTGCACATGAACACTGCCCACCATCGGCCGTCCTGGAGTTGCTGGGCACATCACAAGGCAAAAGCCTGGTTTTGTTCCCATGTGCTCCACCGGAAAACTGGTATCTGTTTAGGACCAAAACAATTCAGCAAGTCCTGTTTTGTTTTTTTTTAATTATTTTTTTGTATGGTGAGAGCATTTACATGTGTTAATGTGGCACTCAGTGATCTCAATAACCCAAGTCTGTATTACTACCTTGAAGCAAACCTAAAATCTCCTGGGGTCATGCCAACATCTCAATGGTTGCGTACTGAGTATCTCCCTAAAGTCTTTGATTACCATGTTGCCGGGGGAAAAAAGAAATTAGCTGGAACAATTTCTGTGTCAGTTGTCTGTGATGAAAGAGGAAGTGCCCAAGATTACTATGTCCTCCATGCACTTGCCATACCTTCACTCAACAGAGATGTTAATATTTTGAGTAACCAGGTGAAGCAAGTGTCAAAGCTGTTTTATTGGAATATGTTTTTCTGGAAGCCACAAATCATAAAACCATTTCTGAAACAATACTGCAAACACTACAAAAGTTTCCCTGTGCAGAGCGCATATGGCCAGAAACACTGCTTAGTGAAACAAGAGCTGGTAGGAAAGAAAATTGTCTATCTCTTGCAACTCAGTTTTCAGGGCTGGTTAGCAACTTGCACCCTAAACAGTACAGTCCTCAGGTGCTTAGCACCTCTGAGAACATGGCTAATGAGTGCATGTAATTTTTGTAAAATACCAAAGCTTACTGGGGCAAGAATACGCAGCCTCAGTAGCTCTGTTTCAAAAGATAAATAAATAAATAAATAGTAAAAAAAATCCAAAAGTATTTCTGTAAGAGAAATAGTTCACAAGCAGGAACACAAGCAGCTTTGTGCACTTCAGCCAGATGCTCAGCACTATTCCCTTTAACAGGAGTTGAAGGTAAAATGCTTGTTTTCTAGATGTTTTCTACCCTAAAGTGTCAATGGGTGTCTACTTCCTTTTGAGTTTGCTGTAGCACCCAACGTGTGCTAAAGTATCACATCTCACATTCATGGCAAATTCAGTCAGGTAGCAGTACAGGTTGTTTATCTGCTTCTTGGGGTTGAAAATGGTTCACCCATCCATGAAAGAAAGCCATAGTAAGTAAATCTAAATCCAACTACAGCTTGTGCCAGCTTTGGCTGAATGAGATTAGATTGTAGGACATATGAGGAAGGAGTTCAGTTGGACTCAGAAATGATGGCATCAGTTAAACTAATGAAGACTTGGGCACTGTACAAAGATTCACAGTCACATTAGCGTGTCTATGCTAATTTATCAAAAATGAAGGACATTTCAAAATACTGTTAGGATTTGATGCAGGATGCCACTAAGAGGACTGGTGTTTGGGAATGTAAAAAATGTTCTCTGGTAACAAAGTGCTTTGAAATCAACACAGAATGTCTGGCTTCCTTTCAAAGATTATTCCTGGAAATGGCTGTCATCTCCCACTTTTTCTTAACAAGGAATGACTCCAAAAGGTACTCATATTTAAGAGGCCTGTCTCTTTTTCTGCGCAGGAGATGTTGCTTCTAGTAGACAAGACCACTGTGGTCAGAAATGACCAAAGAATAAAAGTGAGGTAAAAAAAAAAGGAAAGAGGAGTCCGTTATACTTCTCTATGGGGAACAAACTGAGAATAATAGAAAGCAAGGAAGACTAAGGAAGAAATAAAGAAAGTAGAGATAGAAATAGGACTGGAATGCCTTTTTGGAGCAACATTACTGGACTAGATTCAGAATCTTCAGGAGAAGTATAAATGAAGGAGTTGGCAAAGGACTGAGGGAAGCACATTCCCCAGTTTATGCAGGATGCGGCTGAGACTCAGTAAAGCTCTAGTGGCTGCCAATGTGAATGAGCATGGAGAGGAAAGGCCTGCATTTTAGTGTTACCAGAGGTGGAAATCTGAATCCATCATCTCATGCTGAATTTCAGGATGAGAACCTCTCCCCAAAACTGAAAATAATCGGGACATACACCCCCACACACACCCCACACACACCCCCAAACTTGACAACATTATATTTTAATTCCTTTTATTTGGGGAATGTGAATTATGTTCTCTCAGCTTCCAGCAACATCGGTTCTGATAAGCCTTCCTGCAGTCTCCAATATATCTAACAGTCCAAAAACTCAGATTAGGGGCAGAATTCAACACCTCCAAGCAGCCTAAGAAATTAAGTGATATTTTTGAAGTTAGTTGAGCAGGCTACTAAATGTTACAGGAAGCCCAAACCAAGGACCCCATGCATTTAGAATTGTATGGTTGACTCTTTTAGATATACATACTTCATGTTTGAGCCCTATCCCTTCAAATTCATTGAAGGGGGCAAATTGCCCCAGTAAATCTCAGTTGTGCTACGTAGTGCTTCCCCACACAATGAAACAGGAAATGTTTCTTGCTCTGAAAGGAAGCAGTGGAATTACCCACATGAAGGAAGAGAAGTGCTGGTGGGTGCTTGCAGAATCGGGGCCCTGCTGTTTAGTCATCCAGCTGGTTGTATATAGTTTGGCATATTAATTGCCAAAGCAACATTTGTGCTTTCGTATCTGCCTTTTTTCCTGTCTTGCTCTAATGGTACCAAGGAAACCAAATGCAGAAAACAAAGTTGTTAAATATTACATTATAAGTGAGAGCATAAAGCGCCTTGATAAGGCTGACAAGCCAGCCTTGTGGGGAAACATTACAAAAATAATTCTTGCAAACTTTAGCTGTGCTCTGTTGAAAAAAGCCTTCAAAAATTGAGGCAAATCCCCCCTCAGTTTGACTTGCAACAATAATAAAAGACAAGCATGATATACAAAATTTCTGTCTGGTAAACAGATCAAACAAGCTACATTAAATTAGTAATTAACAGTTTGTCAGACATGTTTAGGGGAGCAACCTGATATGTGAACGTGCAATTATGTCTACAGACAATCTCCTCTGGCATTTCTTTACTTGCTAAGGAAGAACCTGATATAGCTAAAACTATAAGGTGTCTCAGATACATTTTGAAGGAGAGAGTAAGGCAAACTGTACAGCTGTATTTAATGATTGCCTCTACATTGTATCAATGACTGGTCTAACTAGGACAAGGTGAAAACCCGCCTCCAGCTCTGTAGAGGCAGGAAAGCAGAGTGTATGTTTATTATCACCCTGGTGAACAGAAATTCACAAGTAAAGTAATCATACATTGTTATAAATAGGGCAACCCAAAACCCACCTGCAAAGAAGAATATCAGTATCTTACAAAAGTGCTTTGGCAAAATAAACTATGAACCATATAAAATCAAATTCTTTGGTAATAGGTATTTTCACCTCCTTTACATTCTTTGGTATTTTTCCTTGTATTTCCACTACAGCAAAAGGGAAACATTTTTAATATTCTGAAATACCTCAGTTTAACAGTCTTCATCACAGCAGGGAAAAATTCTGTGATTACAGAGGCCTGCAGAGGTGATAGAAAAGCTGACTTAATCCTCAGATTATGTTCTGGTTGCCTCAAGTAACCAATCTTTCACAGTGGCAAGAAGTCCTCAGCAAAAAACATTTATCTAGGGGACAAAAAAAAAAAAAAAATCCACATCTTACCTTTGAGATTAACTTGCATTTTTTGATTTACGGAAGATATCATAGACAGTGTCATTCTATGACATTGCAGGATTTATGCAGCCCCTGATACCAGCTGTGTCACAGAAGACTGCATTCTGAAATGTCTTTAGCAAATTAACAAACACCAAGAGGATTTCACAGGAGAGAGAAAACAAAACTAAGAGTTTCATATTAAAATGTTTTTTCTTGTATATTCCTCAAGGTGGTTATAAAGACGTTCTCACAAAAGTCTGACATTATTTCAATTTTCTTGTTAACACACTTTATCTTCAAACTATTACAGAGAAAGAAAAAATTGTTGTCATACTGTATGACAATTTTTCAGTCTTGTATATATTCTTTGTTTATAAAAGCACATTTTCACAAGGACTGATGCCTTCTCTAAAAGATTTTAAATAGATAAAAGGTTTGTATAGGAACTGTAACTGGCTTCAGTTGCAGTGTTCCAGATCAAAATACTTTCCTTAGACCTTGATAGGACTTATCCAGATTTCAAAACCTCTTCTTCATTCACACATACTCAACACCAAATATTTAAGGCTGAGCCTCAGGAAAAGATCATCCTTTAATTCCCTGGGCTACGTTGGAATATGTTATTTTAGCTGCCAGATTCTCAAAAGTTTTTTTTTCATTCACATTGTCCATCTGCATCTCAAATATCCGTGCTCCTGAATCCTGCACCTGCTCTTAGTCCAATGCCACAGATGCTTTTTGCCAGATGTTGGAAAAAAAAATGTTCTCAATTGGCTGCAGTACAGTTGGCCTTGTCTTGGATATTTATTTATTTATTTACATATTTCAGTTCGTTCCATGTTTCTTTCATCTGCAAACTGAATGGGGGAAAAAATGAATCATTCATATGAGTACAATATGCATATTTACAGTTAGGAGAGCTAGAGAACTGAAACTCAAGCCATTGTGAATAAACATGCAACTCTTTACTGTAAACATGATAATCTGGAAATTACCTAAAATTACATTCTTATGTGTGTAAAACAAAACAGAAAAACATTGAAAGTGTGACTTTTCAAGACCAAGTTCCAATTCCCCCATAGTAACAACTATGTTTTTTTACAAAATACAGAGTTCACCATGGAGAGGCAGAAGGTAGTCTTTCCCTGGCTAGAACAGAGGATCGTATCTGAGGAAAAGGATCATATGGAAAACAATTATCACATATTTTAAGTTCTGAATGCTCTAAAGGCACTAACCACTCTTGATCATTTTTCTTCATGTTTCTTGTGTATTTACTCATAAGTTAAATAATAGCATGGACTCTTAGACTGCCATCATTAGGCTTCAGAGTCAACAAGATACGGAAGTGAAAGGACTGAATATAGGCCATTCTGAGCTGCTGTCTCCGGTTATTACAGAAGCTAGAGGCAACACGGCATCAATTTGCTGTCAGTCCAAGTGGGGAAGGCTATTTTTGCAATTATATGCTAGAGGCTATTTTTAATGAAGGATTAGAATTTGGAGCACAAGATGACAGCTTCCTAAAACAATAGGGCTTGTTCAGCTGCTGTGAGCCAACATCATTCATCCGCTGAGTTGTGGCCCTGATCCGTCAAAGCACTGGATCTTCAATGAGACTATTTGCATATTTTTCAGTTTTATTACTTGAGCACCTGGAAGCTTTTTGTCATGGGTAAGAATGCCACTGTGAAAGGCACTGTATGAACAGCAACAAAACAACTCCCTTCCTAGCGGCTTACAGTCTAAGCTTTCTTCAAGTTTAGTGTACACTCAAGGGTTCTGTAGGATCGAGGCCTTCGTGTATCTCCTCATCCAGTTCTACTAACACAGATGTTATGAGACAGTCAGCAGGCATGGTGTTTCTCCCTTCCACACTGCACCAGTAAGAAAAAGAAAAAGAGAAAAAGAAAAAGAAAAAGAAAAAGAAAAAAAGAAAAAGAAAAAGAAAAAGAAAAAGAAAAAGAAAAAGAAAAAGAAAAAGAAAAAGAAAAAGAAAAAGAAAAAGAAAAAGAAAAAGAAAAAGAAAAAGAAGAAGAAAAAGAAAAAGAAAGGAAAAGGCCAGGGAGAAATCTGAAAATAACAGTAGGAAATCCTTACTTGGGCTGAAACACGAGTAGGAAAATGAAGATTACCAGCCCATAATGCTGAATCCAAGCTGGTATTTTTTGCACTTAAGAATAAGAGTGTGCTCTGTAATATCCTATTTTAGAAAGCGTGCTCTCTTCTAAAGAGTCTGTAGTTTGGCTTCCAAAGTCACCAAGTCCTTTACTATGTAATTAATTTACTCCATTAAAACATACTGTAAATTCCTTGGCTGAAAGCAACAGCCTTATTGAGGCAGTGAGCTGGATTCTCAGCTGCCAACCCTTAAGCTTAGTGAAGCAACAAAATTAAAATGGGCTTAAATTGTCATTTTTGGAAGAGCACTGTTTCCCTTAGTGTTTTGGCTCATCACGACACAGACTGTTGACATGCACAAAAATCTAATGCAACATGGTGAGTCAAATTATTTGGCTAGTGTCACTCTGCAGAAGTCTGTCACTGTGCTAATACCCAGATTTGATAGATTTTGGAAAAATGTCATTGTATACCCAGTGTTCAAGCTCTTTCTGCTGGGAGCGTAGTGAGAACTACTGGACCTTTAAAGTTACATAGAATACTCTAGCAGGCAACTATCCTGAAGTTTTATGGTAATAACTTACCATGCAATTATGGAATATTGTACAAAAATATCTGCAGATAAATTAAAATAAACTCCAGTGTGACTACAGCTCAAGAACTCAAAGTGTTTTACAGTGGCAAAAAAAGCACAGCCCTTTTATGTTTAAATAGGGGAGGCAGGAACAAGAAAGGGAGGTAGTTTATGGCATTGGTAGGCACATACGGTGTTGTCCATACTTTAAGAACGAAATGGAAAAAATGGAAAATGTGAAGAAAGCACCACAGGAGCTATGTAAGTCCTAGAGAAAATGCTTTAGAGTGAGACACTCAGGGAGCTCAATGTATGTATTTTATTGAAGACTGAGAGGTTGCATGATTTCAGTACGTAAACATCTTCTCAGGTAGCAAGTACTGTGCAAAATTCTAGAAGAGAGAAGTATAACTAGAACCCAGAGGCTGAGGAGCTGAAGCCAGACAATTCAGATCAGAAAAAAAGTGTGTTTTTAACACTGCAGGAAGGCAATTAAGCTTGGGAACTCTGTAGTAGGTTTTGGTTTTTTTTTAATTTCTTGGCCTTTTTCATGTAAGACTGGTCGCCTTTCTGAAGATATTATTTCATTGAAGTACAAGTTATTTGGATTCTATATATGTAATTTGGGATACATAATGGTCTATGATAATACAGAAGGCTTGTCTAAATGATCACTTACGGGCCTTCAAGTCTACATGTTCTGGGAGACAACAAGGGTTCTCTCTCTGCACTAGGATGTTCTATTTTAAAATAAAATCATTCTTAAGTGTCTCTTTCTGCAAGTGAATAAAATGGGAGCATAGGTTAGCTAATTCATGTTTGACTGTGTAACATCAGATTAAAAAATTCTGACTTCTAATGGCCCAACAAGATCACCATCCCGCTCTACTCAATGCTACATGAACGGGGAATAACACATAACCACTAGCCCCAAGAGCCCACATTTTGAGCCTTACAAAGAAAAAGTATAGAATTATGATGGCAAATGTTCTGTTAATTCCACAATTATTCTGCATGAAAGGGCAGCGTAACATGGAGGAGATAAAGAGGAAAAAAGCAAAAGATGAAAAGATGTGGAAAAGAGAAATGTGAGAGCAATAGGGAAGTAAGATGAGGTTAAGATAAGAAAAAGCCAAGCAGAGGTTATGACATTGTGAGGAAGAGGAGGCATGAGGGCAAATATCCAGTCAGCAGATGTATAGCAAGCAGATTTGAAACTAAAGAGTTCTCTGAAAATCTGGCCAGGAAAGTAGAGTCCCTTTGGAAGACGTCCCTTAGTTCTGCTTGTTATTGAACAGAAGCATTGTCTGAAACCTCTAGACATGCCATGCTGGGCTGTGGTGGCCTTGTCCATTGGTTGTAGGTGGGCTGGAAACCTACAAAGAAAACCAAGTTAGTGAGGAAAAAAGTACAAAATAGTTCAACATGAGTTATCTTTCCTTTGCATCATTAGTGAACAGAGAGTTTTTCCATGTGTCTCTGACTGCTGTCTGTCAGACTTGGGAAGACTGTTTGATGAAGTTAATTCTATCTTTCTATCTTGATGGAGTATTGCATCCAGGCTTCACCACCCTGATAAATGCTGGAGAAACAAACCAGGATGTCAGGCCATGAGAATTTCACCTGCCTCAGTTTGCACTGAGAGACAACATGCAAATAAAGAATCTGTAAACTTCCAGAGAAGCTCATTGACTTTGTAAACTGAAACAGTCCTGCACAGAGCCCTTTGTTCCACATGGTTCTTACTTCTTACAACATGGTTCTCCCTGCATCTGTGCCATAGTACAGTGGAGAAATTCACAGGCATTGCTTTCATTTCCACGCCGTCAAGAAGTTAGAAAGCACTGGCAACACCTTCCTAAGGAAACCTCTACCTGCTTTGTCTCAGTCATCTTCCATCTCCAAAGTACTAGTAGTGTAGCTTTGTTTCCTCTACACATCAACAAGGTGGGAAAAAGTTACAGCAAATAGGTGAACAGTCATATCTTTCTCCCAACACCACTCAGTGTGCACTGGCCAAAGACATCTAATTCAGCCAATAAGTAATCATGGGTTAAGCTAAAACCAGCAGGAAAATAAAGCATAGTTACCAGACCAAGTTCTGCCTAACCTGGGTCCTACAATAGTATTAATCCAGAAAAACACCACTGAATTCCCAGAATAGTTTCGTTGGATTTGCGGTCCTGTAGCTGGGAGAAGAACCTGGGGTATTCTGTGCCATCATTCATTTAACATAAGAAATATAATGATATATCTGATTGCTGTCACTTTTTCATTTAAAAAGAACAAAGCTTCATGAACAAGGTGATACTTTGTAAAAGATGGGTTATCCCTAAAGACTTCAAAATGAAGATTATAAAATTAAATACAAAGTGTAATATTTCTTTTACTTCCTTGTAGTGCTATATGGCATTTTCTGGCTGAAAGACAATTTTTTATTCAACTGAACTAAACTAATTGCTGGCAGTGAGGAAAACACACACACTGGGAAAATATCTCTAAATATTGTTTCAAAACGTTATTTAAAGCACAACCAAAAGAAAAGTAAATGCTATCCAAGGCAATGAAAACAGCCTCTAAGTTTTTCTGAAAGTTCAGAGGGCCAAGACTGTAGGAGGCAGGGGACTTCTGGAGGGACACATCTTCCACTCGGGGTCCTGCTCCCGTCTCATTGAAACAGTGCAGGATGGGCACAGGAGCGATGCCCGTGACCACATGTCGTTACAGAAGCATTACAGCTCCAGTGGCTTTCATATGAACTACTCCATACAGATTTTCCTCAGCTAAAAAGCTGCCTCACAAATAGAAAACCTCATAGCTGTCTCACACTCCCAGGTTTTATTTGGATGCTACATGATGTAACTGGTTATGGCAAATGAACCATACCTAGAAACTACGCTTGTTGCCATGCTTCTGCACAATAGTTGCCCTAAACGTTTCCTGTGGCTTCCAAGTTAGCTAATACATTTGCCAGGTATAGAACCTTTTGACTGAATGCAAAGCATTTCTAATATATGAGTGTGTGTGTGTGTGTGTGTGTGTGTGTCTCATTAACACGGAGATCCATAGAAAATTAAAATGCAATAAAAGGGAAGAATTAAAATATATCAAGATAAACAAGAACACACACACGTGCACACAGAACCAAGTGTGCAGAAGGGCATATTCATTGTAACATGAGGAAGATAAAACAGTTTTTCCACAGAAGCTTTGTGCTGGACCAGGGTGCCAAAGGCTGTTGCTGGCAGAGAGGCCCTCCACACACAGCACCTGGCGTGCCTGAAAGCCCTCTGGAAGGTGCTGGGTTCACCCCATGGGGATGTCCAAGGCCCCACATCCCAACTGCAGTTAGTGCAGTGCCCCATGCAGTGCCATAGCCAGGGAAGTGTTTGAGCAGAGAGGCCCTGGCTGAGCTGCCCCTGCCCCATTGCTCCAGCTGGAGAAGCAGACAGGATGGTTTGTATATGGTTTGCCCCTCCATACATACAGGGGCAATCTGACTCTGGCAAATCTCTGCTGGTTCCAGTTATTTTTGCCTGAGTTCCACCTAGATGCTTGTTTCCTCATCAGACACCCTTGAGCCTGAAACGGAAAGCCTCTTTGGGGGATTTTAAATTATAAAACAAATTACAACACAATAAAACCAATGTAGTTTTATGTCCTTTGAGTGCAAGATTTTCAAAAGTGACTAGTGATTTTGGAAGGCCAGACTTTCAGGGATCAGGTACTCTTAATTCCCTTTAAGTCTAATTCTTTTTGAAGGTATCAAGCTGAGCATTCAAATGCTGAGAAACCTAAAATCACTAAATAGCTTTGGAAAATCTTAAACTAAAAATGTACCTAACTAAAAGAGATTGATTTCAGTTATTTGACATCAAAACCCAACAGTTGCCTTTTCTGAGGCCAAAAGCAAGGCTTCCTTTCTCTGATAAAGTGTTCTCTGAAAGGAACTCATTGCATGTGATGGAAAATTAACACAGGGCAAAGAAGATCACAAAAGACTATGACCTTTCTCCTATATAAATATTTAATCAGGTACTTGACCTCACTGGATTACAAATTAACAGTAATTGGGACCCAAAAGGTTTCCTCCTCTTAACAATTTTTTTTTCAATTGAACATGTTTTTAAATTGGTTCAACTATTTTTTTAGTAGAAGGGAATTAGTTACTTATGAAAAATATATTGAGGGACACTAGGAAGCCTGCCATCCCTCTCACCAGTTTTCTGAATCCACAATTTCCTCTTCTTCTGCATGAAGAGTCACCTGTCCTGAAGATGTCCTGTTCACCTTCAGATGAAACACCTTCAGGTTTCATTTCAAGAGACTGTAGACATAAGGCATAACGTTGTTTGTCCTGTACCCAGTTCCAGGACAGTAGCTGAAATGATTACAGACACTTGTCAATATCCTTTTCTCAACAGAGAGAGGGAAACTTTCTCCAAAGCTTTTGAACATTTCCCAGAGCAACAAAGGAAGGATCTTGATCTAAGCTGGGACCTCACATCCATTCAAGAAGATGGTTTTCCAGCTTGGCAATTTTGTTTGTAACCATCCTATTAAATAATATCCACGTGTCATAGAGATTACATGGACAAGCCTGTCCACTCAGAGAGCTCTTGAGTCCATAATCTGCAGTCAAGCAAAACTACCTCTGAAGTTTCCAAGGGGACTTTATTTTGCCCCAGGCTTTTTGACTCCAAAACAATGTTTCTTTCCTTCTTCAGTCTTTGCTACTTATGCTTTATCAACGGTGCAATTATTCGCCCTGCATTTTCAAAAGTTCATAAAGCATACGGAAAAAATTGATATGAAAGGAAACAGCCAGCACATTTTGGGGAGAGTTTTTTTCTCTTTTTATTGGATATAAAATAATTTGGTTCAGCTGTGTGCAAGTTAAAAGAGAAAAAAAGCAAATATAGCAATTTTGTGGGATGGGTTGCTCTTTATTTATAACTGTAATTCTAAAACAGCTTTGAAATGACAACTCTGTGTTAGGACAAAGATTCATCCTTGTCTGCAAAGTGCCACGGGCATGTTTAGTGCCCTGTTCCACAAGGAAAATCCCTGTGTCACAGTGGTGTCTGCCCTCCCAAATAGGAAGGCTCTCATCCTCTGAGACTGCACATCTGCAGCTTCCATTCCAGTGGGAGTTGGAGTGCTCAGCACAGCTCAGTTGCAGCATATCAGATCTAAAAAGACCTGCTTTGAATGAACAGAGATTGACCTGGATACTGAATGTGAAGAGGAAGCTTGCGGAAGGAAGAGCTCAGAGTGATCTTGTCAGTGGCAGCTGGAGGTGGTTTTTACCTGTCAACAGGCCACAGCGTAACTGAAAGGAGAACTCAGAGAAATGACTGTGGGAAATGGCTCTTCAGATTAGTTCAGCTCTCCCCCAAGTTAACCTGACTGCAAGGGCTGATGGAAGTACAAAGGTGACTTTGTGCTCAGCATTGATGGCTGAGTACTGGTGATCAAAGAGCCACGTTGTTCTAGAAGCTACTCAGTGCCTCTTCTTCACATCTTGAAGACCAGAAGATCGAGGTCAAGCTCACCTTCCCCCTGGCAATGGGTATAACTAACTCCTTACTAAACACTGAACCCCAAACACACCGCATATGCTGCACCACGCTTCTGCTGGGCTAGGTAATCAGGGAAATTCTCCAGCTCTTTTATAGGGTGACTTTGTAGCTCTAATTTAAAAAAGAACAGGGATATGAGCCAAATGCTAAAGTCTAAATAAGTTTTCCTATAAGCACAATATCAAGATAATAAGTTTGTGAAGTCCATTCACTGGCTCTGATCCCAGAATGTAAACCAGGCGATGTATCTTCACTTCTCTTTTCTGACAGCAGTAATCTTGCTGAAGTCTGCATTTCTTGCTGTGGCAAACACCAGGTGACTGTTACAGTTTTGTGTCCATTTTGGCTTCTCTAGGCTCTTTGCCAAAAGTCACGGTTATATGCTGTCCTATGATTAAGGCTTGTCTCTGGGTCTCAAATATCTATGCAGACTTCTATGGCTGATTTTCCATTTTGTTCCCAGGGTTCTCTTGTGTCAATTATTTTCTGCACAAATTCTTCCTCATGCAGAGAGCATGCTCTGGCTTGTGGCTGGGTATGTACGGTTAAAGGCGCAACCAAGCTGCTCACATATGGGTAGCTACTGTCTTTGAAATGCCTAGGGCATCCACCATGGCCTCCAGCTGCTACTGATTCAGATTCAGGTCTCCTCTAAGTTCTGCGTCATATCTGCCGGTTCCTTGTTGATGTTTTGGGTATGCCTGTGCATCTTAAATGGAACAGGTAGCCTATATATGGGCAAGTGAATCAAGCTTTTGATGTCTTATGTTATAATGCATACGCTGTAGAGGTATTTTGGAGTTCAAAATTAGTGCAGTAATCTGTTCCCTTTCTTAACAGTTATGCATCAGTTGTAACACACTTAATCACATCTAAACCTGTGGTCTTTTTGATTAGTTATATGCCTTGGGAGATGCTATGCTTATCCAAAAAGATCGTGGTTCACTTCCAGGTTTGGAACCTGGAACATATGACTAATATAGACATTATAGTCTAACTTAGAAATCTGCTTGATGCAGTTAAACCAAATTTTATGTTCACCATTTATTGTATCTCTCTTAACCTGTGACTAAAACACAGCTTCACTAATACGTTTTTTGACTAGTCATTCCAAGGTGTCCTTGTAGATGAACTTCTTCCCTATATGTTCTTTGCGTGATAACAGCTCTTCTTGGACTTTTTGTGATTGATTTCCAGAAGATCCAATGTGAGCATGAGAAGTATTGTTTTTAATCATCCTCTGCTTTTACTTTGTATGACCACTTGAATAACTCACCCCACATCCAGGGTAAATACATAGTTTCATACATTTGTAGCAGTAACGCACTCTGTTACAGCTCATTCCATGTCACCTGGTTGCATGTCTTCATGCAAAGCATATCACCTTGACAGCATGCTCTCAATTCCTAGTTGATATCTTAACTGGACCCCACATTCACAGTTTCCATTTAGACTAAAAAAAAAAAAAAAAGCAGTAAACTTGGCAATGTTTCATCAAGTCCTTTCATGAGTGTTGCAAAAAGCAGTCTATGCTTAGTCTCTTGTCTTTTGATTCTAGACAAAATCACAAAATTTTCTGTGGCTGTTCTATTTAGAATATGCATTCATTCACCTGTCCTGTGTCATTGTCATAGCCCTTGAGGCCTCTGCTGTAGATGAGTCAGGTGTTGCTCATTTTGTGGTCTACTTCTCTTGTTAGTTTGAGATTGACAATTTGGTGGTTGTCAATTTAAGGTTGTTTCTTCTAGCAGTTTCCAGTATTCTCCACAGTCATTCCTAGTGTTGAATAGTAGTGCTGCCCCTTTCTATTATGGCATTCTCATGCATTTTCATTCCTGGGAGACCTCCTAGTGTTTGGATCGCTGTGCTGCAGTATGCTTCTGGTGCTAAATGGATTCCAAAAGGCAATCTCAAGAAGCAACATCTGCAAAATGGTGATTTGAAAGTGCAAATTTTGAAGCATTCAAGCGTCCAGGGGAATCTGCCAAAACCCTCCCTCTGTATCTCATCTTCTGAAGAACTTTGCTTCTGCCATCTCAGCAGACATTTCATTCCTTGAGAGCAAATGGAAATGTTTCCCGTTTTAAATGATCTTGTTCAGCATCTTGTGGTCACTGCAAAATCGAAGACCAATCCTTTCTGCTATTTTTCTCTACAGCTACAAAGAACAAGCCTGTTTTATTGCCCTGGCTGATCCTGTGAATGAAGCCATCTGTTGTCATGTTTTGCTGCACTTTTATTAGTGCCACATGTAAGAGATTCTGCATCTTCCATTAACTGTACCTTGAATGTCACCAGGTGACCCCTTTTTTCTGTGAGCACACTTCACTTCACGCATTGGCACATTCACGTCTGGTTCAGGTTTGTTCCCAGGGCTATGAATCTACTGGGCTTTTGCGCGCATTCCAGTGACGAGACCAAGCTTATGCCCATGGACTACTTGCTTTCCTTAGTGCATTACTACAGTCTTGTTTTACTCTTTGTGCCTTTGAACATCAGTGACACTTCACACTTGGCCAGGCCTGGAATTTGTCCCCTGCTTTCAAATTTCAGTCTCACCTTTGACTTCTCCAACTTTATACTTTCTTTTGAACAAGTGTGTTTCAGTTTCTCTCACTTCTTTCATTTGTGCTCCTGGGCCTAATTTGTGCATCACATGGAGGCCATTTGTGCTTTGTTTTATTAGCCATTCTTTTGACTTTGCAGCATCTTTCTTTGTTAAGCAAATCCACAGCTCTCCCCTGCACTCTATTTATTCATTTCGTTACCTGCTGTACTCTGAGTGTTTTTGCAAATGCGTGGATTCTTTTCCTTTCTTGATACTGGCACATATACTGGACTTTTATATATTTATACACATCAGCTGCCAAAGCTATTTTTGGCCTTTGAAAAAAAAAAGTACCTGCATTTCTCCTACAGACCAGTTTAACTGGCATTCACTGTCATGGGTTCAAACATTTAGTCTTACTATTCAGGGAGCTTTCAACTGATCCACCATGAAGTGTGGAGTTTTGAACAAGTGCACTTCTCAGTGCCCTAAAGTCACAAGAACTGGCCTGGTAGTTTTGAGTCTGTGATAAATTATTCTATTGTTCCATTTATATTCTTGATAATACCTCCTTCAGAGGTTTGATGTTTTTTTTTTCCCCTGGGGGTACTTTGACGATCAAACTTCTTCCACTTCACTCTTGAAATAGTTGGTACTTCTGTGCACCAAACTCAGTCAAAAATTTTGTCCCTCTACTGCTTTATTTAGCGTTAGAGCTTTCATACAGCCTCTACATACCAGCCTGATCTTTCTCCTTACCTTTTTAGCATTCACCATAATTTTAAACCACTGGAGACTTTTATCTCCTCCAGGCACTGGCTCTTTAGCAAGAATAAAAATAAACTTCTGTTTTTCTACTCAAGGAACAGCCCCAGTTGAATCTGCTTTTGTTTTGTTTTTGTTTTTGTTTTTGTTTTTCCTAGCCCCTGAAATAGATCCTTATGGTGGCCCGCTGATCAAATCGGGTAGCCACTCTAATTGTGTCTCTGTGTGATGAGAGTAGTATCTCCCACCCGTAAATCAGTAACCGCCCCATCAGCCATCCTGTGAGCGATCACTGCATTTCCAGCCTTTATGACTCTACAGGCAATCACAGAAGATTTGCAGACCTGCCAGCTCTCCATCAGTTTGTGAAAGTTAGTCCTAATGAGGACAGGAAAATGTCACACCAGATTACACTTCCCTGGACTTTTTGCCAAACCCAAAACACTCTGTTTCACTTTGCGCTTCCTCTTGCCATTTGTCCCCTTTCTTGGACTCTTAATGCCCTGGTTTGCAATGCATTGCACAGGTAGGCCTTCAGACTGATGTGCCAGGAAGGCAGACTACTAAATTTGGAACCACAGCTGATATGGCGGTGTTATACAACAGGCATCACCTGTAGTATTGTACTTTTAGTAATGTATTTTCAGGGAAACCTATGGCGTCTTTTTATAAATCAAACAAAAATGACCATGAGAAATGATGAAGCTGTGTAATAGGAGATTTGAAAGGCAAGCTAGGACATTTGGATCCAAAGAGATGGGCAAGTACTTCATATACTGCAGCTAACTTAGCCAACCTAGTACAGTATGTCTCCCCCTCTCTCCAAAACTGCCTCGCCAACCTTCCTGCCAGGCTTTATGCAGGATCATTTTTAACCAGAACAAAATTGCTTTGTCTCGTCTCCAATATAAGTAAAAACCTCACTGTACTCTCCATGAGTCATTTCGGTTTCTAATCTTGGGCTTCTTTCAGACAACCTCAATTGGTTCACCCAGTTCACTTCATATCAATACCAAGTTTTGTTTCGTATTTGTTATTGTTTAACATACTGTCAGAAAACTGCATATGTGGACTAGAAAGAACTGAGATGTTTGTCGGGTTTTTTTCCTATTTTTTTTCTTCCTTTTTTCAAATGGTAAAATTGTTGTAGGAGTAGTAAATTTTGTGTTCTTAGCAGGTCTGGTGTAAGCACTGTGAAGTTCACCTGGGGTCTGATCCTTACTATTATCTAGGCCAGTTTATCCTGGTAAAGGCTTTGCCGTGTAGCTTTGGGATTTTAACTGTCATAATGTTCTTCAATAATGTAGCAGGCGGTCGAGGGCTGAAGTATTATATTCAGCCCTTTGAAGTATGCAGCAGGGTAGGTTGTATTGCTGAAATGAAAGTGAGCGTGTCAGAGGGGTTATGGGGCGGGTGGAGTGCCGTGGTGATAGGGAGCTAATGTGACGACCATTGTACTGTGTTCAGTTAAAACCTTACTTCCAACTTGAGCTTTTTCTGGCTTGAGCTTTTCTCAGTGAGAGAAAACATTTTTGATACCAGATTTTAAATATATATACATATATTTAAAAAATATATATACTGTTACAAAGTAAGCATGCAACAAGGATCCCAAATGATGATACTGATATACTATAATTCCCTTAGAGTGGTTTGCTCTCTTGTTTGCTTTTAGCTTTTGAAAATAAAAGAAATGAAATTCCAGCTTTGTACATCAGAGAGTGCCTTTCATGTTTAATTCTTTATTTTCAGGGTTTGGCCTTATTTTAAGAGTCAAAATATTCGCACCCATGGAAAAGTATTATTCTGAAACCAGCCCATTTACATACCTATGCTCTACAACTAAAGAATCACTGGGTATATCATTCATAACCGCCCAAGTGACTTAGGCACCTGCATGAATTTCCAATGTGGGAAAGATCTGGGGGTGAGGAAAGAGGCTGAAAATCCCATCCATAAGCAGGCATCAATTTTTAATTTTGTAACCAGGCTCAAACTCTCATTTAAGTTTAAATTTCATTCAACGTAAATATTTTAAACGACTTTGCATTTAACGTACCATTGATGAAGTGGGAACATTTTCTTGAAGCCTTTGCCATCTACTATTACACTACTTTTTTGTAGTGTAATAAGACCAAGTGAGTCATGAGCCATATAAAAAAGGCTTAGAAGCAAAAATGTAAGATTAACTGGTCCTACGTTCCTGCATCCTATGTCCAATGGAGATGAAATAATAAAACCAATAAAAATGGTGAAAAGTCACTTTTCCCCAACTCCTTACCTCCTTTGTGATATATGAAAAACATTTTTTTTAATTTTGTACATCATTTTATCCCTGATAATGTTCCCATAAGAATTGTGCCTAATTCCCTCAGTAGCTACAGTCACATCCTTTATGCTAAAAATCCTGTTCCTTTGCATGAGCCTTCAGCTAAAGTCAAAAATACGCCACTGCCATGCAACCAGCCCATCCCACTGTGCACTTCACTTGTGCATTGAGTGTTCTCTGTAAATAAGAAGAAAAACTTACAAACTCTTAGCATCCAAACAATTGTTTCTTTTAATGTAGAAACCCAAGCTAAGGTCTAGAATAGGCAGATATTAAACATGATTAGTCTAAATATGTGCCTAAGGACAGCATTATGGTAATTTAACGTACCACTTCCCCCACAGTCCATTGAGTTAAAAGCAAAAACACAAACATGAGGCAAGCATGGCGAGTGCCATTACGGTATTTTGAGAAAAGAAGCAATCCAGTGTCTATGAAAAATTAATAACCATTGACTTTTTCTTTTTATTATTTCTTACTGTGAATCCAAGACAAACTTTTATTTGACAACCATATGTCCTTTAAAAGAGATCCATAAGTCTTCAAATAACCCAGACTGTTCTTCCCTCTCTCTTCCTCCCTCTCTCTCTCTCTCAATCTCTCTCTGTCTCCCTTTTTAATGCCCACATCTCCACTATCAGGAACAAATATGATTTCTGATTGAACATCACTTTATTTGCCAGTTCTGTGGTCTTTTCTTATCTTGTTCCACACTTCTCAGGCTTTGTGGTTAAATTATGTATTAAGGTCAATGTCAAAACACGGAAGATCTGTAATCTACAGGGAGCTCCCTTTTATTCGTTATTACAGTGAAGGCTGAGCGCAACTGTCAGGGAGCTTGGGATGTGCTCAGCATGGAGGCTTGCTACACAGCAGGGCTCTACAAAGCCTCTCTCCTTGTTCTCCCAGGACGAACCCTTGATAGATTTACCCAGATAACCCATCTCACTTTAAAGCTCTCTTGTCTCTGCTTCAATCTGAAAGCTGTCAAGTGCACCTATATAGTAATGTCATAAATCAAAAGTAAAATGTGTACACTGGAGACACTGCGAGTGTCATGTATTCACTTGTACTTTGAGATCTTCTAAAGTAAAATGGTGTCAGAATAAGGAAGGCTGGGAGGAATGTTTTTTTCCTTAAAAACGACAGAATATTTGAAGAGGTTGGTTGTAAACTTTTTTTTAAACTTTTGTTGCTATAAAGCCAAATTCTGGTTTATCTTAAATTAATCAGGGACAGCTATTTAGTAAAAAAAAAAAAAAAAAAAAAAAAAAAAAAAGGGAAGAAAAAAAAAAAGAAGTTGCAAGATCTATCTGTAAACAATGTGATTTAATGCAAGACCATGTATTGATTTTGTTTCTTTGGTTTTCTTCTTGACAAGCATTTGTCAACACAGATTTATATTAGTTCCCAGGTTTGTTTATTAAATACACATCATTTTTTCCCTGAACTAGAAACAATTCTCTTGCAGCAGGAGTATAACATCAAAGAGGGATCCTAAAACAAGATGCCAAGCATGACAAGAAAGTAAAGGGGCCCTCTATGTGGAAAGTACCACCATCAAACTTAATTTTTCCTTATCCTCAGGTAAAGAGAATTTTAATTTTTTATTGGCAGAAAAGGCTTGCTATTTCTTATTTAGTGGAGTGTGCATTTTATTTTTCTTGAGGGAAGAAGGAGTTGCATTTACAATATCCAGGTTGCCTTGTAATCAAATAGCTCCTAGCAAAATATAAGTGAACCTGCAATTCAGACTTTCTTGAATTTAAATGTTCTGGCTCAAAGCCTATCTATTTTGAGGCCAGTTTGCATATAATGCTTAATTAAAGGGATCTGTGAATCATACTGTATTGGGAGGTCACTAAGCTATGTATTCCATGTTGCATCCCAAACAAGTCTGACAAGTTCGCATCATTGAACTGCAAAGAGCACTAGCACAACTTTAAAGAAATCTCACGCATCGAAACCCTACAAAAGGATTGTGTCTGCTTTTAAATCATTTGGAACTGAAAAGTATCCAGTTCAGCTGGGATCCAGAGAGTGTGTGCTTTTTGGTGGAGGGCAAGGTGAGGCCCAAAAGGTGTTCTGCTCTGGAGACAGATGTGTGAGTCTGAGCTATAAACCAGCCGGTGCCAAAGGTCAGCCCAGAGGGTGCCAGATTTTTGGGGCTGGGGAACCAGCCCAAACAGGATGTGATACTAGTTTTTTCATTCCCTCTCCTACTGCTGGCTGCAAATCCCTGCAACAACTTCACCAAGCACACCTATGGTCTGCCCACATTCATGGTGGCTCTTCGATCTCTTGAAGCTATAAAATCATTCTTTATTTCTGTGTACAGCAACGCGATATTTCAAAAGGCTTCATGTACGGGCAGTGACTTTCTCTGTAGTCCATACTACTAACAGAGATATCTTCGCTCTGTGAGGTGTTACTTTTGAACTTTCCTAATCTGTATCTTTTGTCTTCTTCTTGTTTTTATTTAAAAAAAAAAAAAGGTCTTCCTGCATGATAGCATCTGTTTCATTCTCTTTGAATTTGAAAATGAAATCCTTTGCCTTCAAGCTCTCAGCATGACCTCTCAGGATCCATAACATAAGAGCATAAGATTGGCCACGCTGTGTCAAATCAGAGGTCCATTTGCCCAGTAAATATCCAGCTTTGGCCAGTCAGAGCGTAGAAACGGGTCCAGTAGTGGTACTTCCACCAAACTGCTCACAGCCCCCAATAATTTGTCATTCAACAACCTTCTGAGCCAAAGATGGTTTCTTTACATTTAAAAGACGTCAGTGGGTTTTTCTTCCATGAATGTGTCCACTCATTGTGTCACTACTTAAATTTAAGCACCCACATCAGCAGTTTCACAGCCTAACTACACATTGTTTCAAGCAAAGCCTCACTTCACACTTCTGAGCAGTTTACCCAAGATCCATAAAATGGAAAAAGAGCAGAGAAATGCTAAAAAACGCCTGCCTTAAAGGAAGCCAGGAAGGGGTTACAGGCTGTCTTGTCTTGTTGTCATCATCTGGAATCTTTTGATTACTCCAAGCAGGAGAGGTTTTTGTGCTTTGTACTTTGAAGTGCATCTAGATATATAATTCTATTAGCTGTGTTTTGCAGAAAGACAAGCTTTCATGAGGAGAGCAGTCCCAGTCTGTGCATCTCTTTTACTAGGAGAATTTTTCCTGCTCCCTCTTAAACATCATATTCATTACTAAAGATGAGAAAGTCTGAAAAAAGCTTTCATCCCCCCATCCATCAGCTAAATTTCTTTGGGATGATTCTCAAGTAATGTCAATGCCCTGTGCTACTGAAGCATAAATGACTGTGATATCACCAATTGTATCTCTACACTGCAGGTTTTAATTCCATTAGAGGAGGCATTGGCTATGAGAAAGCAAATATCTTGGCTGGATGCTTGAATATATGAATCTTTGTACATCTTCACTTTCTCACGTGAATAACATTCTATGGAGCCTGTTTATGACTAAAATTAAGTATGGATTTGCATGTTGAGATTCATGATTTTCCAGATTGTTGAAGTACAGAAAAAGGTAGATAAAGCTGTACTTTTAGATAAAAGTATAGTTTAAGATTTCCGTAGAAAACACACCTTTTTCTAAACATAGTCATTTGAACTGAAATAATTTCAGTTTCTTTAACACTGTTCAAGAAAAAAAAAGTCCAGATTTTACTCAACCCTTACTCACAGAAAGTTCTTGTATCCTCTCAGAAGTGTCTCTGGGTTCCAAGAATACCTTGAACTTGTCTGCTTGATGTAATAACAACTAGTCTGACATGACTTTTTTCCCTTTTATTTTAATAAGACACATGTAGGTTTGTTGTTCAGTTTCTTTTTTTTTTTTTTTTTTAGAGGTCAGAGGACATACCCTAAAAGCTCATGGTTACATTTTTACCAGCAATTCTTGACCAAGAGAGAAACGAACAGTCAGAAATACAAATCACATTATCATCCATCATCCATATTTTGCACCTTCAAATTCTCTTCAGTGCCAACATTCCTAAGTGGCAGCAACACTAAAGAAAAGTCCCTGAAACCTCTGCAGATTTTTAACAGGTCACTCCAGAGAGCAAGTTTAGGGCTTTCTTCAAACTCATGTTTTTGTATTCTCAAGCCGATGAGTGTCAGGCTCACCACTGCTCCACTTCACATATATGCTTTCCACTTCAGAAGGAAAAGCTATGGTGCATCTGAAGCAAACCCTTTCTGAAGAGCCATGAAAATAACTTCTGACTACCAGGCCTAATTAATGCCTCCATGCTGACCTCTACATCCAGCCCATATCAAAAATGTTACAGCAGAGCTGATTCAACATGAACTCAAGATCAGGCAAGACCTGGTACTAATGAATACTAATGAACAGTAATTACTGGAACTCTGCCACAGAAACCCACTGCAGAGACATATGCTAATGGGCTTTACACAACCAGGCACAGGACTTCATATCCACTAAGAAACTTCTGCTAGACTGAGAGCAAAGAGAACCATATGTCACATGCAACCATGTTTGCACCCAACTCCTCCCTCGCCCCTTGTGTCTGGCATCCAGCTCCTGCCCCATACAGGCCAGCTCGGCTCCAGCTCAGTGCTGCTTCCCTCGCCAGCACAGGGGCCATTTGCATCCACCTCGTGACTGGGTTTGCATTTCTGCCTTTGGTTGTCCCTCAAGGTGGGCAAAACACAACATGTGGAGTGGAAAGGTCTTGGTTCACAACAGTTGTGCAGATAGCATTTCCTGCCATTGCAAGGGCGGAATAGGAAAACTGATCAAAGTGTGACATCTGGGCCTTCCCTGATATATTTAATGGAAAACTACCCCCTAGAAGGAATGCATAAGATATTTTAAACATGGTGATGTTCAGTTTGACAAGACTTCTTGCTCCTGCAATGTCCAGCACAGGTCCTACCCCACTGTGTGAACACCCTGACATCAGTGAAAATTGTTCCTGAGATGACCTTGACTTTATCTTAATTTCTGAGGTTTAATCCTGGCAGTAATTAATATTTATAAGAATAAACATAAAATAATCAAGCCCCCATCTGAGGTGTTTATGCAATAAACTTACCGTTCTGGGCTAGCACAAGAGGTCAATGTAAGAAAACCATTCGGGCTTAGGGCTGGACCAAGCATCTGAAGCTGCGAGTGTGGGACAACATGGAGCCAGAATGCTTACCTATTCCTCCCTGCACTTCCAGATACTTGATTCCCACAAACACCATTAGTACCTGTGTTTTTATTGAAGCCTCGTCTCCTGGCATCATGAAATAGAATCCTAACTTTCATTTTACTAAGTAAGCAATTTTCTAACCCTCCTGGGTGTGGAAAAATGCTTGTAAATATGACCCGCACGAACACTAATGGCTCTGAAAACAGAGTGTTAGTAAAAAAGTCTAATTATTTACTAACTTGTTTTAACTATGTGATTTAAGACAACCTGCACTTTGGAGTAGACGTTGAATTGTAACACTTAGGACTGTGTGCAGGCTGTACAGGGATTATGCTGAGACTGCTGCATGCCAAATGATTAGCAGACATCTTTGAGCTTAACACACCGTGACTGGCCTTGCCGCTGTCCCCCCTGAAACCCCTGTTGCCAGACTCTCGCTGGTCATACCTCACTCCAGCTATTCAACATGCCCTGAATTTGCCATGTGTTGGTGGTAACTGCTCCTGTGTTGGCCCTCATGTCCCTAAACATAGGAGGAATTTTCTGCCTATGGGGCAAAAAACTGTCTCCACCAATTTCCATGGGGACAGAAAGAAAAGAGAAAGCACAAGGGCACACAGTATGTCTACCTTTTTACTTCACCTTCGGTAACTTGACTGCATGTTCCTACCCGTACTTTCAAGATTTGGGAGTGTTTGACTTTACCTAGCAAGAGATGATAGCTTAGCACGATTACGTGACATGAGGAAAAGAAATGACTAACATGACCACACAGCTACCTGCTGGGTCTTGTAGGGCCGTGAGCCGCAGGGAGCTGTGGCCAACACTGCTTGTCACTGTCTGCCCAGCCACCGGCTTAGCTGTCATTCAGCACTCTGTCTGTCTGTATTGACGTGTTGTTCTTTGTGACCGTTTGGCATACAGTTCCTCTCCAAGGATATTTTCTGTCTATGTTCCCCAGTCCCCACCTCTCTCCCACTCCATTTGTACCCACTATATGCAGAGGTGTCCCAGTAACTCATGCTTCCCCAGCTTTAGAGTTCACAATTTGATGAGCTGGGTATGGAGAGATTTTTGTGTTTTGAGGGGTTGTTTTAGCTTTTGAGCTCACCCAGGAAGAGTGCTGGCTGCATCAGCTTGCATTTAAAAGTTTCCAGCCTTGTGGCTAGAATACAAATATTTTAGGTTTTTCTCCTTCTAATAAAAGCCTAAATCCTACAGAATCTGAACCTACCACATCATCTGTAGAAATGCATCAAACTACAGAGAGCCATTCTGGGGGCAAGCTGTTTGACACCTGGTTCTTACTTCTGTACTTTTCCATCTCCTCTTCAGCCTCCTCCCTTCTCTTGTCCCTGCTGCGTTCATATCTTGCTAACTGAAATTGAACTAAACAGGACATCACGATGTACACATAACGGTCAGCAGAACAAGAGGTGTATTTTTCAGCTGTAACTATTTAGGAAAAATATGCACCTGCCAGCTGAAAGACCTCGATACACTTGACCTTCAGACTGAAACAGCAAGCAACAGAGTTGTTTTGCTACCACACAGGTAATACATGAAAATCCCTATTCCTTGACCTCTAGGATGTTAGTGGAGTTAATCTCATTTCTATAAGTTAAGGGGTCCTATACTTTCCTTGTCTCTTGACCAGCACTTTTCTGCCTAGCATTCTTGCACAGCTTGTGCTCTTTTAAGTACCTCCTGATATTCCCTGGGTTGCAGAGCTTACAGAAGTGGATGTTCTTCTTTTCTTTTCTTCTCTTTTCTTCTCTTTTCTTCTCTTTTCTTCTCTTTTCTTCTCTTTTCTTCTCTTTTCTTCTCTTTTCTTCTCTTTTCTTCTCTTTTCTTCTCTTTTCTTCTCTTTTCTTCTCTTTTCTTCTCTTTTCTTCTCTTTTCTTCTCTTTTCTTCTCTTTTCTTCTCTTTTCTTCTCTTTTCTTCTCTTTTCTTCTCTTTTCTTCTCTTTTCTTCTCTTTTCTTCTCTTTTCTTCTCTTTTCTTCTCTTTTCTTCTCTTTTCTTCTCTTTTCTTTTCCTTCCCTTCCCTTCCCTTTTCTCTTCTCTTCTCTTCACAAAATTTTAGTCTTTTTCCACCCATTTTCTAATCTCCAAAAGTAAGAAATTCTTTTCATTACAGGTGCCTGGATCTGACTGGATTATTTCTGGAAAAGATCAACAGTCTCTTTAATCAGTTACTACAAGTTAAAGGAAATAAATGTAGTGTTTGTCTACTTTGGCTATAGAGCTGCTCCTCCCTCCACCAAGGTCATTGATTTGTCAGGCATAAAGTCCCAGAGCTTGATAATTTATACTTAGAGCTGTTTGGTGTCCAGGTGGACTTTAAGGAGGTGGGTTTGCATCTGTTGATATATGAAATCCTAGACGACATTGGTCCTAAATCTTGTCAGCTGCCCATTACTTCTAGCAGAGCGGGGGGTGCATTTGCAAAGACTGTAGCATCAAAAGTCAACTTTGAGGACAATTTAATTCAACCTAGTAATCACAAGACACAGGTGCAAATTTACTAGAGGACAGAATAGGACAGTAGCTCTCAGTCAAGCTCACTGGAGCATAGATATTCCTAATCATATAGTGCTGCAACATCTAGCTTTCCCACTCATTTTGCAGCTGTAAATGGCTCTGAGAAATTGTTCTATTTTATCAGCTTGTCCAGTCAAAGATATTAGTTACCCTTACAAACTTTAACTGACTTGTAACCTTGCATCTGCAGAGGTACAGCAACGCAGAAACTATTTCTTTCAAAACATGCATTAACATTAGCAATATTCCTGAACAGTGTATCCACTGTTTCCACTGTTCTTTTCTTTTTCTTTCAAGAGGTGTTTTGGAATAATATGTAGTGCTTTAGTATTCTTTAAGTCATAAAAAAACAGGGTGTAATGGCAATTTTGGTGCTACCAATACCCTTAAGTTCCTTAAAAAATGTAGTTTGCAGAACCGGAGATGTAAAGATAAGAAAGTCCAGTCTCTTGAATACTTTGATATGAACAGTGCAAGAGCCCCATATGAGAAGAAAAATCCCCATCCTACCTGGTAGCATCTTACTGTACTAGAAGGCAAAAAAAAAAAAAAAAGAAAACTACCTGTTTTACTACCTCTTCTGTGGAGCAGCTTGCTAAATTTGAGAGACTGTTGAAAGCTAGCCTCTTTCAAAAGCTCATCTGCCATTTCCGAGGTCTTTCTTTTTGCATGTGGTAAGGCATTACATGTATTTGAGAAGGATTTCAGGTTTTCAGGAAACTTAGAATAGCTGCTGATTCATTCTTAACAAAAAACTCCTCTGAATGATTAAAAATTAATCACTTTCTGCCCATCTTTTTCATCAGCATGTGAGCAGTCCTCTAAGTACCTGAAATGTTTGAATGTTTCAAAATACAGCATCTTTTAAGCCTAAGTGAACTTAGCTTCAGCCTTCAAAGTCGAAACGAAACCAACAACATTGGCAATATGTAGTGTTACTCTCTCCTGAGCCTGTTTCCCATGTCATGTTCTTCAAAGATGCACACAAATATTAACAATCTCATTCCCTTCTCTGTAAGGCTGGATATCATTACATACTTTTTAAATACGGTGGAATTCATGACAAATGAAAAGTTAAGCAATTTTAACCACACAATACATCAACTCCAGACTGGGACTCAAGCATTAAAACTTTACAGAACCAGGCTGCTATTTAGCTCAACACATCACTGACAACCTTTAAAATATGTGGTAAGCATAAAAACTTTCCATGTCCAAGCCATGGAAGCAAATCAGATGCTCAGCGAGTAGGATTTTACACAGTATTAGTCACGAAGCACGTGAGCAATTTTTATTTTAATGAGGGATGACAACAGATCTTGTGCAAAAAACTTTAATCCTTGAAGCCTAGTCCAAGGTTATCAAGACAAAGGTCAAATCAAGGTGAAAAAAATGTAGATCTTGCAAGGTACGTCACAAAGCACCGCACAACTGCAATCCAAAGCAGAGTAGAATAAAATGTAAAGTATGCCAGATGTAGCTATTTTAAAAAGCTAAGGAAAACTATGATCCTACAAATCTTTGGCTGACATCACTTCAAAACTAGTAGAATCCAACATACCCTTCCCATTACTAGCTGGTTATGAAAGTGTTAAGCTGTTAACAGTCATTACATCATCAAAGAAGATGTTGCTTTAATATGCTGTCAGAGCAACACTCACCCCTTAAATATTCCATAAAGAAACGAGAACCCCACTGTGAGGGGAAGCAAATGGTGTTTTAAGATATGGCTTGATGGTATCCTTGTATCGCATCATTCAGGGCTCAGCAGACAGGTGCTTAAATAACATTGCAATCACTGAAGGTGCTTAAATAACGTATTGAAATCACTGGGCTGGAGGTGGACCAAAAGAAGTGCATCATGAAAACGAATCACTCATCTTTTAGGCTGCATTGTAGACAGCAGTGAGAAAGATCTGGACTTGATAATCAATGTTGAATATATCCCATGAATTCCACAGATTTAGTGAATGGTAGGAATGGCTGCTTATCTTGGTGACAGCTTAAAGGGCATCATTACATGTAGATGGTTGCCTGAGTTTTACCACTGATTTGACTGCGCCTTTGACCAGGTCTTACAGGGCTGGAGACTAATTCAATTACAGACAGATAAGTGAGTTTTTAAGTGAAACTTTAAAAATGTGTTCTTTCAGACTCAGCGTTCCCATGCTTCTTTATTCAGTCAAAGCTTTGTATTTTATGTTTTACTGCTTTTGACAGAAAATGTTATGACAGCATTTTAAAAAATATTTTCAAAGGATTGCCTTCAGACACTGTCTCCAAATTCATGCAGTGTTTGTATGCTCAATTTACCAAAAAAAAAAAAAAATCTCATTCCCCAGTAATTTCTTCATCTTCTCTTATCCTTTAACTCATTTCATTGTAAATCTTCTTCAGATAAACCTCACTTTGATTCACCTGGTCACAATATATGTTGTAACTTGCTGGGCAGAATTATTTAGAATTTTTTATACTGATACTAATTTCCTTAAAGCTGTTATCTTGCATTGTTGGAGACATTTCTCAGTAGTTAAGTCACAGGAGAGTAACTGTGCAACTGGATATCTGTCAGTAACATGGCAGGAATCTCTGTCAGGAAACCCCAAAATTCCAGCTTTGTGCAGGGAAAAGCTAATTGGTATGTCACTGTCAGACCAGGAAACTGCAGAATCTCACTACCCCCTGCCCAGAACCTTGCTTACACCTAAATCTGTACTCCCTTTGATAGATAGCACATTTCACAAGAGGCAACACAAGGACAACTTCCAAGTACGTATATGTTTCTGCACTTAAGGCATGCATGTTCATTGCTGTGGACTGTTAGTCACTACCTATTCGTCTTCACCCTAATGAGGACAGGCACTTAACATTAGCAGAGAACCCACACTTCACTCATATACCCATATGCCCTTATATTTATGGAGGTTCAGACACAGTTGAGGCAGGCACAATAAGAAAAATGATGCCTGTGTATGTGAATAATTATATTGCAAATTTAGCAACTTCTAGTAGTTACATACCAGGACAGAACCTACTTGAGGTTCTGCAGTCTCTCCACCTTTCATAGTCAACTCTACCAGTTATAATCCACTCTTCTGGACAATCCATACCACGTAGCAAATCAAAAAGTTCCAAAATACCAAAGATTTTTGCTTTCATCTCTCCCATCTCTGTCGGCAGATTGGTGAGGTGAATGATTATATTACAGAAAGTGACTGCTGATGTGAAGGAAAAAAAAGATACCTGTTTAGTACCTCATTTCAACTATAAAGGCAGAGAATAACTTCACAGTGCTTTTTCCCTTTCCTGGAAAAGCACAGCTCCTGGAAAAAGTCATTGACTGATGATCCTTCTCATCAAGAGACATCTAGATGTGGGGAATGACAGAGCTATATGAAGACAAACCATTTTCTAAAAGTGGCAAACCGAGGAAATGAGAGGAAAATATGGTTTCTGAGACTTTCAGAGGGAGACTGTGGCAAGACTAAAATGAGAACTGAGCTGCAGATCTGAAATATCAGCCCTATGTTTTATCTGTTGATCAGCAGTGTTCAAGTCACAAGGAGTGCCTGGTCAATGGCACCTCTCTGCCTACAAATATAGTTAAAGAAAAGGGAAAAATCTTGCAAGAAATCTGTGGTTGCCAGTACCTCAAAGCCACTGAGGAGTAATACATTCCCTCTTTGGTCCTGCAACTGTTCAGTTTGTGCTCCTTTCTTTTTTTCTTCTTCAGAATGCTCCTGCCCTGATCCAGAAGTGCTGTCATTCTGTGCATACAACAGAAATCTCCAGAGCGTGGGCACTGAACTTCCATTTAATGCCTCCCTTTGTTTTGCCACCAGCCTTTCTGTATGCCTGAAACTACTGTGGATTGTACAGACAGTGGAATCCTGCCACCCAAAACATAATGGAGAAAGAGCAGAATTTGCCCTTTAGTCAATCCCTGACTGTAGAGCGTTCTCCCTGCAGATACCATTCTGCTTTTTTCCCATTGTATCCATATTGTCAAAAGTGATAAGTCAAAAGCTTTCTTTTGTACAGCTGAAAAGATATATTTCCAAAGTCTCCTTTCAGATCTGATTGTACCATTTTTGTCACAGATGAGATTACTGTGTAAATGCAAGCACTCTTCATTCTAGATTCTATATTTTTTATTAAAACAACCATTTCCCAATTTTTCAATAACTATTTTTTACTCTTAACAAAGATCTTCCTGTTTCTTTTTGTTTCTTTTCTGACCTCAATTATTCAATCCAATTAAATTATCATTTTTATCTAGTATTTAGCATGAAGAATCTTACTGTTTAATACATGCAGTCATCTCTTTCTTCTGTCCAATACTTATTTTTTTCTTCAACTGTTTGTGCCTTGAGAAAGATACATATTTCATCAAAAGATCCAATAACACATTGAACACTTACCCCCTCCTACCTTCAAAAGATCATACTTATCCACCTCTTAATCCAGTGAGGTATGCAGCTTCCATCAAGTTTCTACTGAAGACAATGAAAATATAAATTCTGTCTTTAAAGCAGCTAGTTCAGCCACTTGACAAGCACCTATGGTGAATCCAGGGCATATCCAGAAGGAGGCATCATTTTCATAAACGGAGGAAGAGGCTAGTCTTCAAGCTATCAATCTGATGCTCTCATGTGCTTAAAATCCATTAAAACTGTTCCTTAAATAAATAGAGGTAAAAAGCTCAGAGTATCATGTGACACAATATAACCTATCATAGCAATAATCAAAGGTTCTGACCATGATCACAGATATTATCTCTTAGTACTTACAAAAGAAAATATAAGCCAGATATCCTATTTTGTATCCAGAATGTCTCTAGTGGCATAGCAGCTTTCTAATGAATATCAGCTTAAAATAAGCTCATCTCCTTAGAGATTTGCTTCTGTGAAGGCAATATTCCCACAGAAAACTCGTGACTGCTAAGTAACCTTTGTTATACTCATATGGCAATGATCTATTGGCCTAGGAAGCATGTACACTTTGTATAATTCTCAGTAAAAGGTAATTTCTTCCCTGGGAGGTTTTAAGAAAATATCCCTTTAAAATGTTGATGTGGAACTAATTCTCTTTCCTGATTGATTAACAAAAAATATTGCTACCATTGAGGAGAAATGTCAATGAATGTGACAGCAATCTGGCCTTGATTTGAAAAACAGTAGAACGGTGGAAGACTATAAGGGAAACATAGAAAGGTAATACTTTTTAAACAGTGTACTTAGATGGTGTGAAAGCTTTTAAAATCTTTTGTATGAAAAATGAGTTTTTATCACTTATGTATACTTTACACCAATTTATATTGACGAAGATGTAGGCTTATGATGCAATTTTTATTGCATCCCATGAAAGCTGTTAAAAAGTTACCACATAGTACCTTATGCTAAATCAATCAAATGAAAAGAAAACCCATTATTTTACTGCACTTTCCTGACAGCTACAGTGCAATAAAGGGAAACTTTTTCAGCAACTAATCTGTATCCAGCATAATTACGATGTTTAATAGTGTAGTTTTGACGTATTTGTTACTTAGCTCATTATCTTCCTATAAACCTAGATCATCACATTTAATGGTATTTCAAAAATCCTCCATCCGTGTTGAAAAGTTTTAAGCAACAGTCTTTCCCTTGCTCTTTCAGTACCTCTGGATTCTGTTGTTTGATTAGTGGATGCCCTCTCCTCGTTTAAATATGCTAAAACACTCACCTCTTCTGATTAGCAGAGTCTGCCATGCAAAGCCTTTGTGTTGCACTTTCTACTGATTTGTACTGTATTACACTGAGATCCAGCTATGTGCCTGCTCTTTTCTATTGAACTCATTTATCTTTGGCGGTCAGCCTCACATGTGCATTTGGTGTCAAGTGTTGGAGAGAAGCAGGCACAGAAATGCCTCTTCTCCTTACTCTTAATTTTTGTATTGAAGGGAATGGGGATTCAATGCCTAGCAATCGCCTTTCAAGTCGGCAGCAGAACCACAGATAATTATCAGAGTTTGGATTTGAAAACACTGTGCCAGACAAAAGGCTGCTTGACAAGTCTGCCTCTAGGGGATGGGAAAACGTAGTAGGATGAAAATCACAGTGGCCTAGCACAATGAGCTACAGCAGTATACACCAGCTCCTGGGTCAAGCTCCCACAGCAGTTCCGAGGTGTTGTTGGTACCGTTCCCCATCCAGAGTAGGGGAGGGCTGAATAGGTGCTCTGTGTCTTGCTGTGTCAGCATTTCTAGGCTTTCTGATGAAACAAAATGACTTCTGGCCTCTTTTCTGCTAGTTATCTTTCATTTCAGTTGATTTCAATATAAATAAGGAGCCCAAGCAGCAGTGACTATACACCCCACTGCTCCATTTCAAAAACATAGGCTAAAACCTGACTTACCGAGGCAGTTGATAGCTCAGGTGGCAAAACTGAAGCTTCCAGCATCCCTTTATCACTGGCACACCTTCTGAGCTAACCAGGCCAATGTGGCAGCTCTGCACTGAGCAAGGCATCCAAGAAGGGAAGACAGCTGAAAGACTGTCAGGTAAGAACAAAAAACTGGGCCAATATCATCAAGTTTTGTACATGCTGAAAATCTTTTGAAGAGCTGTCAGGTCTGCTGAGGTCCAGTGAAACCATTGAGGTGTCAGCTCTGAAACTTTAGTGTAAGTATCCTTAACACCAACTCTGTGAACATTACCAACTTCATGGGTCAAACTTCGAAGCAGTACAGCTACTATTTTATCTAGCAGCCTCCGCCTCAGATGAGATGCGAGTGAGCCCTCAAAGGGACACAAAGCCCATGGCGTGTCTCACTGATCTGGAGAAGTCACACTGGCATCTCTGAGGTAAGAACTGAGCCTACAGGCTGAAAACCTCTATTGATGTTCACCAATGCAGTTTCAGATCACTTCCTTGCACTGGAAGCGTATGTGTGGGCAGCATGCTGGAGCCAGCCCTCTTACCCATACACAAAGCATATAGCCTCCTGAGCACCCAGGTCCCAACCTCCGGACATAGCTGAGCAGCTCCATTACAGCAAGGCCAGGAATGGCCAGTCCTTCTCTGGGATGAGCAGGGGATACAAGCTGCATTTATTCTTCCCACTTTGCCTGCAGCTTTCTAAGCCCTGTGGCTGGTGTTGTTTCTTCAATTTTCTTCAGTCTTCAAGCCCTCTTCAGTTTCAGTCCTCCCGTCCCTGAAAACAGAATCAAGTTCTGGTCTTAATGGACAGCCTACCAGAGATAATTAGCAAAGGAGGAAATATGGGGCATGCCTAGCTCACTGATCACTCTGTGACAAACGCACCAGGTACCGGGGAATTACTCTCAAAGGAGAAAGCTGAGTTCCCGTGAGGCAAAAACTGGCCTCTTGGCAGGAAAATACTGGCAACCCCAGAACCCAAGTGTTTCCATCTCTTGATGAAGACATTATTTTTCAATGTGCAAAAACAATGAAAAAAGAGAAACCAGAAGAAAACACTTTTCTCCCATTAAGAAAGTCTAATGAAAACTGTTCTTTCATCTAGCATTTGATACTGAAATGCACTTTCCCATTCACAGTTGGATGGAAAATTTTTTTCAAGTTCAACCCTAATTTATTTATCTTAAACCAGGCAATGTACTGTAATTTTACAATAAAGGACTCCCAATCAAAGCTTACCTTATCCAGAGGTAATTAATACAAAGATTGTTGAATTAAAGATGTGAGTCTTGACACTTTGGCGGGGGGTAAGGGACATGGTCTCAAAGGCCCAAATTATGCCTGAAACAGACCAATTAACACCATGTATCTTCTTTTATGTTAACTTCAATTAAGGTTTCTTAAAATTTTTAAAGTTATTTTCTTCTTTACAATCTCAGAATGTCAGAAATGTACATCAAAGAAAAACGCTTCAGTGTGAACACCATAGGTAACGCTCATTTGCACACAAATCTGCATATTGCAAAGGAGTTCAGAGCCCATTTTGCATGAATTATTGCCGGATGTGAGTCAATGAATTAAACAGCTAAAAAATAACAACCATCCAAGTGATGATAAGCTGCACCTACTTATGTTGACATAATGAATTTCAAAAAAAACACGTCAGAATTTGAGTTAAGTTACAGTGAAAATAAAGAGGTGATTTAAACTGTGATGCTAGGCAGGCCTGCCTGTGTATTTTAAAATACTTTTCAAATTCATTTTGCTCATCATGATTCAAAATTCCTGTATGGTGAGAAGATATTCTTTTTTTCTACCAGATAAAACAGAAATGGATGAAATTTCACACTCCTGTCTCTTTTGGTTTTGACAGTAAATCCATTGACTTTTTTTCAGCATTGCATAGAGTATGTCACCTATGTAGCTTTTATTCTGCAGTCATTTGTCTATAAGATCAGTTTGCCCTTGTACAATTCCTCTTGCAAGATGCTATTTCTTCATTTGCCATTGATGTGCAAGAACCTCATTCTTTCCTTGTGCTGGTGCAAGCGACGTATTTCTGAAGGTGTCACAGCAAAAAGGAGTGGAGGTTAGCGTGACTAATGCAAAATATCTGACTGAAGAAAGAGTTGACTCTTTGAAGAGTTAAATTTTAATCAGAGAAAGGAGTACCAAGTAAAGAGCAGAAATCCAAAGGTTTTCAACAAAAAGTCTTGTTTTTCAGAGTCAAATCTCTCCGTTCTAGAACCTGTATGTGGCTCCCACTGACTCCAGTGTGCTCGCCCCTAATAGAACAGGCTGCAAAAAATGGACTCCTCTGCTGGGGCCTTTTCTTTTCTCCTTTGCAAATTCTCCACACACGGAGCAAGATTTTTTTCTGAGCTTGTATGCTTTTTGTAATTGTTTGATTGATTGCTTTTATGAATATATTTGGGTTTATGGATTTTCCACCAATATTCATAATAAGTGTTCCACGGCGCTTTCGCCTTTTATAATTCAAACCCCAGACTGTGTGAGTGGTTATACATGTCATTTGGCATGCTTCTTCTCTGCCCATCAGATGACATCCCTTTTATAAAAAGAATGGTACCTGGAGAAGTCTGATGCTGCCTGAACTTTTCAAAAAAGCAAAGTGGGGCTTTAGGAAGAAAGTAATAAATAGGAGTACAAAAATTGTGATTGCATATGAGGGGAAGGTTTCACAGTGAGAGTCGTTATGGACAGAAGCGGGCTGCACAGAGAGGCTGTGCAATCTGTATGTTCTTGGACACTCAAAATGCACCTGGAAGGGCCCTGGGCAGCCTGATCTTGCTTGGAAGCAGACCTGCTGTGAGCAGAGGATTGGACCGAACAACATCCAGAGGTCCCTTCTGATCAAAATCTGCCCATGATTCTAATTTGTGGCCTTGACAGTAATAGAAAAGAATTGCCAAGAGCCTGATGTGGTTAACAGCAATGTCTACATTTTCCCACACACTCTCTCTGCTCTCCTAATACTTGCCACACTCACTGTGGTGTTTAATCCAGTGACAACCCAGAATGCGTGCCCAAGAACAGATTTGGGTGTTTTGGCTAACTGACATGTGCATAGCAAGCCTACTGTGGATTGCACTTTTCTATAGTTTATTACATTTATTATAGTAATTATAGCCGCTTCATCTTTAAAGAGCTTTAGGAGAAGTGGAGCATAACCCCAGCTTCCACTACATTAAAAATGGCTTAATCATTCCCAACCACCACAGAAGTAACAGTTAAGGTCGAATGCAGGTTTTCTATGCACTTTGCTCTCTAAAGACCCTCAAGAGTTTGCAAGTTATAACAAATTTTACGCCTGTATTACCTCTATCTTTTTATTTTTGTGATCACAGGGCAAAAAGAAAAAAAAAAAAAAAGAAGAGAAGAAGACAGAAAAAGCCAGCTCAGCTCAAACTGTAAGGGCTCAAATTCCATCTGTTTTAGCTCATTTTTTCTCTGAGATGTCAGTATTTTTCTAGAGACCAGCTGTGATAAAGCTTATCTTTGATCAACAATTCTGAAAATACTGGCCCTTAGCCAGAAATCCATCGCTTTCTCAGTTCAGGCTCCATTCAAAACTCTCTACTTTTTCATGAACTCTGTGACAAAACTTCTAAAGAATTGCAAGTTCCAATGGGAGGGAACCATCCTGCCAGGGTAATGGGCAAATCATGCTACCCTTTGCTACCTAAGTAAGCATTTTTCTAAAATCTGTCACTGAGCCTTATCCTTCTGAGAATCCCAAACACCATTCATTGGGATTGCAGAAAACCCTACCTGATTAAGAGCAAATTTTGGCCTCAGTAAAGAAGATATCACAGAATCACAGAATCGCAGAATGGGCAGGGTTGGAAGGGACCTCTATCCAAAACTCTTTTGGTTTTAAACCAGAAAAAATCTGTCTGTAATACAGACATGGTTTTCCTCAGCTACAGATCAAGTAATCAAGGCTGTGGCATCTGACGTTTGGCCAACTGATGGGATTGTATCAGCAAGTCAGTGTTTTCAACAAAAAGGCTGTGTAAAGACATTTAGCTGCAAGGAATGCAGGTGGTCTGTGTGACATTTTAGGAGTGACAATGGATTATTGTCCAAAAAGTTCGGAATCACTGATTAAAGCAACCACCATTGCTACAAAGAGATGGAGGGGCCACTGAGCACCTCTTCAGAAGAACAGAACATCTGACCATGACGCCCAGCCATTGGTGTTTTACCACAGTAATACTGTGTGAGTCTAATTCCTGCTCATTCAATCTCAAAGAAAGTCGCAGTGCTATAAAGAAGGTTCTATCCTTCTTACGCACTCTTGCTCTAACTCTTGCTCTAGTAAGCATGAACTACGCTATCACCAGTCCTCTGAAAAAAAAAAAAAAAAAACAGGCAGAGAGAATGTTATTGGGCACCTAGGCCAATTCCACACTATTGTACCAGGGCAGGGTAGTAGAGGAAGGGCTTGCTATCAGTTAGCAGTGAATATTCATTTATAGACAGGTTATTAAAGCTATTTAAGCATTAATCTCCCATTCAAAATGTGCTGTGAGGCACCTGAATTGGTTCATTCAAACCTCAGGAAAAAACTGAATGCTGTAATTTACGGCCAAACCCTTATAAACAGAATTGCAGAATTCAGTCTGCAAACATCGTCATGAACCAAACCCCACAGAATTCTCACAATTATTACTATTAGGCCAAGTAATCAACTCCAAAGGTAAATGATGGAAGTAGTGTTGCTCGAGTTATTTAAAACTAGATTGGACAATTCTCCAGGGAACATTTTGGGAGGAGAAAGTAGGGACTTTGTTAAGATTAAACTGAGGCTATAAATAGGAAGACATTAATGCCGTGCAGCATTACTGAAACAGCAATGCTGTTTTATGGTGTTTTTTTTTTTTCTAATCTGAAACTAGGGAAATTCTCACTTCCCACAGCAGTCCCTGCCATCCCCAGTTGCTCCTATTACATTGACCAGTAGTAACACCCTGTGGCTTTTCATTCATTCTGCAATGCTGTAACTTCTACCTTTCTTCTCATCAGATGTCAGAAACACAGAGATCTTGTGCCTTTCCCGTGAGCCTGTGTGTGACTTTTGATTCCAAGCTTTGCAGCCCACATGAATTTGGTTGGTCCAGCAGGGTTTGGACTCTAAGTGCAGAAATCTTAGAGCAAGAAGGTAAAAATAAGAGCTGTCCGGCAGCTCTGCACCGTCACTCCAAGGTGAGGGATGTATAAAAGAGTCTCAAGTCTTTGCAGAGACGACCAGGTAAAGATGTTTTGCTCACTCATTTAAAAGTAGGTAGCATTTCTGTCCCTACTTTAATAGGTTTTGGAGAGTGTCATGTTTTCTTCTAGGTACCAGTGATGGACAACATATATTTTGATTCAACTAGCTGGGAGAAGAAGTTCAGTTTCAACAAGATGGACACCTGACAATTGCAAGGAAATAGTGGGCTGCCTCCTCAACTCCCTGCCATTGTAGGGATTTACTTGTATGCAAGTGAAGGCAAAGCAGAGGCAGAAAATGTTTCCAGATCAGAAAAGTCTGTGGTATGTCCCCCTACCTGAATGTAATGCCATATACCACATACAAAGCACAAAAGAGCCACACTTTTCAGGGAGTGTATGCTATCCACAAAGGCAGGATTTCAAGGAAATCCCTATCAACAGGAAGGTTTGATAATTTGAGGAATTGTTGATTTATTTCTTTCTGCATCTCTGGTTTGTTTTTGTTTTTGTTTTTTTGTTTGTTTGTTTGTTTTTAATTTAGGGTGATTACTTCCTCTGCCTGGCTTGTGGCTGTTTGTTATAAGAAGAATTATTTGTGCGTTTTCAGTTCAATCCAGAGGCAGTGAAGATTGCTGAAGGTGTTTCTTCCACTATTGGATTTCTAGTCCTAACCTGTAGGATCACTACCAGCACCAACATACAGGGCAGTTTATCATTAAAACACCTGATAAACTTTTTTTCAGGTGCTTTCTTCAAATGGAGTTTATGTGCCTGTCAACGTGAGTCAGAGGGCTGCATATGTGCGCCTCTGAGATCCATAAGTTTCATTCTGAATTCACCAAGAAAATAAGATGTGACACCCAGCACTACGGGATATTCAATCATTTCTGACCCACCTGCACACTTGGCTTGTCAAGGCCATGTGTCTGCCTTCTCAACCAGCTTCAAACATCCCTGCAAACAGCACTTGGAGTGAGAGCTTGTTTTTTTCCCCTTACACTTCAGCATGTAGGTTTAAGATGAAGCTGAGGAAAATGTTCCATAGGCACACACACTAGAGCTGGGCAGATAGCTTCAATAGACAGGGTGGCATACATGCATGCAAACAAACACACCTGAACGCACACAGAAAACATTCACTGGTGTAATTCCCATCCTGCTCTCACCCATCTTTCTTGTCATGTTGCTACGCTCGTCGCATTTTCCCGCAGGAATAGCGGGCAAGTTGTTTGGACAGGTATGTGAAATACCTACAGGAGGGCTATCAAGCAAATCACTGTTCATGAAAATAAATAATGGTAGCACTTCCGCTCTCCCCATGAATGCACAAGGGGACGCATTGTGAAACACATCAAACCCTTTACTAGTTCTTGTCTCGGTTCTCACTCTGAGTCCCCGCTGCTTCCTACTGAATACTAGTCCTTTTCAATGGTTAAAAAAATCTCTGGAACCGTGGAATTCCAGAAAGCACAAGCCGCGCTCAGACCCCTCTTCTCGCGCAGTTAACGTCTTTCTTCTCCAGCCTGAGCGACGGCGTTTTACTGCAGGCTCACACAGAAGGAAAGCCCAGCAGCCCCAGCACTGCGACACGTAGACCTTCAGAGACCTGGGCCCACCCCTTCCTACCACTGCTGTGTGTGGCCTTCGGGCTTCAAAATGCTTTCCTTTTGCCATGGTCACCGGTTGTTTTAAGCCAGAAATTGAAGCTAGACACTTGCAAAGAAAAACGTTCCTGGAAGTATTGTCTTACCCCACAGTGTGAGTCACAACACTACGGAAATGATCGCTGCCTTGTCGCGGCCACTTGCAGGCCCTCTGCACACAGCTGCTGGTGGCACCCCAGCAGCAAGCAATGAGAAAGCCAGAGAACCACCCCAAAAAGAAGAAATGCAGACTTTTCAGCAAAGACTTGCATTTCACTTCCCCTCCATCTTTCGTACAGTCAAAGTCCTTTCAGTAGCAACACCTTGATTTCAAGTTTGTGAATGTGCAGCACTGTCCCTCCCCCTGGCCTGCCCATAGAGACATGCCACAAGAGGTTTTGCACATCCCTCCTGCTGAACCAGGTTTACAAACCATACACCGACACGCAGCCGCTGCAGTCGCTGTCTGCATTAGCAGCTTCTGATTGAAGACAGAATTAGCAGGAAAGCATTTGCCGTTGAAAAGAGGTAAAAAATCACTGTCGTGTCTTCTCTGATGTAGATTTGGAAACACCGTTATGCACCCATTCTGAACAATTTTATTTCCAGTGACTTATTCCAATGATCTCCCAGCTCAGCCAAATACAAGTCCCCAGAAGAAATGAACTCAGTCTACAATAATGGAGAGTCAGACGGTCCGCTCCCTTCACAGCTTAGTCTTGCCCAGAGTACTCACTTTTCCATTTCCGTTCAGCTTTATGGCCATATATTGATTATTTCCCATACTTCTAATTACATACATTTATAGCATGAATATTTTGCAAGCTGCAACCTCTGCCAGGACAATAATACAAGGGAAGAGAAATGCACAGGACTGTCAGGCTAAAAATGTTTGAGTCTCCCAAGAACTTGATTTGCAGTGTTTATTTGTGTCAGTGTTCAGTGTCATTGCTATGCTAGGATTTTGAACAGAAATTGTCTTACAGGAGACTGCCTTTGTCAATACCACATGATCTGGCAAATTTTAAATGTGACCCTTAGAATGCAAAGGTAGACTTCCAAAAGGCCATGTTAGGAAATTGAAGCTCTTCCTGGAGGCTGCCTAGCCTGGTTTATTGCACTGTTAGCTCTCATTTCTCTCAGAGGATTTTAATTTGACACTCCTCAGCTATTTATCGCTCTTCAACCAACAATTGACACACAAACCTGAAATTAAAAAGTGAAAAAAAAAAATAGTATTTTGAGGCTTAAATTCTTTGTTGCTTTTTATGATGCAGTGAAAACTTGTATGATGGGTGACTCCTGTCACAGAGCACTTTGCTGTTTCACAGTGCTGAGCAGCCTAGAAATAAATGTCAACCTCAAACAAAGGTTCAGTTATTAAGTAAGTCCTAAAAGCCATTGGTCTTCAAAATGATGTTTTCTACAAAAGCCACATAGCAGAAGTTAACTAACCCACAGGTGACTGTCCCAACCATCACTGTAACAGCAAGGCTTCGTCCGCCATTCAAGTGTCATACTATTCATTGTATGAAGTCTCCTCTCAATATGTTCTGGATAAAATAACACAACTTTAAAGCTGCAGTTGAGGAAGGTGAACGCAAATATTAAAAGGGTGCAAAAAGTTTTCTGTAATTACGCATTTTCCTATATTACAGTTATTCATTGTTTTTGCAGAGCACAAGGCAGAGGAAGGAGGGGGGTGAATACAGGGAACACCATTGCCTCTGTTTATCGAAGAAGCCCGAAGTTCACACTAAATACTTTTTATTTTTAACTCTTTCAGAAACGAGTCCAGAAATAAGCACAAGAGAGAACAAACTCATGACTCGGGTTAGGCTAAAAACTATCGGGTACATACAGTTTCTTTTTAGACCAGTTTGCCAGTATTTCCTTGACATGATGCTTATGTGTAATGCAGTTAGTAAACAGGGACCAGATTCACTGCTTCCTCCTCTCCTGCAGATACTGACACCTGAGAAAAAAACCATCAGGTCAGAAGGACAACATACAGTGCAAATCACTACCCGAGATGCCAGGCAGCATGAATGAGAGCATGGGGAGAGATTTGGAAATGAGTTACATCTAAGTAGTTAGGAATCTATTTACTGCAAGATTTTTTCTCTAGCACTTGCCCAGGACTTGTGGACAATACTTTTGACCTTCCAGGTAGTAAGATTTAGAATGGAAAAAAAAGTAAAATAGACTATTTTACTTTTGCCTGAAGTCCAGTGGGCTCTGGCTGGATCCGATGAAACAAGTCTAACTGATAGTGCAAAGAATAAATTCAGCATTAAAATGTATTGAAATGCTGATTTAGGTACTGTATCAGTAGATTACACTGTCATCTAGTGGCAACTACTCAACTTGCATCCCAAAATACTTGCCAGTCTGCACAGTGCAGATACCTACCCAGGAATTTTCTCTCAACCAGCTTTCTCGAACAGCCAAACGATGAAGGACCCTTTCAGGGAGTACCACCATACTAATGGAAGACGCAGGCATACATTGTGGATTTGATCCCCCTGCATACTTTGAAAACAAAAGGCCTTTAAACAACTATCTCAGAAGATGCATAAGGCACCTAAACTTATTCTACTTCCTGATTAATGGAAGGTAAAAACCACGAGCTGAAAGTTAGAGGAAAGCCAGAGCCCTCTATTATGATGCAAAGGAAAACATGCAAGGGAAACACATCACTTTAGGGACTAGCTGGTGATATTTTATTCCTTTTTTATAGGTGTGCATTTTACTAGGATGTCACTGACATAAGAATGCATAAACCCAAATATTAAGTTGGAAATAGATTTAGCAATAAAGTCAGAGGGACTTCCAGATGTTTAGAGAGTAGAACTTAATGGAAGGAAAAGGACAAATTCATCGCTAGATGAATATGAGAAGTGGTTTAAGAGTGATTAAGAACCCACAGGCCCATTTAAGAGCCACAAGTCTAAGCATTCACCCCATTCTAACATAAAACAGCCCATAAAATATCTGATTAAGGGATTGCTAGAGTCAATCCATTATTGGCAGAGCCAGCCAGAAAGAGTGCAATGGCATGGAACAGTTTATCAGTACTGACCATCCTGCTCAGAGAAACACCAGATTTAAACACCAAAGCATGAAATTTCCCCCCACCCAACCCCAACCCAAAAATAAATATGTATTCTGGATTGGATTTAAGATCATTGTAAGAAACTAATGAATTCTTTTGAAGTAGATGGAAGAAACTGGCTTTCAAACTTCTCATGTCACCAAACAAAGCATATAGGTTGGAGGATTCTGCTATCTCCTACTTTTCTGAAAGTTGGTACGGATATAAAAGAGACCCAGAAAAGAAGTCCAAGGAGAAGGAGAAGGAAAACAGCAAAAAAAAAAAAAAAAGTTCATTCAACCTGAGCAAACACTAAAGGATGGACCCAGGGTAAAACTAGACAAGACCTACTGGGCCAGATGAATGCTGACTGAGAGAAAGGAGTGTGGCACAGATACTGTCATACTCCTTAGTTCATTTCAGAGTCCAGAGATAGGGATGGGTAAGACCTGGGGCCCTGTGGCTGTGACCTTGTCCTGTAGCAGAGTCCTCCTGCATCCTTCTGCTGTGGATATAGCTCTGCCTGGCCAGGGAAACAGGCCTGGTACCTTCAGGTTTGCACCAAGAAGCAGCTATTCCCGTGACTACAACACCACAGATTTAACCAACCCTTTAGACCAGAAAAGGGTCATGACTCTTACAGTCATATTCTGCCTGCAGTGGGCTGGAGGTGTAACCATAGCCCACATAGAAAGCATCTGTGTAAGAGAAAGTAGCCATGAAAAAGTTCTTTCCAGCCTGCACCTAGAAGGCAGTCTTTCAGAAATGTTGCTGTTACTTTTTTTTTAAAAAGGCAGATAGTTACCTTTTTTTCCAAGCTATTTCTTGCACACCCTGATATTTTGCTCACTTTTGTGGATTGCTGTTGGAAAAAACAGTAATATTTGCTGGACTTGACTTTTGGGTAGCACTTGTGCAGATGTCTCGGTTGTGAAATCCTGCATACTCCGTTATCCATTATCCATCTCCCAAGCCATCCAGTTCTCCAGTGAATTCTCTTTTTATGGTTGTAACAAGTACATTTTCTGGCTTTCACTACTCATGAGGAAAGGCAGTGTTCCCTAATTTATTTATATTTTTGTAATTTGCACAAATGAAATGATCTACAGAAAGGGATTCTCAGTAGTATAAATACATGTTATCACAAAGAACACATTTGTAACAGCATTAAAGAAACTTCAAAACTAAAAAGCATTTTGATTGCAGCAGGCTATTTAATATGCATGACCCTCACTGAAATTAGGCTACATTAGCTAATCATTGAAGAAATAAGAGAAGCAATATCTCGGTGTAAATTAACAATGCTGGCTCTGAAAGACAGTTAATTGAGATCTGAAACACAGGGAATTACAAGCTCAGAACTAGCACATGCTCTGAAGTTTCACAGCGCTTCCATTTAACCAAAAAATACCTTATTATTTTTTAGGTAGAAAATCATCACCAAAAAATCAAGCGCCAAGGGATGACAATTCATCTGACTGCGGTTATATCTTAGGTTTACCAAAGAGAAAGGCGAGGGCAAAAGGAGAGCAATTGTTTTATCTATCCTGTTTTTCCTAAACCTGTGCTATCTCACGGTTACTGTTACCAGCACTTACCGCCACAAGAGCAGCAGTCTGGATGAAGAAGCTCCTGAGCCGGCACCGCGCGCAAGCAGACAGCCCTTCCCGAAGTGCCGTCCGTGGATGGGCAGAGGTAGACCGCTGGCTACAAGGACACAGCAAGCAGGCAGGAGGGGCTGTAGCCCCCAGCTTGGGCAGCCCAGCGCTGGCCACTGCTTTGTGCTTCCTCAGCACCTCACTGTGCCTTAAGAACAGCACCTAATCAAGGGCCCTAAAACCTTCCGCAATGGGGTAATCAGGTGGACTGCCTCCGCTTCGTAGATGGTAAAACAATCTCAGCAAGAATACTCCCTGAATAACCACCCATTCTGGATACGCAGGTGATGATGACCGCACCGCTTCTGGGGACCCACGTCAGGGAAGCCTGCGGTGCCCCACACAGGTGCCCCACCGTCCAGATGCAATGTTCAGGAACCACAAGCCCTTCAGTGTAGGCAGTCACTTGTGTACACGTGCATCTCTTCCACGGACTGCACTGTGCCTGCCTCGTGGCACAGCAGAGGACAGGCTCAGTCCGCTGCTTTAACTGGAAGACATGGTAGCTGTGTGACAAACACACTGCGCTGTAACCTTATAGCTTAAGTCACGCTGCTAGATAACTTTGATTTTAACTTCAGTAACAGTAAAAGAAATGTGTTTCTATGGAACAACCTAATGTTCATTTTGTGCGATCTTATAATCTTGTATTGATTATACATTGCACTTATTCATTATTTTTTAGGTAATAAGCTCTCAATTATTCCAGGCAATGGGGGAGGTTGGAGAGAGAATAACCCAAATAAAGCAAAAACATGGGTAATACAAAACAGATGTAAATTAGGTCGTAAGAACAGAGTAAATACGTTTAACTTTGAAAAACAAAGCTGATATGAAGAATGAGGTAGTAAACATAATGAAAACGAGGTGGCAGGGGAAGCGGTTAATCCACAACACACATAATCTTCACACAGCTAATCAAAAGTTGACTGTCCGTATTTACACCTGCAGTAAGCCCAGCTGCTGTTCTGACCAAAAATGACAGCCTCTGCCTTATATAGGCTGGGACTGTAGAAACTAGGGGGAAAATACTGAAATCTGACCTGTCTTGGTGAGGGAGATCCAGTCTCTCATGGATATAGAGGTTCTCAAATTGTAATTAGTGAAGGTGGAAATCATGAGACTGGTACCTAATACTTTGCAGGCCACAGCTTTCTAGCAGGCCACAGATCTCTGGAGGTGAAAACTAATGGAAAGCAGCACCCGTGCTCTACACGCATGCTGCGCTTTCTTCAAACCTTCATTACTGATTGCTGGGCTCGGACAAATTCCAGCCGGGCTAAGCAGCCAGTTTTGGTGCATTTCTACAAAGTCAGGATGTGTTTTAACCCCTCAGAATTTGTTAAAGAAAAACAAAAAAGCTTTAGTTCTCCTGCCACAGCAAATGAGAAACTTTGCCCTCTTCACACTGAAGGTACCAGCTTCTCTGCTACCAGTGCACTCACAGATAGATTTTTCTTCTCTGAGTTTTGTTTTAATCAAGTAGTAAAAGCAAAAAAATCAGAAAAGCCATGGAGATTTTATGACTTTAAAAGCTGACATGAAAATCTCACATGCTAAAAAGACATTATCTCCCATCCAAACCCTGGTCCTCCAGGGCTGTTACCACAAAGCAAGGCCAATGAAGAAATGTCTTAAGAACACAGTAACTATTTTCAATACTGACTGAAAAGGGCAGGGAAAATGTGCCGTGGGACCAGTGAGTCTTCAAGATTTTCAAGTTGGAGGCTTCTGGTTCTGCTGCTGCACCACAAGAACTTAATTCAAGAACTCTTTCTAGTTTCTGACAAAAAAAAAAAAAACTTGATTATTTCAATAGGTTTGGGGCATTCTTGAAAAATCAGACTTATGTATTTGTGTCGCCATAAAGAGATTCATAGGAAAACTGGAAATGTGCCTGATGCTGGATAAAGTCTATAGTGCATGACAAACACTGTCTCAAAGAATTTACAAACAAAATAGGTGGGACAAATGCATTCCAGGTTTACCAACGTAAACTGAAGCTTCAAATTACACTGAAAGCCCATGATAGAGCTCGACATTCAATTTACATTCCTGAACCTGATTTAATGCCTTACCTACAAGTCTCTTTGTCTTTTAATTGTGCCAATTTACTTTATAATTCACCTCATTTACAGAGGTTATTAAAATTGACAACTGAAAGTAAATCTGACACAGTTTAAAGCATGAAATAGGAGAACAAGCAATGAAGTCTTGGATCCAGTGCAAATTTCCATGGTCTAACTGCTGCCTAAGTTCCCCGAAGCAGAGGTTTTGCTTGAGTAGGTATGGGTGGTGGCCTACAGCCAGGCACAGGAGACTAAATAGCACTCAGCTGGCTGAGCCTGGCAGAAACCAGCTCAAAACTAACGTGCCCACAGCTGTGTGCTGGTATATCAAGACTTGTCCTCATTCAAACAACCTCTCTTATAAGAATGACTGGTCTTGAAGAGAAATATCTTAGTTATAAGAAAATTACTAATGGCACAGGTGAAGCAGAACCACATAATGAGAACACTAGCCCTATATATTTAGAACTGACCTCCCTAGTTTATGTGAATACAATTGCATCTGGAATCTCAAAGAGAGGTGTGACCAACTCTTTTCCAGTTCCATTACTTTCAGGAAAGGCAGAAGCAAAGACCAGTTCACCTCACAAACTGCGTACATCAAATTGTTGCTTGCAGCTTGGCTTCTTCTGCTCTTTTAACTTGAGTCTACACTCACATCAATTGCACCTAGCTGATATGGCTGCACCCATAAAGAGTGGTCATGATTCAATGCCACGTGTCCCATAGCCACCCCTGGTCGAGGAGTCCTCTGAGGTGTGTTGCTGGAGGCTGGGAGAGCAAACACCCTGGTAGGGATGCCGCTCTCACACTTGTCCCTGGGGATCTGCCATTGGCCACCGCCAGAGGCAAAGCACGGAACAACGTACAGCATTAACCACACTGGATCAGACCAAGGGACTGTCTGAGCTCCCTTTTTTCAGCAGTGGCCAGAAGCAGATCCTTAGAGGATCAGTAGGAGCAGGCCAAGCACAGGTGATGCTTCCCCACAAACTCTTCCAGCCTCCAACTGTTTTCAGTTCAGGGAACTTCTGGTTGATGACATTTATGGATTTCTCTTCTGAGTACGTACCCAGCCTCCCTTGAATCCCCTGTAAACTTTTTGTCCCCACTGGGTCTACCAACCACTGCATGAAAAGCAACCTCTTTCTGTTTTCAGCCTGGCTATGGAGCTACATGAACCCGCAGTGTGACCCAGTACTTATATTCTTGCACGGACATTGGGTTTGTGAGACAAAATCTGCAGTTCATACCTAATTTTGCCATGAAATGCATGGAAAAGAGCTGGCTGCTTCAAATGGGATTCTCAGCAGCCATCTGGCCTGCAGTGTTATCGAAACTAACTGATAGGAAAAGCTAGGAGGAAGGGTGTTTAATAAAAACCCTGACTTTTCAGGCTAAGACCGCTAAGGCGCCGGGGAACCATCAATGTCAGATGAGGATTCATAGCCCATGCATTTCACCACTTCTGTGATTCCTCTCCAAGCTGCAACAGGTACTGCTCGTCTGTTACAGGACAGGAGGAGGAGCAATTGGGCAATACGGCAGGAGCTGGGATACTAGTCCAGGAAGAAAGGAACATTCACATTCTCCCCTAACCTTCCACATCTCTTGTGTCCCAGCAAAGTGCTCCGGCCACCCAGCAGCAGACAATTTTGGCGAGGAAGAGCTCTCCAGTCATTCAGCCACTGCTGCGCACTGTGGCAGGGGAACTCTAAAAACCTGATGCGTGGTAACTCAGGTGGCTGTGCTGGGCATTGTCCACCTGAGGGACAGGGAGACAGCAGTCCAGTCCCTCTTCCACATGCTGCTTCTGTGTTTCATGCTGAGCAACTTGAGCCAGTGCTCCCATCACTAAAAGAAAAAACAAGGCCTTAGGCACAAGAAAGACATAGAGATGCAGATCCATGTGAGGGTGGTTTCAGTCCTTGACATTCACAGGAGCACAAGGCCAGGTGTTCACTTGCCCACCTCATGCTACTTGAGATGTCCCAGGGTATCTGGCCTGGCCTCTAGCGGTCCCTCCAGAGACTGCACGTCTCCCACAGGACTTGCCCTCCTGTAGGATATCTGCCAGCCTTGTGCAGACATTTTAGCTATTCACTAGTGTTTTAAGTGGCATTAGACTCCTGGGTGTAGGCAACTGAGCTGAGCCCTCCTACACCTTCCACAGAGTCAATGGAACTGTACAGTCAGTATTGGACACCGTAAGATCAGACATAGGATTTGAGGCCCGCACATTACCTATATTAACGAATTCTTCTTAAAATCCTCTTTAGGATATCCCCTTCCATACAGCAAGACCTGTTGGCTGCCACATCTCACATCGACAGTGCAGGGTAGGTGCTGAACTTCCTCTGCTATATGTTGTCACTCTGCTAATGAAAGAAATATGGAAAGTGCTTTCTACCTGATGAGACATATCACATTTAGGAGTCAAAAACTGGTATGGCCATGAATCTCATGATACTGCTTCATTTTTTTCCTATTCAGATAGCGAGAAGTTTCCCATCACACTACTTAGCCATATATTGTTCAAGTGAGTGCTTGGAGTACATTTAGATCCTTATGGCTAGTGCTCAGAATAAAATCACTCTTTCTCTAGTGGACAGATCCACCAGAGAGATTGAATAAATTTCATAAAAAATAAATTTCCAGACTTTAGCTAAGCATATATGAAGAATGGATCTCAACAGTTTCTGACTAACTAGTGATGGACCTTGCCTGTGATTAGAGCTTTCCTGAGGTTGTATTTGCTGTTCAGGATTCTTACAGTGATTTGCTCATACTTCAGAGCTTGCGGCTTGTTTTGAACTTTCTGAGCAAGGTGAGCATTTTGAGCCAGGCCCATCTAGTCAAATAATATGTTCCACAGCTACATACCTTCTAAAGGTCACAAAAATTATATTGTCTCCTGCAGAATAGATGGCTGAGATTTTCATTACAAATAAAGCACCCAATATATTAAGCATATTTCCTTTATTATGAACAAACTCTTATTCCTACTGACGTCTTTGTTCTTCAGAAGCTGCTGCAAATAGCTTGGACAAATAGGAGGTGGTTTGCTTGGATCATTTATTTTGAATATTTGACGTTTGTTATTTACACTGAGTGATCCTTACCTTAGATCAATACTGACATTTCTGCTCCTTGATCAGATGACAAAATTTAACAAGAGAAAAAAGGTACAAATAGATAACGGAGAACAACAACAACATTAATATTGCATTACATACTTTACTTACCCCCAAACCCACACATTAATAAATCCAGCATCATTGACAAACCACAAACAGTATAAAAAGAGGCACACAGCCATTGTCAAATGCAAGCTGAGTACAACCAAATTTTTGCCAAGTCCTTACTTTGCAGCATTCAGGCAGTTCCAGCCTAGCTGCCTTGGTGTCTCTAAAAAATAGGGTTATTTGTATACACAACTGAGGTGTTTTATAAGCCACAGTGACATAAAATGTAGAGTAAAGAGTCTCTTTTTTCTTACCTTTTTCCCTTTCACCTAAAAATCACACTCATCTAGTATATCTCTGCAGAAACTTTACTTAACGTTTTCTTTAAGTACCCTCTTGAATAACAGCCAAAGATCATAAAATTAAGAACTTAGGACTATAGAAATGAAATTAATAAGCTAGTGTGCCTGAGGGAGTACAGAAGAAACCACCATGACATAATACCAACAGTAATACTCACATATGTATATAAGAACACGGGGTGGAGGGGTGTTTATATTTATAATCTTTCTTGGGAAGGCATATTACACAACATATGTTAGTAAAGCATCCGTGAAAATTATTTCTAGAAGAAGACATGATAGAGACCGTACAGAACATATTAATATTCATAGCTGTCAGCAATAATTTCATGCCTCAGTTATACTCTTTCTCAAGTCACATGCCTCTAATGGCAATGGTTTGTGGGACTGAACACCTAGGGTTATACTTGTTGGTACAATGGCACCACACAAAGGGACCTTAGCACACCTGTGGAGCCAGTTAAAAGCCTCCTACAGGGCAAATGATTAAGACCACTGGTAGGTATAATTTAAACTTACACATAAATGCTTTCAAAGCTCCTGATCTACAGTCCACTGAAAACAGTCAGAATATGCATTTTCTTTGATGACTGCTTCATTGCCTCTATTTTTGGGGGGTAAGTTCATGCCTTAGTTGATGTCCAGCTTAGCAAAGCAAACCCCAGCTTCACAAAGTCCATCTCAGCCTATCGGTTGTATTAAGCTGAACCCCAGCTTCACCAAACTTGTTCAGGCACTTCCAGAAATTAATTTTATAGCCAACAAATAGATCTTCAGTCTTGACATGGAGTGTTTGCCTTCTGGTTTTTAGAGCCTATTGATCCATTTGCACTTACATCACATTTTTAAGTTGTTCCTACAACCACTAGACTTAGCAATTCATTTTACTTTTGTGGATGAAAACAGGGAGTATTGCATTGACATTTTGTTCCAAGGATCTAAGGCTTTAAGAAAGACATACTTAATGAAAGCACAAGGGTTAGCTTGTGTTGACTTGTGGTTAACTTCTGTTAACTACACAAAATAAGGGTGAGCCATATGTCTGGGGAAAACCGTATCACTGAACAGAAAATTTGCCAAAAACTGATTTTCTAAGGAGTAAAATACTTGCCAAGTCAAATCAACTCTTACAGATGGTTTTAGCCAAAACAAAATGAATAAGAAAAGTCAAAAATGTCAAAACACTTCTCAACTTTTTATTAGTGAAATGTTTTATTTCAGAAACATCAACATCTTACATCCTCATCTTCCAAATAAAACACTAAAATTTTCTCCTTGGAAAGACACTTTTTGCTTACAGATTGAGCTCACTTTCAGATAGGAGGCATTAGAAAGGATTAAACAACCTGATAATTAAACACACTGGATTGCCTCAAACAGCTAGTCTTTCCATTGTTTTTAGGTTTTTTTTTTTCAAATCAATATCTTCATATCCAGTGTAACTAATTGCGAGGAAACCCATAGTTTCTTAGCCATGTGGAGGTGGCTTAGTAGTTTGAGATGATTAGGAGGGACTTGTCTTCCTAAATTTGACTGCCAGTTTTGACAACGTTTCCTCAATGACCTTGAGAACATCACTCAGCGCTCTGTGCTTCAGTTTCCTCACCTATCTACTTGGGTTTTACTAGGATTGCATCAAAATCATCTTGTGTCAAGAACATTCATTTACCAGTATGAATTGTCATTTACTTATCAGTTCATCTATGACAAGGCTGTCCTGTAATGTCATTGTCATCTTATTAACTGGGAAAGGAGAGATTTAGGTGTATTTTTATCCCGCTATGGATTGTAGGAGTTTGGTTGGTGTGGTTATACTTCCATTCCTCTATATAATCAAGTGATTTTTCTAGTGCGTTTGTATGCATTTCTAAACTGTTCCAGCACACAGTTGCCCCTTGGTAGAATTTCAAAAATAATTGTGTTGAACTGGGGAATACAATAAAAAGAAATGTCTTCGTCCTCACGGTGCAGCACGTGATTTCATTTCCGATGGGGGAAGGTTTCTTGTGCAACCCACCGCACGTTCGTGCATTTTGCTTTCCGTGCAAGGAAATTAAATGAGTTTCCACAACCGAGCCTTCAACCGCCAGTGAAATGCCAGCCTGCTGGCATGGGTCGTTGCCGGCGACACAAAGCGACTGGCGCTGAGGCGGGTACCCGTGCCTAACTCGGGCTAGGGGACCTCTGCACAGTTTTGCGGTATCCGTTACTGGGACGAAGCCACCAGCAAGGTGTTTGTTTCCACACCTCCTTGCTCTTTCTAGCCTGCTAGGTAGCATCGACTGCTACGAGCAGTGTTAAGGGGATGTGGCAGCCCGGGAGGGGGCGGCCGGGTCCAGCCGGGCCGGGCAGCGTCGCGGGAGCCCCGGCAGCGTGGCTGCTGCGGCTGTGGCCGCATCTGCTGCCCGAAGCGGCCCCTCGCACCTAAGGTATAATAACCCACACGAATGCGTTTACCTAGCTTACGCGTGGATTATTTTCCATAATGAAAACCTCTGGCCTCATTCGCAGTGCTCCTAGGTCTATGGACACCCTCCAGTCTGCCCCGCCAGGCTCTGCCTGAGCTCCCAGACAAAGCAGCCCAGGCACTATTCTCTCTCACATCCCCACTGATAAGCTCTCTTTCTCCCCCCAGAAAGGTGGCTGAATCCAAAATGCCTCCTGGGAGCAGTCCCGGGCATGCACTGTGCCCAGTGGTGCGCTGAGGCTGCAGCAGTGAGCGCTGAGGCTCATGCCCGCGTACCGCTGCTGGAGCACCTTGGAGGCATCAAGGAATTTATCTTGGAAGGAAAGTAAGAAGAACGCCACTGCTGTCTTAAGGATGGGAAGCTGGTACTAGCAGAGGTAAATTATGTGCCCAACGTTACAGCAATTGCCTGTGGGAGAGCTGGGCAGAGCCAGGGCACTGCCATACCACCCAAGCGCTTTTATCACAGAACCATCTTCTGAAAATAAAGAGGCTCAGCATGTATCCAGCATGCACTCTCTTAGAGTGCAAGTGATTACCATAACACATCAAAAGCATGAGGGAGTAAATCTTCAGCTGGTGGGCATTCAACTAAGCTACAGCCATGAGTAGCAGCAGAGGGTATGACCACATGCACAAGCACACACACACTCAAGGGAGAAACCACAGAAAAATTCAGGTCATCCGGGGGATCTGCCTTCTGTGCCTGGAAAGCAGAGCAGCTGCTAGAGACAGGTTTTTAACAGCTGGTTTCATAGCTCAAGGACCATCTATTTCACAGTTTTCCAGCTTATGACAGTGAGCAACTAACGGAAGAAACTTTTTCCAGACAGAAGTACATATATGTTTCTGGGGATGTTGTTTGCTAAATAACTCAAATTAAATAAGTGTAGCTGAGGGTAATGTTATATGTAGCTTCATTTTTGCAATTCAAATCCAGCAATGACGCCCCACAAACTTTAACAGGACTCCAGTATAGGTTTATCTGCTTTGCTGAACAGGAACGGCTTTCATCACCCATAAAAAATAAGCAAAAGCTTCGTTCCTTGAATTCTTCCTGGAAAAGAGGTCAGAAGAAGCATGAATTTCCTTTTCAGTCCTAATCTATATTTCTATTTTATTCATTTTTCTATTAAAACTAGTTCCAGATTTTTCTGCTCCTTGCTGAAGCATTCAGAGACCGTCTTCTATCATCCCATCTTCTTACAGAAATAAAATATACTTAACTCCATAATGCTTAAAGCTTAATAAAAGATGTTTAACATGAAAATCCACAAGTCTGACCAGCAGTTGTTACTTTTGTTAATACCTCATTAAATGTAGGTGCTTGTTTCTGGAAGAGGGAATATGCCCAGGTTCCCAAACCAGTAATACATATGTTTAGCAGGGAATTCAATTTTTTTGATAAGGGTTTTGTTTTCTAAGGCTATACCCTCAGCAATAGCCATATGAGCTTAATTTTAAAGCTGTGAATTTTGTTCATGTTGAAATCTATGGCAAAATTGCGGCTGAATTCTCTGCTAAAAGTTCAGAACCTTTCACTGCATGCCAGCTTGGCCAACTTTTTCTTCAAATACTTAACCTGTGCTTATAACCTCCCATGATTTTTCTGAAGATATCACAGAAGACTGAGAATTAGTTTACATGCTACAGCTCTTTTTGTATCCCTGTTGCTGCACATGGGACATTTGCAGCTTTCTAGTTTGTCACTGCTAGATGCCACCAGGTCTGTGCATGTGCTTGCTGGGTTCTGCCTGTTACAATGACACACAGGTGTTTTTTAACATAAAAGTCCTTGATTTTAGGTACGTCAGAGGAAAGCATTTTGATCAAAAGACAGAGTTTTGTGTTGTACTTTCAAAGAAGTAGGTACAAACAGAGCATGTTAATTTGAAATATGAAGTAGCCCTGATCTTCAGATGTTCCGTTTCTTATGAAGGGACATCTCCCAGAATCAAATCTTCCATCGCTGGTTATGGTCTATGCCAGGCCAAATCCCAAAGAAATCAACAAAAGCTCATCTTCATTGACTGTAAGGTTTGTCCTCCACTGACTTGACGATTTGGACGCTTGAACTGTTGGAGATGTCTAAGGAAACACACATACAGTTGCTGAATGTCAAAAGCAAGATATATTAACACCCAGGATGCCACTACTGTACAGTACGCAACACAACAGAGAAGATTCTTAAGCAAGAGGAATTTTTCTTTGTATTTTATTTGCCTCAGGCTGACTTAAAGAACATTTTCTCATAGTACATACATATTTTTTTAAAATGGTCATTATCAGAGCACTACCTCTGCAAGAAAAAGATGTGGAAAAAGAAAGACACCTGAAAATTTGCTTTCTTTAGAAATTTTGTGTTCTTCAGCACTGACATGTTCATTTTCTTCTTGGTCTTGAGGAAGCATTGGTACATACACTTTGTCTGGTTAGCAAAACCACGCAAGAAAGACTGGCAGGTATTTGAAATGCCTTCACATCTTTTCCGTTACACCAAGATGAATACTGCACTCTGCTATAAATGTAGGGTCTCATCATACTCACATCAAACTTAGAGTGAAACTTCCCATTGACTTTAGTAGTGCAACACAGGGTCTTTACAAAACAGACAGGGCACTTTTGTATCTCCTACTGAATATGAAAAAGAAAAATCTGAGTACCAAAGTCTTTGATCAAAAAAAAAAAAAACCAAACACATCTTACAGGCTTTTTAATAACTTTTTTCCCAATAAAAAGAGTAAAGTTGGTCTGAAATTATTATACCTGTTTGAACAGAAAGCATATTTTCTTCCTAGCTAGGCATTATATCATTCAATCTATGAACACAGAGATGTAATATAAAGTAATAAAGCGGAAATACAACATAAAGTAAGATTCAGACATATTAAATTGCTTAATGAAAACACAAGAGAGAGAGAGTAGAAAATATGGTTTCCTTTATTGAGAAAACTCCCTTTTGAAATGCTTAATCAATAATAAAGTTCGTTTTTCCTGACTTGAAATATTTGTTACTCTTTTTTTAGAAAATTATTAAATATCTTTAATGAATATAGATTGTCATTTTTCTGCAGCATGGCCTGGCAGCATCCTGGATAGATTGTTCTCTTCCTAAACTGTTTCCCTTCTGCGATTGACTGTTCTGAGCAGCGCATTTCATAATTTCGTTTCAGATCATTCTTGTCACTGACTTCTATCCAATAAATGTGAATACACATTTGCAAATGCACCTTGGGAAAAGGGAAATCCTGTAGGATCATGCTGATGGTAATTTGGTGATAAGTCAAATTAACATGGAACATTTGTTACCACTTAACATTTTATCCTCTTGCACTACAGAGCAGATTGAGGCTATAATAGTATTGCAGTCAAACCGCTCTTATTCCAGTTACCATACTCTTTGACCCCAATTCGCTGTCCATGGGTTGTTAAATATCCAGAGTCTACTGACTAAGATGCAAGAATGTAAGACATCCATTAGTGTGTGAACCCTTACATCCACCTACTCCACCATCTTCTGTCTGAATATCTACAGTACAGTCTGTTTCCAAACCTTCGTGCTCCATGGGATGGAACATCTGAATTATCACCTAAAATATCTGTCACTTCAGGAAAGACGTGGAGCATTCATCTTCTCTCAGGACTCAATGGGAGCTTTATATTTCCAGCTCAGCATGGCCACCTTTCTCCCAGTAGGGGGAGCGCACGGTACCAGCACAGTGTATTTGGTAAGACCCAACCCTCTGCATGCAGGTCCAAAAGGAGGAGGCATGGAAAGACGTGGCAAATCTGTAACATGATATTAACTGTGGCATCAGTGGCTTTGGAGCCTACAGGGTGCTGGCAACCTTGAAGGATGCAGATTCTGTGGCACAGAGACCTACAGAGGTCATAGAGAGGAAGCAGAATGCCTGGAGAAGCTGGGATGAAGGAGGCCCAAGGTATCTGCAGTGACAGTGCGGGGAAAGAGGTATGGTCTGGGGAGTCCTAAGAGGTTGGTGTGTAGACAGGCAGCAGTCAGGTGTGCTGGGAGACAAGAAGTACCAGCGGGAGCATCCTCTGGGGAAGAAGGTGGGGATCAGAGATGGAAAGGGGCAGGTGGCTCTCAGTCATATGAAAATGTTGAAAAGTTTGATCACTCCTGGACTAGACCGTTTCTTCTCTATTTGTACCAAGATCCGTCATCAAGACAACAGTTCAGAACCTACACATGTGTGACTAATGCTGTTTTGGACAGCAGGGTATCCAAGTTACACATCCAGGGCTGACAGACATAACAGAGAACCTATGGAAGATGGAGGTCCTTCTGGAGTGGCATCTAATTGCCAGCTGGGAGGCCTCTGGGCTTCCAGTGTAGCACCTATGGTTAGGATAGCTGGTCCCAAATAAGAAAAAAAAAAAAAAAAAAGGATTCTAAAGTGACAACAGCTTCTACAGGGTGTGTGACCTGCAAATAGCCAGATCTCCAGATTTCCCCACCACAGTCCACTGTTGGTATGAGCCCACCACTCTCCTTCCCTGAGCAATATCCCATGAGTGCCTCTAGAGAGATCATTAACAATTAGTGAAAATCAGCTAAGGTTCCTTAGACTGCACTTTATAAATGAGGGGTGGGAAAATGCAGTGTACAGAATGTGCCTAATTTAAGCTGCACCCTTGGCCAAGCCACAGGCAGGTCAAGGTGGGCTGGAGCCCCTCACATTCTGCATGTGTCACCAGGTGCAGGCGAGGAGCAGCTCCTGGGCAACTTTCTGGAGATGCTTCGGACAGTCTGTGCTGGGGTGAGGGAAGCCACAGAAGGGGGCCAGGCAGACAGAGAGTAAGAAAGAAGTGACAGGTTAGGGAGAGCAGTTGCCCTCACAAAACTGTTAAGGTACCTTGCATATCAACCCTACTGAATACTAGAGTGTGTTGAAGTAATCTTATTTACATATCCGAGTTAAATTTGGCTAGTTTCTAAGGAGTATTGCTATAGGCAGTACGCACGTATCACCTGGAACATCATCTCCTTGCATCATAAACGTCTAATGATGGCTTATAAACAGAAACACGGTCAAGCTAGAAATAAGCTGTCACACAAAATGCTGACATCTCTAAACACCAAGTGTATACGAGAGATTTTTTTCTCATTAAAAATATTGCATTTGTTTTTCTCAGAGGAAGTAGAAGCCATAAGAAAAATCAACATTATGTCACCTAATCTTTCTCATTTTCATTTTTAATTCCCCTATCATGGGGCTGGAATAGCTTGGTTCCTTGACACCGAGTGCCATGACAACCAACAGACCCATCAGGTCTCTGCATAGCCACTCTGCTCGTTACCTGGGGAAAAATGTACGTACCAAACACTCAAACTCTTTTTAAACTTATTAAATATAAATAACTAATATGATTTGACCTAGATAGCTGAATGTAATGTACCATAACATCCAAATTAAAAAAAAAAAAGCCTAAATGTAAAAGCATTTACATACGTTTTGGAGATTAAGTGAAGTTGCTACAATGAGCTCACCAGTTGTATTAATGTTTTAAGAGAACTTCTCTAATGAAATGCTTTCAAAGTGAGAAATGTGAGTAAAGTATTCAAGATTTCAGGTATCACTTGTATGCTATAAATACAAATTTCTATGAACAGTGTACTTAAAGCACTGAGAACATATATATTTTTATAAATGAGATGCACCTCAAATCTGGATAATTGCTATCCCCAAAGAAAAACATATTTTAAATCGCTCTTAGAGCTCTAGCATTTCAACCTTACTGAAACCTAAAGTGCACAGGTAAAACACTGTATCTTTTAACAGTACCAGCCTATGAAACTGTAGTTGCACAGTGTGCAAATTACAATGCGTAAAAAATAAAAACCAAAATGTGTGCAAACTGTAGTTGCACACACATTCAACTATGAATAAGCAAGATAAAGATGCATGAATTTCTTATCACTAACCGTTACACGAACACCGTTTATGAATATGTGTATCCAACTCGGCTGCCAGCCTGGCTTTTCCCTTTCATCTTGCAGTTAATCAATACACGCTAGACATTTTATGTGATACCAATGTCCAGTCCGCATTTTGCATTTTGATGTGCAAACATCAACAATATATCCAGCTTCACTCCTTGTCCTTATAAATGATGTTATCATTTTCATAGATAACCTATTTAAATGTCCCAGTGCTTTCCGTGAGAAGCATCGCCTTTCTGGCAGCTGGCCTTTGCAAGACAACATTAGATTCTCGCCTGAAAGAGAGATGCAAAACCAAGCCTCGCACTGCTAAGCTGGCTCAAGGCTTTCATGTAATTAGTACATCTTTAGCTTGGCCAAACTTAAATGAATGTGTTTCTTGGTAATACAGATAATAAAAAAGGCCTAGCATTTGCACCCTGAGACCTAGATAAAGAAGTGGCTTTAAAGATGAAGGATTTGGGGTTCTCTGACTGATTTCAACTTTATTCAGCCTAATTCTCCTATCCTCTTATCAGTATTAGTCCTTTCTACTACAACTTCCTCTTCAAGCATCCCTCCAGTCTTCTTCCCTCACATCACTAACTTCCCAAAGCCTTTATTTTGCATTCGATTTTATTTTCTTCCTCTAAATGTCTCTCCAAGCGCTTAATTGCTTTTCCAGTTTCCCAGATAACATCCAGAGATGTTCAAGCATTAATAGCTTTGCTTCCAGCTACTGATCAGCTCTATAAATCTGTTCACACACCACAACTCGTCCTGAAAATTGGGTTCAACTCTGTCCCAAACTTCAATACAAAATCTGCTTGAAATCCACTGATTTAAAACAGTGTGCCACTAAAAACACAGTTGTTGATGCAAAACAACCACCTTTGTGACCCTAATGTTTTGACGCATTTGAATCTGTCAGGAAGTCCAAAACAAATGAATTTCTTTTGTAGCTGGGAGACAAATAAAATTCGTTTGGGTGGAGGTTTCCCTGTAAACTAATTACATTAGACTCACCACTGCCTTTCATCTTGTACCACGCTCATTCATCTTTTGTTCAGAAACAGGAAGAGGAGGCTGCCTCTTCCTAACCCTGCAGTCTCTGCCATGCCTGATTCAGACCATATGAGCTCCAGAGAAGATGCACAAGTTTCCCTGCGGCAGAATCAGGCCCACAGAAGCTGGTGAAATCACTTTTTCTCTGTGCGGAAAATGATAGCAAATCCCACTCACAGAAGTGCAGCAGAAAGAAAGACTGGAGGAAAATATAACTCAGCTGCTCAGACATTTTGTCCTCTTTGGAATGGTTTATAATCTATTGAGTTTTTACTCCTCTTCTACATGATAGCCGAAGCGGGGGAAAAAAAAAAAAAGGGATAAACATCTAACTAACATGTAAGAATACTTCTCAAGGTCACCCCAATTATTTATTATCAGGATTATTTTTTTTTTTTAGCTGTTGCAAGAGAATTCCTTTCACTGAAGTATCCCGTCTGCAGTTTCCAGCAGGAAATGTATTTACTGATACTGAATATCAAGACTACCAGGTACACACAGCTGCACTATAGAAATGTATGTTACCTGGTCATCCCTTGCATGCTATTCCATTTTTTTAAGGTTTAAATGGGTTTGAAGGAGGGACATGGATGTACAAGATTAGGAGGAAAAGTATGTAAAAATGAAAGCATCAAATTATCCCTGCTGAAGATAGGTCTAAAAAAGGGAACCAGAAAAATTAAGCCCTATATATGTATGACCCAGGGTTAATTGTACTCAACTATCTATGAAATGTATGCACGTTTCTATGAGGAGAAACAGAAGCGTGAGAACGAGTGTTTTCAGCAAATGAGGACAACTGACTCAATGACGCAGAAGCACCATTAGCCACAGCCCTTGGAGACCCAAACCAAACAGGTGACTGCTCCTATCAGAAGCAGCAGGTAAATAGGACAGAAAACGTAGAAGCTCCACGAATAACAGGACTATGGTCTGACATTGTACGAACAAGCAGGGGATAATAAGCAAAGGCAAACAAGGACAATGAGAGACGTCAAGCATAGAAAAATCAGCTACATTACATGCACAGGCAGCAGTACATTCCAAATCTGGGAATGCTGCATTTTGGGACCAGCTGGGGACTATTTTTGCTGCACCAGTGCCCATTAGCTCTGGAGTGGTGTTCCCTCCGCAGGCTGGCAATATTGCCGCAAGAGTGGGTCTGGCAACAACAGAAAAAGTGGCACGTGGGGAACACAGATAGACCCTTTCTGGCAGTCAGATACCTTCGTGCACGCAGTGCTAAAGTTACAAGCACAAGTTACGTTAATTTATTCAATGTGTTCTCCTCTTTCCTACATCGCTGTTGCACTGGCTTGTCCTTAGCCAGGGGTCACTCTGCACTTCCCAGCGTGTCAGCCACTGGAGTTATGCCAGCCTCCGCGTCCTGTTTGACGCCTGCTCCTTTAGATCAGGCAAACACACATGTGAAAACAATGAAATGAGAAACGCCTCACCCTCCCTTGGACATATACCTTTGACCAGAACAACTCCAGTGAGCGGGACAACCCACGGACCGCTCCAGTGTGCACCAAGTCGGGCTCCTGGCAGCGAGCGCCTGTGCCAGCCAAACTTTCCAAAGCCCTCAGCTGCAGGCAGGCATCACAAGAATCCAGCGCGCTGTTGTACCATGTTTGCATTTTAAACACCAGTCACGTGTATCCCAACCCCTTCTTCAGTGAATGCCGGCCAAGACATTGATGGAGCTGTTTTCTTGCATCGCTTTGTGTCAATTTTTTGGTTTCTGTGTCTCTTACCTTCAGCAAAGCATTTAGCCCACTAGCGAGACCCTTCCTGTGGGGTTCAAATGAGGAAAAAAGGAAGACTTGATATGGTATTTGCTATGTGCAATGTATGTGTGAGAAAGTGTAAATTTCTGCTCCACTTAAGGATATAGACTTTGGCATCTGGATTTTCCTCCTCCCTTTATCAGCCCAATGCTGGTTTTAAACACGTTATTTTCTGGCTGTCCTCATTTTCTGTGAACTATTCCTCTGTCATTTTCACTGTCACAGGAATCAATACATAGTAATAGCATTACATAGGTGGGGGTGTTAGCCTTGCAATAACTTCTGGAGACACAGACATGTGGTTTATTAATTTGTCATATATCTTTAACCAGTTCTTTTCCCCTTTGCCCTCTTACCTACCTACCAGGGCCTCATGCTAAGATTGCACAGTGCTGAGAAGCTATAATGCACATCTCTGCTTTACTTAGAACAAGTGGTCAGGAAAAAGTATTCTTCCTTTCCCACTAATACAGAATCACCTTTGCTAAACATTACACTAACTTGTACAAGGAATGACAAAATTTGATGCCTGGTTTGTGAGACAGACGTGTGTGTAACAACATCCCTGCTCAAAAATTCAGCTAAAAATGCTGTAACAATGAGAGCCTTGACACACTGAAAACGGAAGATCCCTAGTTTCCCAGTGAATGTCAGTTCTTTCTCTTAGCCCTGGAAGAAGCCAGCAAAAATGCTGAGAAACTATTTCGAGTCACATTTAATATTTTTTTATTCTGTCCTACAGCACAATGCAGTTAGAAGAAGGGGGGGGGGGGGGGGNGTGATAAAAAAGATGGACTGAGATTGCAAAAATCAAAGAAGATGTGTTATTTGAGTTTCGCCTGTTATTATTTCACTAGGAACAGTGTTTGAAATGGAAATTTAGAAGTATGGACACACTTTTACCTACCACAAATGTCAGTGCAAATGAAACCAGCTTATACCAAGAACCACTGACCAACACCTGCTACTCCTAACAACAGCCTCTTGTGTACAATGTTTATTGACCTATTCCATATACAGCATTTCTGTTTATCAAGATTGTTTACATGAAACTAAATAAAAACACCTAGATCATTGTTTCGTTGACACTACCACACAGACAACAGAAATGTCATATTAAAGATGTGTTAAATAAAACACGGGTTCACTTTTTTCAGCTCTGGCTGCCTTCATTTGGCCACAATAGAGACACATTTTCTAAATCTGCACTTACTGTAAGGGTACAGGATCAGGCTGACTTGTCAGTATTGCAGAACAGTGAGAACGAATGCAATAAAATTCTAGGCTGCCACCAGCAACAATAAACAACATAGAATGACAACAATCCCTCCACATAAATACTGATCTTATTTTTGCTGAACTCTAGACCTCTTGTTTCATGGTATTTTTATAGACTATACTTCACATGCACTACATTATGGGAAGCAGTTATGATGCAAGAATATTGTCAGACTCCTTTGTAGAGCTATATTATGAAAAAGTGCAAAATTAAAGGAAAAAATTGTTTCAGTAGACCACTCAGTAAGTACTGCACTTCAGGAGAAAAAAATAGTACAGACCTCTGTTTTTAGCATTCAAAGATCTTTCCTCTGCACCATTGTGATTTTTATTTAGATACTCAGAATAGGGCATATTCCACTGTAAGGGAAATAGATGCCATTTTTTACCACGAGAAAAGTCTTTTATGAATGCTTGTATAAGACAGTTTTATGTGCCTCTGACATACCATTTACCTGACTCACCATAAATGTGTTGCCTCTTCAGCTATCTCAAAAAAAGCAGCAAAAACAGAGGCATGGTCAGTCAGATGTAATAGTTACACATGTCAACACCTCACCAGCAGCTAGAGGGCTGAAGTTTCTGCTAGAAGAAGAAATAACAAAAGCTACAGATTGAAATGGCTAATTTTATTTCTGCCTAGCCCATTCCAAAAAAATACAAAAAGTCTCTCATTATTTGGAAATTACTACACATTTTAAGTGAATGAAGAAAGTACCAAAGCATTACAAGGTGACAGAAACATATCTGCTCTTGTATGGTGGGAGAGTATCATACCATTACGTTACTATCATTTGAGAAAGAGAGGTACCTATCTGATGCACTGCTTTTGATGTAAAGGAGAGAGGCAATTCTTCCTGCATTGAATAGATAACATGGATGTGCACATATTTATCATAATTCACACACATAAATAAATATACTTGCATGTCTTCTCCTGATTGTTCATGATGCAACTTGTACGCTTCACTGCAGAAACAGCAAGTCCAACATTCCCAGTAAATACTCAGGAATTTCGTAGTGCTGGTGATGTAACTTATCACTCCAAACTTGACCTGCAGTCTCTGCAGTGGCAGTACTGGAGACAGTATGTGCACAGCCTCTGACATGTGCAGGTGCCAATCAGGAGAAAGACGAAAATTCTTTTCTTTACTTTTTGCAGGGTCACCATTTCCCAAAAGGTAGGAATGGACATGTATCAGTTGCACCATCTTCTACGATGTAGGGAAACAGAAAGGATCTTCTAGATGCGGTGTGAGTAATGAGAGATTCTTTAGATTTTTCTTTCCTTAGAGGAGCATTTTGGAAGAGCTGTCTTGCAACTGAGGTCAAGGTTGCATGGGAGGTTAATACAAGTTTCCATCTGCCTTAAGATGTGAAGATTCATACGAAACGGAAAAGAGTTTTCTTATTTACTTTTGAAACAAAATTCAGCTGGGAGGCCTTCAGAGACTCTTGACAAGGACTAGCGCTTCACTCCCTTCAAATGGCTAGAAGCATCTTGTCTTGTTTCTTCAGTGCAAAGAGCAGCAGGTACCACAGTAACGTGCACAAATCCTTTACACCTGAGATATTCAGACCGGATGAATTTGAAGCTTCCTTATTCATCCACGGAGGAGTTGTCTAAGGAGTTCAGTATTCACAGTTATGTATTTTTAAGCAAAACACTTAAAATGATATCAGCAGCATACCAGCTGATAGGTGTTTTATGCCCTGTTCATATAAAAGCTCATTCAGCTAACTAACCCAAGGGTGCTGAGGGAGCTGGCGGAGGTAATTGCCAAACCGCTTTCCACCATCTGTCAGCGTTCCTGGTTATCTGGAGAGGTCCCAGAGGACTGGAGGCTTGCCGATGTGACTCCCGTCTACAAAAAGGGCCATAAAGAGGACCCGGGGAACTACAGGCCTGTCAGCCTGACCTCGGTTCCAGGCAAAATTATGGAGAAAATCATCTTGGGTGAGATCACACGGCACTTGCGTGGCAGCCAGGGGATTAGGCCCAGCCAGCACGGGTTCACAAAAGGCAGGTCGTGCTTGTCCAACCTCATCTCCTTCTATGATAGGGTGACCAGACTGGCAGATGAGGGAAGGGCTGTTGATGTGGTCTGCTTAGATTTCAGCGAAGCTTTTGACACGGTCTCCCACAGTATTCTCCCGGGGAAACTGTCTGCCC
>VXAL01000104.1:206176-217082 GCA_013399475.1 Chauna torquata
GTTGGGTTCTTGTTGTCGTTGACGGTGCTTTTTGAAGCTAGCGGAGTACCGCGCCCGTCGGCTTCGGTGCTGCGTGTGGTGCTGGATCTCGGGAGGAAAGGCATACCCAGTGGAATAACTTAGCTGCTAGCGTTCCTAAACCCTCCTGTTTAACGGCTGGCGCGGTGTTAGAAAGCGTTACGGTTCTGTCACGGGACAAGGACTGGGCTTTGTTTTTAACAGTGCGTTCAAGTGCTTGTCTTTCAACTTCAAGTGCTTATTCGTTTTAAGGCTTCTTCAGCAAAGTATTTTACGTATCTTTACAGCCTTCTGCATATGGATCAAATGTTTATAAACATGAAGGCTTAAAACTTATGCATTTCTATAGACACATATAAACACGAAGGCTAAAGTATGAGAGGCTTACAATTTAAAAAAAAAAGGACCCAGGGTTTTGCTATGCTGTACCAGATCAGTAAGTAGTTTGGCTGCAGACATGACAATAGTGAACTTGGGTTCAGTTCTCAATGTTAAGCTCCAGTCCTCTGGCTTTCTAAAAAAAAAAAAATACATTTTTTTCATTATTTCAAGTGAGCAGTTGGCCTGAAATGATACTAACCAAATCCTTGAGTCACCCTGTGTTTCATGTTGACTTTAAAAACTGTAGAAGTGAATACCAAAATACGTCTGTTCTTAAGCTGTCAAATGACGACATGGTACCAAGTACTGAGGAAGGATCTTCAGGAATCTGCTTGGGCATAACTCGTATGGGAATATTAGCATATTGCAGTGTAAGATTTTACATCAAGCACAACCTTCAAGATGAAAATCAAGCCTTCAGTCTTAGCTCTAAATCTCCTCACAGGAAAGCTTGCTCCTTAAATCTTAGTTGTGCAATCACTAAGGTTTTGCAAAAACTGGTTGCTTATAGACAGTTATTACCAAGTTCAGTTACAATTTCTTGAAGGCTGTTTGTCACAATGACTGTGTATTTGAGTATTTTCCTGGAGAACATTTGTTAGACAGCTCTGTTTGAGAAAGTCTGGGTGCAGTTTCTTTTTCTCCAGTCTCCATCACTTATATAGTATGCTTTGGAAAAAAAAGCTATCTTCTGGATTTGACTCTTATTAATGGCTTATGCTTACAAAAAGACTATGCTATTGCAGTCACATGCTATCATGTCTCTCCCCACACCTGCTAGTATCCTATGGGAATAAATATCAGCACTTTGTTAAAACTACAACATTAAATCACAGTGTTTTTTTTTTAACAGGAACCTTGGCTTCTGTGAAACACTGAAACTTAAGTGGAATAGGTAGATAACTGTCAAACCTTTATTTTGAATTTGATCCAACAAGAAGGGAAACTTGTTGAAAATGACACCTGGGAAAGTTTTACAACCTGTATTGAAAATGAAGGTGGATGAACTCTTTTTGTGCTGGTTGAGTCAGCCTGCAACTCAGCTGACATTAAAGGACTGCTTGAGAAGAATCAAGAATGAGGAGAAAACTGAGATTGCTAATGAAGATACAGGAAGCAGAAAAAATGAGAGGTTCAATACTAAAAATTCCGACTCCAAGCAAAGCATATTAGGCGATATCAGGCTACCTTTGTCTTTCAATCCTCCTCAACTTTCTACTGCTCTTCCGTTGTCAACTTCAACCAGCCCAAGGAATGTTTCTAATGTTAAAGGAATACGTAGATCTTCAGGAACCAGAGTAGTAAGTTTTTCTTACTTATTAGACCTACTTGTTGAAATGGAAGTAATTTTGTGTTTGTGTGTTTGGTGATTTATGCAAGTAATTAGTTCCTCCACAGGAGGTGTTGGGAGTGGAGCAAAGCAGCACCACAGAACAAGAAATATTAATGTTCGCATGTCGTTAGCGATAATGGCTAAGCGGCCTAAACTTCCAAAAGACCATTCTGGCTTCTTGCAGTTCTCTTGGTTTTTATAAGCTGTACATGCCTGAAAATGAAAAATGGATTGTTTTTATTTTCAATAGTTTTTCTGTCAAGAAAATATTACCCTGGTTTCTTAAAATTGCAGAGTGGAAAGCATCTTAAAAATGCCATATCTGGTACAGGTGATTAATTTGGTATATCTACCCTGGTTTTGAGCTATAATTTCAAATATCATACAATACTGATCTGTCTTAACACTATTTTGTGTGTTCTGTTCACTTCAGTGGATGCAGCATACATAAGGAAAGATCAGAACAAGTGGTTCTTGCTTTCTGAAGTATTGTCCTGTGCGATAAGGTTAAGGCTGGTATCTGTATTCCTGTTTCTTAACAGGCATGAACAAACTAGAAGTGGTGGAAAAGCCAGAAATAACCTTATTTAAAAAAAAAGTGGTTTTCCATAATGTCTTTGCAGCTGCTGAGCAGTGTCCAGTGTATGGGAGTCCTTTTTTATTTAGAGTTGGAGAATGAAAGAAATAATTTTAAAAGCCAGAACTTGGATAGGTAGGTCAGATAGCCTTGTCTAACCAGCTATCATGTGAAATGCATCTAACATTTCATATTAAAAATCTAGTGTTTTATTAGATGTGGTAGCTTACAAAGGCTATTTAGTTTACTAAACAGGTCACAGTTCCTGGCCATTTCTTGTTTAACTTAGTTTTGTGAGAGGTAACCCAAACCAGGTGTTCATGCTTCAAATGCCATGCTTTCAATAACAAACCCTTACACTCTAAATGTAATTGTGGATAGATGCAAGTCCCTGTGGATAGATGCAAGTCCCTGTGTTTGTTTGCAGTGCTATTGTTATAAAATACTGCCTTGACTGCAAATATTCCTTTGCCTGATGATACCAGGCACTGTTGTTAGTACAAGGCTCAAATTTGGCTCTACTGAATCTGCATATTAACAAAGTAATTGTTTTGGTACTGCATGGTACGCTCAATGCTTTCTTTCTAAGAAGGTCTTGATTTATAATAGACAGTGCCTTCTATGCAAGAATGACATCCCTGCCCCCAACCTGACCTGTTTTTTTTCCAAACTTGTGGTTCAGTTCAATCTAATTTCTAGCCCTTTTAATAAATTGTAAAAGCAAAACTGGATAGAAAATGTGACATCCGTCCACGCAATGAGGAGCCAGTTTCTCCAGGAGAATGCTGTAGGAAGCAGTATCACATGCTTTGCTAAAGAGCTTTGATCTGCAAAATTTAGATTAGAAATAGGAATTTTGATTGTTTGAAATAGAAACACTAACTAGAAACAGTATTTTTCTGTCTTAATTGAAGTTGTGTCCCTGGAAAGTTTTGATCCAGCCATGGGTTTGGATATCAAATACCTCTGAAGTTCATTTATATTCAGATCTAGAAATGTTTAACCTGTCACTTGCACTTAAAAGATTCTGTGCAAATGTTTTGCATCTTCAAATCTTTTATGTACTTTCGGTACCCATTTGCATGATTTTCATGAGCGTTTTTTGACATTGTAATAAAAAGGATCATATGGTGTCTTATAGGTATATAAAAGACAAATGCTCCTCTATGAAGTACATTATACCCCAAGGAAAGCGTTTAACAGTTTCTCCCAAACAATCTGAGCACCTGTGAAACCTAAAAGATTTTTGATGGAACATATATGGTAGTAACAGAGGAAAAGTGGAAGAAACATTGGGGCTGGTTAGCTCAGTTGGTTAGAGTGTGATGCTAATAATGCCAAGGTCGTGAGTTTGATCCCTGTGTGGGCCACATATGGTTTTCGGGAAACAGAGGGACAGGTACTGATCTCTTCTCCGTGGTGACAGTGACAGGACCAGAGGGAACGGCATGGAGTAGCAACAGAGGAGGGTCAGGCTGGGTGTTAGGAAAAGGTTCTTCACCGAGAGGGTGGTTGAGCACTGGAACAGGCTCCCCAGGGCAGTGGTCACGGAAGCTCTTAGACATACGGTCTGATTTTTGTGTGTTCCTATGCAGAGCCAGGAGTTGATGATCCTTGTGGGTCCCTTCCAACTTGGGATATTCTATGAGTGATGAAACTAAGCATTGTGTGTATAATATGCCTTATATCGAAGGAGTTGTTAACAGAGGCATGCTGTTTCTGCTGTAGTACTAGAATTCATATAATTTCATAATACTGGTAAGTTGTAACTGGTCATTGCTCCCAACCACTCTCCATACTTTGGTGCCTAACTCAATCCACTGGCCAAACCTCATCGTGTCCCAGGGAAGCTGTCTCAGGTTGGTAAGGGTAGAGTGGTTAGAGCTGAGGAAGATTTAAGAGTATCAGTTAATTATGTCTGTTACTAGAGTCTATTGTGTGCATATATCTGTGTTTTTACTCACTGGAGTAATGATGTGACTGTTTTGCACTAAAACACTTAATCAGAGGTGTTGCCTTGATTTTTGTAAATACTAATTTTCAAATCTAGTTCAACAGCCTGGCATCCCCACTTTTTAGATTCAAGACATCACATGTAGAGTCTAAAGCTTGTCTAGATTGCCTTTATAATAATAGGGACTTGTTTTTTATGCATAATCACTAGCCAGACAGCAAAGCATGGTGATTGATTTACTTGTTTTTTGTGTTCATACCATCATGTTTCCTGTTCTAGTGAAATGTAGAAAGTTAGCAGATGCTCAGTCTGTTCTTATATCAGATAAGTGAGCAAAGGGAGAGTTTCCATTAGAAGCCACTGTTACTTGATGTACTCAGTCACTGATTTGCATAGTGTAATTTCTCTTCATGTATGTTGGTTGATTGCTTTAAGTAGATACCATGAAGAAGAGCTAGAAGAGATTCATGAAGGTATAACACTGTTTAATTGGAATCACTTGTATAGTGCTGAGAAGGAATGTAGGTAGGTAGGTTTCTTTTTTTCCAAGGAGCTGGACAGAGGGAAGTTTCTAAGCAATAAGAAAGTTATCTGTGGCTTTATTCAGCTGAACTGAAGCTTCACACAAAAGGTTCTTAATCTTTAAGACATGTAAATTGTATCTGGAGTAAGCACCACTCTTAAGATATTGCCAAGTGTTGTATAGTTGCACATTCGGTCATGACAGTGGATTTTCTTATAGAAAGCAAAATATACCCCTTTTCCTTCTCATGCATTCATAAAAACCCACTACAGTATCAAAAGTGATGCATCTTGCTTTGTGCACTTAATCATAGTTCACAAACTGAGCTACAACAGTTTTACCTACTTCATTTGAGTTTAAGTAAATTTGAGGTCCTTATGTTTCAAATAGCTTGCACTGTAGCTCTAGTAATCGAGATTTAAATTCTAAATAAGTCCTAGAAAATGCTAAAAATTAGTGTGCTTAACTCCATGCGTCTGGGGGTGATATTAGGAAAGGGCTTTTGCATCCAGTCATAAAGAGCTGGAGAATGATTTTCTTTAGGACAACATAAGTCAACTTAGGCATCTTAAGCTTTTCTTACTATATACAGGAATTCTTGTAATGTAGCATACAGGCAGTAAATTCATTTTGGCAGGCTACAGCTGAATCAGTACATTTGATTATGGGTAAGGTTGCTGTACACCTTTTCCTGTCTCTGGAAAAGTTCCTGCTGAAACTTTTCTGAAGGGCATTGAGCAATAAAGCTGATAACAGAAAAATTATATCCATGGGTCATTGCTAGGTAGCAAGTATGAATGTGTAGGAAACACCACTTTCATACTACAGGTTTCTGTGCTTTTTAGCAAAACAGGTATTGTGGAATAAGTTCTTAGAACACCAGTCTTGAAACTAATTAGATATTTAAGCTTTAACACCTTAATTAGTAGTGTATGAGCAAACAAAAATCCAAGTTGGTGTTCTCATGGCAGCTGTTCAACAATAGTTGGCTGCTACAGTACTTCTAATACTGTATTAAAGGAGATTTTCTCTCTTTCAGAGGTTAGCTTGTTGTTGAAGCATGTTGTATTGTTTATCCAAAATTCAGAAGTTGAATTTTACATTTTTGCTGAAACACTAATGCCTTGTCAGAAGAATTTGCTGCCTTTTAAGACAGTTGAAGCCCTCCACTGATTAGCAAGTCCAAAGTACTTTCTGAATGACAGAACCTACATTGTTGGTATGTTAAAGGTGAACAAAAAAACAAAGCACTTGAAACAGGGATTTGTGCAGCTTGACAAGGTACTTAAAGCCAGATTCTGGAAGAACACTAGCTCAGAATAGACTGTGTGCTTAATCCATGGACATGTCTTGAAATCCAGACAGAACTTGACTGTTAAAATTCATCTTGGAGTAGGTTTTGGTGCAGGTGAAAACAAAACAGTGTTTGTTTAGGGGCTTTTGGTTCTTTTTTTCCCTTTAGGGAGAGTACTTTGCCTTTGCTTGCATGGTGTCACTCACAGGGAGGTCAGTGTCTGTGCTGTATCTATTGTACAAGCACAGTAATTGCGAAGTTCTGGTGAGCTTTGTTATGTAATGTAAAGTGCTTGCTGGCAATCGGTATTCTGCAAGTGGGTTTGTGATTTGTGTATGCTAAATGTACTAAAATAACAAGAAATCAGGTGCATAGAGAAACTTCAACAATTACCGTGAATATTTTATGACTATACTGTTGTAAAGAAAGGAAATTCTAGAGCTGTGAGTTTGAAACTTGAGGAATTGTTGCCATAGCTTTCTTCTAACAGTTATCACTGTTGTACATGGGTTTAACAGTGTTTCTGGCACTTTAAATTATCTTAAACATATGGTGTATACGCAATTGTACGCAGTTCATCACATTGTCAAAAATGCCAGGCCTCAAGGCCTAAAAGATGCCGCGGGCAAGATGTTTAATCCAAACCAGCTGGTGTGCAAGTCATCTGGGGAAACAATTCACAGAATTCCCTATGGGCATTTTGGAGGGGGGGGGGGGGNTCTCTGCAGGGTCAACCTTTGATATAAAGGTGGTACTTAGATTGGCTTCCATATATCCTTTTCTTGATAAACATACTATTCCTGCTTGTTATCGTATGACAATTAGTAAAGCTCTTTGTCCTGTATTTCTGTAATTTGCCATTTTTTTTACTACTCTATTATATTGCAGTATAGGTTTTTTCATTGCTACCACTCTTGTCAGTTTTCTGTTTCCAGTTAGTCAATTCAAATAGAGTGGTACTACTAGAATCCATTTTAGTTTAAAGGGAGACTAAAATGAAACCATTTAACATTAAGACAAAGGTTTGAGTATAACAGCACTAACAGTTGCTTATTGGAACAAACGAGCTTTTCTGATGACTTGAGTTAAAGGATAGCAAGGCTTAGATCTGCATCCTTTAAATCAGTCTCCATGTTCTGCAGATGTGCTGTAAGGTTTTGAGGGGGACTATGTTTAACTAACAAGGAGAGAAACGGTTCATAAAATATCAGAAATGTAAGAAGAATGTTTGAATGCAGACAGCTTTTCACTTTGGTAGTTATTAAACTTTCATGTCAGTCTTGAAACTTCAAGCGTCTAGCCTTGTACATTGTCTGCATCAGAATTGCTACCTAGTATACCTTAATACTAGAAGCAGTGTTAAGTACAAAGTCTGGGAAACATTAGCTGTATTAGGATTGCACTGCACGCTACATTATGCAAGACTGAGTATGGTCTAACACACACGCTCCCTAACGCAACATTAAGCAAAGCTAGTGTTAGCACTGCTATCTCCCATCACTGGGTTGGGGGGGCAATGGACTTGGCTTCCAACTCAAGCCTGTGACTTCAAGGCAGACTGTAAATAACCTGGTATCAAACTGATGTACTTTTATGATGATAACAAGGTAATATGACAAATGTCAGCACTAATGTGTTCACAATAAAGGTCCTTCTATGTTGCCAACAAAGGAAGGACAGCCAGAAATTCGTATTAAGGTCTGGAAGAGGGCAGCTACAGGTATTCCTAGAAAATCATTATTAGTTTCAACTGTGGTGAAACAATAGCAGTCAACAGAAGCAGTACCAGTAGTATGTTGTGTTGTTATTCTTAAGCTTTGCTGTACTGAATAGCGTGGAACAGAAGAATCATTATCCTAACTATAGAACCAGTTATTCATTTTATGTATAAATGACTAACTGAATTATTCACTGTTGTAGCTTTTTGATTGTATTCTTTATTCGTACTGTATATTGGACCATGGGACTTTAATATTATACTTGGCAGTAATAGTATTTATTCTGTTTACACATTGTGCTTTGTTAAAGAATAGTGATCTCTAGTAGTCCTCTTTCAAAGTGGCAGTTGCATGTGAAGGAAGATATTTCTATCCTATTGGGAACTTACAAATATTTCTTATGCTGCATCCAGTTTTAGAGTTCTTGATGTTTACAGTGTTGAAAAACAGAATTCAGAATTATGTGGCTTTCTTTAAACTTAGAATTCATGTAACTCAGAACAAATTCAAATATTTGAATGAAATTGATTACTCAAAGGCACTCTTTCCTGTGTACAGTAACTGTTGCTTAAAAGCAAACAAAAGAGTTCATGGTTGCATGAGATTATTACATGCAGATACTTACAGTTGCTCTTCTATGCCCAGTCTTAAATATCAATCATTGAAACAGTTCATTGTTTTAACAGGTGAGCAGTCTGGGAGGAAACTAGATCTTGATATATCAAGGAAACTTTTTTGCCTCAAAGATGCAAGAGGCTCTGTGGCTGAGAATCTGTCTTGGATTTTTTTTGAGAACCTCTCCACATGCCTTACACTTCATCAGCAAGAAATAATCTTTAGGCCAAAAGTGTGTGTGGGCTTACTTCAGTACCAAATAATCAATGTGGTTCATCCAGTGAACTAGTTTGTCCATTGATGGACCTAGTCAATGACTACACAGAAATTTTCAGCAAGGAGTGTTATGGGAAAAAAATCTACAAAATACCAATGGTAATATCATGGCTCAGCCTTTCAAAATTAGAGGCTTTGCACGCACAACTCTCTTGAAGAATTGAATGAAAGTTAGGCAGCTTGAATAGTTTCATTAATTGGAGAAGATACCAGTTAAGTGCTCTTACTGTTTTCTGCAGTCTGCAACAAGCAGGTACTAAATCTAATGTTTTAACTGTGGCATAATATATAAATAACTCCTTTGTGTTGGATTGGATTATTGTGTTCTCATATTCATGTGAACCAGATGGTACTAATGGATTGGTAGTTAAGATTAGTTTGTATTCTGTCAACAACAGATACAACTTAGTTATTCCACAGAAAGCTAACCAGTGATCAAATGATGTTTTCAAAAGTACGTGCTGGTACTTGATGTTAAATGTGCCTCTTTCCCATAGTAATCACTATTCCATATTAAAAAAAAAAAAGGTAGAAACTCTAGATCCACCCATGTACCATTTCTTGACCACAGGTACTTGCAGAGATAATGGGCTCTTCAGGCTGTTGGGATATTGGGATATGTGCTTAAATAACCTTGTTGCATGCTGCTTAGTTTCATTTCATATGGAACTAGCCTCATGTATTTGTTCTGTGCAGATCTTACTAGAAACTTTGGCTGATTTCAGGCAGCAAATAAGATGAGTTGGAAGACTACAAGGAGACTTTCACAGCATTTGTAGAAATAGGTAAGCAAGGAGAATGCAGAGAAAGCACTTATGAGTGGATGATGAAGGAAACAGAGTGAAATTATCAATAAAATGGAGCTGTAAGTATGCCCACCATGAACAGTTTTCATATGGGCCTTCTTGATATCAACTTGACGAAACAAGGCTTGCTGAGCCTATGAAACTGCTTGACTTGATCTGTTTTTAAAATTCAGCAGAATCAGGAGAATGGTTTCTAAACAGTTTTATTCCTGTAGAAGCTAGGTCTGTATTGATAATCAGCTAATAATGTAGATTTTGATAAACATTTCTATTAGACGTTCACTATATCTAATGTGGTCATAATGTTAAACCTTGTGGCATATTTCATTGACTAAGAAATGAAGCAAAGTCTTAGAAATCAAATAATGTTGAAGGCACTTAATGGGCTAGATTTTTCTTCAGTCTAACATCAGGTTTCATAAACAGTCTTTATTTGCAGCAAATAACTTTAAAAAGTCTTCAGTTGTAATTTTAGATTTGAAACAGATCACCGTTGTCATTGTCTTATTTGCTGTTAACACACTAAAGAGTATCTCCTAAAATATTGACTAGTGGCTTATTTATCAAGTAACAACTTAAGCTAGAATGTTTGAAAAATATTTATGCCTTACATCAAGACTCTCAATGATGGAGAATGGAGGAAGAGTCAAGAGTGCTTTTGCTATTGTGGCAATGTATTTGTGTTAGTAGACATCTGTAAGTTGCCTTATTACTTAAGACTTACGTTTTTGTGTAACGTTTGCCCCTGTAGTTATCATACTGAAGGCTAAAGTTCAGTAGGTTACCAGTGACCAACTTCTTTGATCTGCCTCTTTTCTTTGCTTTTTCCTTTACCGCTGTACCATGCTTGCAAGTTTGGAAGTACAAGACCTTTCATGTAGCTCTGTATTATTGAAAAAGTTTGTTACTTTATGCTCCTTGTTAACCAGTATAGTTTCTACTGCCTCTCCATTTCCTACATCAGCGTGATAGTATTAGGTCAAGAGTAGGTCTGTATAGGATTTCTACCAGAAGTTCCATTGTTGGTTGTTAAGATACAATTTGCAATCTTACTGACCTTCTTGTAGAACAAGAAGGTCCATATCTTCTTGAGTTATTTTTGCCTTAAGATCTTTGGGGAGGGAAATCTGGAGCAAAAGCCTGTGCAGGAAGCTGTCTTGCAACTGTCACTGACTCAGAATTATTGTCTTGTGATTTCAGGGATTAAATTACATGAGGTGTTAGCTTATGTTGCTCAAATTAAAGTAGTGATTGTGCTTTCATACACCAATCCTTTTCATTTTGGAAATGATGAAATTTTAAGATGTGTGTTTTTGAAAGCATTGATTGAAAATTCAGTTCATGTCAAAATGAAGTACTGAGCAGCTGGTGCTGTGTTTACATAAGTTGCTGGACAATTAAAGAACATGAA
>VXAL01000104.1:236381-252367 GCA_013399475.1 Chauna torquata
CTGCTAAGACTGCTGAAGACCTCAGATCTCTTAAGGTCTATTTGCTCCCAGTATACACAAAAAGAAGACCAAATTTCTTTCATTGGAGTGATGGTTATCTGTGTTCACTGGTCCAATTACTGACATATTACTATATTATAATTATAATAATGGTTTTATTTTTCATCCACTGTCAACAGCTGGTAAAGGATCTAGAGAGTAGCAAAATAAAAAAGGAAATTTGCCCTTTGAACAGTGACCCCACTGGGACATTAATTTCTGCTTCCTTCGTACAAGTCAAGGCAAATACATGTGGATAACTGTGGACAGTCCTTTTGGTTGTATAGGTTAGGAATGAAAACTGATTACACTTTAAAGGTTTTCATGAATTCTCTTTATAGACAACTCTTACATAAACTTGTTAATGTTATCATAAATGAGGAATTTTAGGGAACCTTCGCTTTCCACCTTTTAGCAAAGAACTTAAACTGGAGTGGCAACTTTCCAATACAACCACAGATTCAGGACTTTACGTACACTTACTGCAGAGGCTAATGCAGCATTCAGTCCTGACACTTCAGCACACATCTGCTTGGATGAGTTATTTATGAACTTAACAGCCATTATCCCTAATTCCAAGTATGTTATTTTTTTCTGTACCTTGCCAAGTTACAGTGGAACTCATCTCTTACCAAGCAAGTCTCTTTTGGCAGTTTAGCTTACCAGTACTAGTATTAAAGGTTTTAACTTTTAAGAAAATGTAGGTCAATTTTTAAACATTAACTTGACCACTGAAGTGGAATAGTTGTGTTTTTAAAAAAAAAAAAAAAAGAAACTAACTGTTGCTGCAGATTTTCAGTTCAAAGATTTGCCATTAGCAGACTTCTATCACTTCTTATTAATGAAGTTCCCTGGCTAGTTATAATTCATTTTAGAAGAGCTTAATCTCACACAATTAAGCATTTTGACTGCCCTGAAATAACAATTGTTTCTTTTCACGAGCTATACGGTACATACATGTACAAAAGGGTCTGGCTGAAATTCTAGAAAGCAGTGGCACTCTGAGCCTGTCACACATTCCCTCATTAAAGTGCATACAGTCGAGTAGTGTCAGCTGTACAGGAAGCCTTTCAGTTGTCGGTGGAGTTGAGGCTGAAAGAAGAGAAGAATCCCTGGCCCTTCTTGGGAAGGCGAGGAGAGGGAGGAGGTGTAATACTGACTTTGTAGTGCATTAGTTGGAGCTGCTCGTTTTGGATGACCCATTTCTTTCTTTGGTGCAGGCTCTTATCCCTGTGTTGACTGACACTAGCGGTACAATTCAGTTGTCCAGCTGCAGGTTGCTAGTGGCATTTAAGAAGCATTAGTGTGTTCAGAACATCCACATGGCAGATACGGTGTGAGAGCTGTGCTCTGAGCTGGCTGCTGGATAGCACAGGGAATGGTCTGGGTCACTTTGCATTGTGCCCTAGACAGTATTCTCACTAGATGCCTGTATGTAGACACCAAATTAATCCATCAGAAGACAGATCTTACATTTTGTAACTTTTTTTTCATTTTATGGTTTCTTCTGTCACCTAATTTGAGGAACCAGCATATAGAAATAGGTAACATCTTACAAAATAAGGAGAGGGTTTTTGTCTGGCAGGGAGAGACTGTATTCTATGCTTGAATGGAATAAATATCTAGTTTTACAGATTAAATATTAGACATTTTTATGCTAGGCATGCTGAATTCAACATGAGACCTAAATATATAACATTTGTGTCTTAGGAAAATCAGTTTTCTTCACTTATACATCTATCTTCAGTTCTGAATCTGTTGCTTAGCTTCTTCCTCAGAATCACCACCTGGAACATGTTTATAATGGACAAAAAGATGAAAAATAAAAAACCTCTATCGTGTAACTCTTACGTAACACCCAAGGAAGTTACACCTACTAGAGTAGCTCTTACTACAAATCCTGAACTGAGATTTCCACGTGCATTTAAGACCAGCTTTTATCCTGGACTAATGGAAATCATTTATTGTGTAGTCTGAGGTACCTGAATTAAATGAGTAGTTTCTGAAAAATATGACGTTTACAATGAACAAATAGTTCTGTTGATAGCTTTTCTCCTTTTCCTGGGACCTTTTCCAGTGTAGTTTTCCCTCTGCACCTACCTTTCCTTTCAAAAGAAGCTTTCCTTTTGATCTGAGGCTCTAAATTTTCTTAGCTGTGGAATTTGAAGTGCATTGTCTGTCTGTACTAGATTTTCTTGAGTTACTGATTTACCTAATGTTACCTGAAACACAAAGGGCACATCAGTCTAATTACCACCTGTCCTCTTCTCAGATGGGGCATATCTTGCTCACCAGGCATGTTAACACCTGCTCCTTTGTGGCAAGTTGAGCAACTCACATGGGAGCAGTGGGCCTGGCAGCTTGTGTAAATGGGGAAATAAACTAAAATAACTTGGCTGTTTGGAACAAACATAAGACTTTGGTTCTGTTAAGTAAAAGATGATTTGATTGCCAGTGCTCAAAAGCATGCTACCTTTATGACTGTGTGGTACCACCCTGAGGAGTAGGTCTTTGATCTGCCTAGGGTAACTGCTGGGGCCCCACTGAAGTGCTGATGTGTAGAGCTGGGTTTCTAGAACTAAACATGGTATTGACTCAATTACATCTGTTGTTTGTAGTGCTGATGGTAATGTTACTGTGAAGGTAAAAATGTTCCTGTCTTTATTCTTTCCCAAAGTTTCAGAGTCTACAGGTGGAAGAGATTTTTGATACTCTGTGGCACTTTATGTTCTAAACTGAAGCCTCATTAGCTGAACCTCTAAACTAATAATGAGGTGTCAAATTGTAATTCACAGGATTCCTAGAAAATGACAGACATTGACTCTAGGTGTCACAGTTTCAAAGTAACTTTTTCCTCTAGGAAATAAGACTTGTAACTCAGCTGAGGAACTTCTGCAGCTGGGAACGGGAGCACTGGCTCAAAGGCAGAGGAGGGGAAAGAAAGGTTAATTCAGGCTATCTTAGCATGTGTGGTATTCCAGTAAAGGCTCCCAGATTGGAACCCGGAAAACTGAAGACAGGTCTCTGGAAGTACCTAGTTCTTTCACTCCATTAAGGAAGGGTGTATTTGCAGGCCCTTTGCAAGATGGTAAGAAGTAAAATGAGGGTTCTTTGGTTTGTTTTTTCTTCAACTCTGGTTGGAAATGAGACATAATTCAGGATCTTGAGAATATTCATGCTAGAATAAGTCGTATAGCATTAACCATTGTTTTTACATTTGGATAGTGGCCTTAGGGTGAAAGACTTCATGTTTAACAACAACTGTTGAGTTGCCACATAACTCTATTGCTACCTTGCTTGCTACCTTTGTTTCTCTGTGTTATTGGACTTTTTGAGACTAAGTACAAGGTAAATTCATCCTTACTCAGGCTAAATGTGCTTAAATATTTTCTCTTGTCATTGGTCATTTATTTTTTAGTAGTATGATATATCACAAATTCTTGAGAAACAGACTTCAAAGTACCCATGCCATAAATGTGTATAGTGTACCAAAAAAAACCCTCTGTGGGGATCATTTATTTCCTTTGTGAAAATCAGCCATTTTCTTTAGGAACAAAAGCACCATGCGTCTTCTCTGTAATTATATTAAACAGGATGGTAGTTTGTAACAAAGTTGTCATGCTTATTTCAATAACTTGAAGCTGTAAAACTAGGAGTATTTCAAAAGCAAATTCTTTCATGACCTGTCTGTTAAACTAGAAGTTGAAGTTTTTCTTCCAAAACTGATAATATAACATGAATATTTCAGATATCTCCAAGAAGCTGTCTGGTGTATTAATCTTGAAACTTGATAGGCTGAAGACTGAGACCGGTTTTGTGTTTTTTTAATGAAATTTTAACATATCAGAAATCTTTCTAAATGACGGTCTTTGGAAACACTCATGAATTTTTCCCAATGTGCTCTCATTCTTAAATAGCTTATTCAGTCTGTCATCAAAAATCTTTTTGAAGGTGTGTTGTAACAGATAACACCAAGAGAATCCAAGTCATCCGAGAATGCCTATTATAAGTGATTTCATTGTACCTGACTGTCAAATGTATGTTTATCTATTTAGGTTCAGACAAAGAAAGAAGAAACTTTGCCACCATCACTTAGTCAAACCATTCCAACTTTCTATTTTCCTCGAGGATGTCCTAAGGAAAAAGTGAATATAGATGCTGTGATTGCCAAAATCGAGAGAACTTTCTCTCAGTTTCCGAATGAGAGGGCAACTTTAGATGACATGGGGAAAGTTGCAAAGGTGAGAATTTGCTGGCTGACTGTTTTCAATGCTGTACACCTATGGAAAGGAAACATGAATTATGTGCTTTGTTTTCTTGCATTATGTGTTTTCATTTCCAGCAAGATAGTAGTAGTAAAACATCATACTCACTAATGTTGATAGCACAGTTGTGTGTGGAAATCTTTGCATTAACTGTCTCAAAATGCCCTTACATTATTCTTACAAAATGAAACAAACCATAGAACAAAATGTACTGACCTACAAACTTAAGACAAAAGCACTGTTGATACGCATTTTGGTTTTAGACCTCCTCCACAATAATAGCTGTGTGATGAAAATGTTTCTATAATTGCTATAAAATCTTCCAAATGCTGTTTTCATATTCAGCAGTGTCATGAACATCCATTGTAAAGCTGCTGAAACACAAAATTGTTTGGTAGTTTGAGATTATAACTCTTCAGTCATTAGTGAAGAGTTAATTTAGAGTTATTTGTTGAGTGACAAAATACAGGGCTTAGAAAGCAGTTAAGATTATTTATAACTTGAGTAATGCACAATCAGCTAGTTAAATTAAACTTAAATTTCCGATAAGTGAAATATTATCACTGCAAGTCATGGTCTTGGTCGTGAGTCTTAGGTTCTTATTCCTGTTCCTGTCACTTTGCATTTCAAGTCCAGGGTCTAGAAAAATAAAAACAGGCTTTTCTCCAGACCAGGGTTAGTGGTTGAGAAACTCCTAGGTTACCTCACCAGAAATGTTTAACTGCTGAGCTGAATGATAGGATTCCCTCCTTCTACAGCTCCTTTCCAACAAGAAGGGGTGCTTCAGCAAGTGAGCTGGAAGGGTCCAGTCAACTAAATTCAGTGATGAAGGGCATCCTCCTGAAGTATAGGGAAAAGTCTCTCAGACTGAGGAGAATATTTGTCAAAATCACTTTTTTAAAGTACTGGTTAAACTATTGCATGAGAAGTAACTGTCCTCTTACTCCAGTGACCTCACACATATTCCAATAATCAGTCTTATCTGAGATCCAAACGAGAGTCTCAGATGTTGGCACATCTCTGACTACTCCAAGTTGTAGTCAGTTTTAGGCAAGAGAGTGGCACTTAGCTGTTAGAACTGAGGAAACTTGGAGCAGACAGAAGCAACGCTGTAGCTGCATGGGAGCGCTGAAGCTGTGAAGGTGTACCTGTTAAGGATCGTGAAGCACGCAACTGCTGGACAGGGCAGGCTGGCCTGCTACCAAAAGTGGGAAGGACATGCATGCATATGCAAGGATGTAGATGAGTTGAGCTATTCTCCAAGCCAGACAAATGTAAACTGGCTGCAGTCCAGAAGTTGTGTAACTGTTTGTGCTGTCTCGAGCTCAATTTAAACATATCCAGCCCTTTAGCAGAGCTTATTAGCATGGACTCTGCTCAGCCACTTGGAGTACGGACAGACCAGACATGTGATTGCATTCATCTTTAGGAATGCTGCAAGTTGTCTTATGTTTTACTTTCCTCTTCTGAATTTTGGCCTAAAGCAGTTGCTTTAAATTAGTTATTTTGGAGGGTGCAGCTAGTTTAGAAATTGTTTAAAAAAAAAAAAATTGTGCTTATCATAGTTTCAGAAATGTTTTTAATCCCCTACAGATACGTGCAATGTTACAAAAAGGTTTCTCCCATGATGTTGCCTTCATGTTTTTTCTTAACACTTGTAAAATTTAATTTTTGAAAGACTTATGTAAGAGTTACTCCCTCATTTATAAGCAATCAATGAATTGACTTGATGTATACTTTAATTATAGGCTTGTGAATGCCCACTTTACTGGAAAGGTCCTTTGTTTTATTGTGCTGGAGGTGAACGAACAGGATACGTGTCAGTTCATAAGTTTGTTGCAATGTGGCGGAAGTAAGTAAATTACTTTTTCAGAAATACTTTTTTTTTTAAGTGAAATATGATAGCTCTGAATGAGATCTAGTCTGTAAAGGGGAAGAAAACACTTTACAGTAATCAACCACTGACAGCAAACTTGTACCTGGGAAAAATGTAAGTAGATCACCCCTTTAAAACAAGCAAACAAATCTTTATTATATTTAAAGATTTTTAAATGTTTGTGATAAATGACTGGCTATTTATGAGAAAAGTGAAAGCAAACACTAACTTGCAGATGTCAGTTTTGGACAGAATGCTTTCTCTTCTTTCTAGTTCTCCTTCTAGTTCTAACTTGAAAGTGTTCTTTCATATGAACAATTACGTTGAGTAGCCACCTCCTCTAATGTAAATGTATGAGATTACTGCTTTGATAACTTCCATTAGAACTTTGCAATGTGTAATTATCTTTTGAATTAAATGTTGTGGTTGCAGTTTCATATGCCTTGCTGCTAGGATGCCCATACAAAGTAGCATGAACAGTTTTCTGTGTACAGTAGTAAGTGCATATATATTTACATTTCAGAATACTTCAGACCTGCTATGATGATGCTGCAAAGTTTGTTCATCTTCTAATGAACCCTGGATGCAACTACTTGGTGCAAGAAGACTTCATTCCTTTTTTACAAGTAAATTGCAACTGAAACTAGTTCTGGAAAACACAACAAAATTATGAGCTTGCAGAGCCTTTTCTTTTTTTTTTCAGCTAGACATACATTTTCATGGTCTTCATTAAAGTTTATTAATAATATTTAGTGTAACTCACTTTGTGTGGTTCACTGAGATGCTAGTGAGTAACTTTAAGAGTTAATCATTTTATGTCAGGTGAGATCTCTTAAAATCTACAGTAAGATGCATGGATTTAACATTGTTTGCAGGCGTAGCTCATATCAGAAAATTTTTAGGATTTTGAAAGGCACTTGAATTTACTTATGTCAAGGAGACCCTTTGCAGGGTGAAGGAAAAGTGGCCTATGAATTCAAGACCGAATACAATTTCTGTCAAAGAGCAACAAACAATAAATTTATAAAAACCTGAAATGACTTTTAGTGAATCATCATCAAACAATTGCAAGCTACAACAGTCAGTAGTGTTCATCTGGCTAATTTATTCAGTCTTCTGCCTGTCTAAAATACAGGAAATCTTCTGTTTTATTTGGCTTTTAAAAGCTAATTTTGTATTTAAAAAGTCAGCAGTGTTATTTACATGAAGTATGTCGTAAATGAAGTTATTAATTATTGAAGTTAATTTGAATTGTTTTGGTTAAGGAAGGAGAAATGCTAATCTGTGCAAACTGTTTTACACAGTCACTGGTGAATACTGTTCTGGATATTGTTATTCTTTTCTGCGTAGGATGTGGTGAATAGTCATCCTGGCCTATCATTTTTAAAAGAAGCATCTGAGTTTCATTCTCGGTACATTACCACAGTAAGTGTTTTTTATTTGGAAAAGCTATTTTTGTTAACTAAGTACAAAATTCAAAATTATTAAAATTATTCAATATGTATAAGCATCTTTGTCCTGGGGGGGGGGGGGAGGGAGACTAACTATGCTGTTAGTCTTCATTTCTACATAACTAGAAATATTTTGAAGAAAATTAATTTCTTAAGCATTGTAGTAGAAATTGATGAACGTAATACTAGGAAGAGGAACACTGAATTGTAATAGTGTAGAATAAGTTAATGAACCTTAAACAAAGAGCAAACTGTTATTTTAAAGACTTACTTGATTGTGGCTATACCGTACTCATTAGAATCCCAACCTTAGTCTGGGATTAATTAAATGGAATTTTGAATGAAAGGTCTATATTAACATGGTTATGTTCATTATCAAGTAAAGTAATGATAATATTGAAGCTGCTTACCACTTTCCTCTCCAGGGATTTTTTCTTTCTAGGCAAATTTTATACAGGAAAAACTCCATTTCTTTCTTCCTACAGTTATGACTTGAAGTATTCTTTCTGTACGCAAGGGAAAAATCAATGACATTAAATTGTCTCAACTGTAGCCAATTCCACTGAAGTCTCACAAGATGAAAACTCCACAAAATGACATTCCATTCACTCTCTGTGCATGTGAAAACCAGTTTAACAAATATTCCCCAACAAAAACCGTGCAGAGTTGGTCGTATTTTATCCAGCTTATAGTTTGTCCCAGACCTAAACGGTGGAAGATTTTCTTTTGAAGTGTTTGGTTTTGGTTCCTCCTATCCTTCCTATAGAGACTGCCAGCCTATCAAGTAGGTCCTGCTGTATTAGGTTTTGCTTCTTGCTGTAATCATTACATGAGCTCCCAGAGCCTTCTTGCCAAATGTGAGTAAAGGAAATGTTCTGCCTGTGAGTAGTTCTCTTTATTAATGGATTGTAGTTTGTATCAAAGCCTGCTCTGCTTAAAATTGTGAAAGCTTGCTGTAGGAAGGAAAAGGTCCTGCCATTTCAGTTACTTTTCTTTGGATGAACAGCTTTTTTGAGTAGGTCTGAGTTTAGCGATGTTGAATAAATTAGTGCTGGCAGTACTTTATCAAAATTCAGCATAGTTTTCAAGAGAAATTAGTGTTCAATCAAAATTCCAGAAAATAAACTAGTATTGTTAAGAATATAATAATATTAGGAATGCCATTCTGCAAATAAAAAATGGCAAGAAGACTCTGCCATTATTTCTTGTCTTATTTCAGGATGGTGGAGTAGCTGCTGTTCATAAATTCACCTCTATCGTCTTCTAAAATTCTGTCCTGAAGTTGTTACTGATATAATTGTTGGTGATTTTTCTAAGATAAAGTAAGGCATTTTATACCTGTATTCAAAATAGCTTTAATTTTGCCATATGAAGCTTTATCTAAAGGGTGTTGTAAGCATTGCAGCTGAAGATTTAATGTCTGTTCATGCTAACTTCCAGTTACAAGTTAAATGATCCATTTTTCTGCTGTTTGTATATACATACATGTGTGTGTGCATGCATACATACATTACATAAATCTCTTTAGTGAAGCAGGCATCTTGTAAGTGTTGTTCAACCATGGAAGCAATTGGTTCTGTCTGCGAGGCAGTGGGATAGGTTGGATGGTCAGTCTAGTGGTAAGGTTAGGTACATATGTTCAAGATAAAGCTGAAATGTATTAAAAACATTTGTCCTGACAAATGGGATTGTACATTTAGTCTGCAAGTATGTTCTGTATATATATCTTGAGTATGAATTCTTGAAATTGTAGTCTCTGTATTCCACAATTTCCTCTCCCTTATGACAAACTGTTGTGAAGCATAGTAAGGAAGGCAATTGTCTCACAATTGGCTTGCACTCTGCTTCGATTCACTTTGGAAAACTGTTTTTTTATGTCTGTTCCCAGTTGTCTCCAGCAAACATTCAATTTTGTTTTTATTTTTAGACCAGTTAAATGTGTAACAGATGAGATAATGACATGCAGATGGATTAAGTTGCAAAGCTAAGGCAAAACCTTTTTAGAAAAAATTGCTTTGTAGTATAAGCCAAAACTGGGCCTTTCCTAAACTCACAATTAGAATTGAGCTAATTAAGTTTCAGAAGCAGGCTAGTCTGTTCTCCTTTCTAGACATAGTGAGCCAGCTGTTCTTGTTCAAACTGTGAGCTGCAGAGCTTACTGTGTGTGACAGTTTGAGCTTTATTTTAAAACTTCATGAACAAATTATTTGCACTTTAAAATAGTTGGTTTCTTTAAACTACTGATATGCTGCAATTAGTCTGAAGTGATAAAAACTTAAATAAGGTCTTTTGTTTGGAAGAGGGGGAGGAAGGAATTCCTAAAGAGATGGCCTTTTTTTTGCTATTAACTGCTGTTGCAAGTAAAATGCTATACATGTAACATCTAGTGCCTTGCTAATCAGCAGGTATAATCCATTTCCAGTTATGCAATTACTATTCATAATATGCTTAGATATTTTTGTCTACTTTTGTTATTGGTGAATGAATTATTTGAAATGTTTATCTTGTTGACTTAAGTCAAAATAATTGAGATGAGTACTGAATTAAGTTAAGAAAGAAAAATGGTGTTATAAAGTCTAATGTTTGTAAATTAAAGCTAAGGAAATTATGTTAAATGCATGAGTTTACCAAAATAATCTACACGCGAAACTGATTTAAGTGGAAGTATTAGATACTCAACTGAATGAATTTTTCTTGTTCCAATATCACTCATGCCATAGGAAATGGTCATCTTTCTTGCTAGTTTTGTTACTCAGAAATCATTTCTGTGCTATTTTTAGTACTAATGTCAGTTTTGTCACCTAGCTTTAAATAGAATGAAATAAAATGGGGAAAAAACGTATTGTCTGTCCACCTGCAAGAAGTATTGTTTCTGTCAGATGTTGGTTTGTTGTGTTTGTGGGCTTAAGAAGTTATGGCATCCCCCTGTACTCTGGTCTTTCTTAAACAGTCTCCATTGTATTTGTCAGTTCGTTTATGAAGTAAAATTTTCATAGCAAATACGGGTCTTGAAATCCAAAGCCATGAGATATATTAATAGGTTTATTAGATGATATCCTATAGTTTTGGAAGATTGAGAGGCAGTGAAATTGTCAATAGATGTATTCTGGATAGCATAAAGTATTCTGCAACTTTACTGTATGGGGCATGGGTACTGGTGTATCGAAGTAAGAGTTACCTAGATTAGTTTAGATGTAGATGGAAATAACTTGGTAACGTGACGTAAGAGAAGCATCAGTGTGCTAAGTAATGGGAAGAACAGACTTGTAAGCCCTTCAGTTGTGGGGAAAGACGGAGTCCTGTAATGCAGCTGAGCTAAGACTTATCTTTGATCACAAATATTTGGGAGGGTACTTAGCATACCTAAGATCATCTTTACATTTTCTTTTTCTTGCAGGTTATACAGAGAATATTTTATACAGTAAATAGGTCCTGGTCTGGGAAAATAACTTGTAACGAGCTCAGGAAAAGCAACTTTTTGCAGGTACATGGTATCTAAAATTTTGCAAGACTTGTCTCTGCAAGTTTAAAAACTGTATTAACTAAATGCTTAAGGGAGTAACATAAGAAGCATTTCTTCCTTTCGCAAAAACTAGTGGGGACTAAATTGTGTTAATTCTCGTACAGTAGAATACATTTAAATGTCATCTTTTATCTAGATCTGTATATGTGCAAATCTGATTAGCAGAAGTCTGGCTGATTTCATTCTTCTGTGGACACATTAGCTTTCAACCCTGTCTGTTGAGTCTTTGCTATCATGATGCATGGTGTGCCCTGTCTCTGAAGATAAAGTTGTTCTGCTGAAATACTGTTAGGTAACAGTAGTTTGGTTATCAGAATGGGGATCATGCAGCAGCTGTCTTATAAATTCTTTAATGTGTTCTACTTATCTTTCTGATAATAGAATGTGGCATTATTGGAAGAGGAAGCTGATATTAACCAGCTGACGGAGTACTTCTCATATGAACATTTCTACGTTATCTATTGCAAATTTTGGGAGCTAGATACAGACCATGACCTCTACATTGATCGGAAGGATTTAGCTCGACATAATGATCATGGTATGACAAATGAAGCATCTTCCTTTACATGTGTTAAATGACCTGTAAACTTTCAACTGAGGAAGTGGTTAGCTGCAAAGGACAGTGTTCATGAGTCCGTTGGTGTAGCTGATCCTGCTGACTCAAGAAGTAAAGCAGGACAAGTCATCTCTGACACTGTTTTGTGTCTAGCAATACTAGATCTGAGGAAAATTCTGAATTTGAATTATGATCTTGGTGAAGAGGAGGAAGTAAGTTTGAAAGCATGTAGGCTTGATCTAAGGTGGGAAAGAGTATGGCAATGTATGGAAAGAGTAGAAAAGTAAGGCAAACGTTCATTGTTGCTTGGCTTGTTTCAAGCTTTTGTTGATTTGGCTGCAGTGCATTTTGTTTTAATGCCACTTAGTGGCTCTATGCTTTCTGCATTCACAATATACAATGACTTTGGGATTCTGTAGTCTTGCACACTTGTACCTATTGTAAATATTCTTGTAGCTTTTATGGAACTGCTGGGTTCTTTTGGATGCTTTGTGTGCATTGTCATCTTTGTCCTCTTCAGGACTGGAAAGCTTGAACACTAAGTGACTGTGGAATATTATCTTACATTAAAAAGAATAAACATCATTCTGATTGCTTCTGAAAGCTTTTCCTGCGGAAACCTACACTTTAGGACACTGCGGAAGGAGAGCTTTCATTTGAGGTTGCTGTAGTAGGTACGCTGTAAGAAAGTAAGCAGAACTGATGTCAGGCCACAGGCAGTTTAGTTTTGCACTATTTTGTATTCTTTAAGCCTCAGAATATTAGTTAAAGCTTAACAGTTGCTGCCTAATGAGACCTAGACAAAATAATAGCATAAAATGGCATGATAACCCAGATTTAATCTTAAGCTTCTATTTTTGCATGTCAAAATTGAATAATCTGGATTCATCAGTCGCTTCCTTTCTTACTGTGACTGGTCTAAAATTAGATCAAACACATGGTAAGAAAAAATGTTGAAGTATGTAGGTGCTGTCAAGAAGCTTGAGCAACTTCAGTGTTTCAAAAGTAGATAGGAAGAAGCAGCAGCATATGTCTAAAACAAACTGGCTATCCTACAGTTCTGGAGATAAATGTTAAGTAGGGACCAGTGTTCCTACTTAACTAATGTGGTGGTAGCATCACCAAAACTATATATAAAACAGATGAGCAGTTTGAATGTTTAACCACTTGGTTTAATTATCAGTATTTCTACAATGCTGAAAAAGTATTTGAAAGCTAAAGTAACTTTGCTTCTATGAGAATAGTATTGTGCGCTGCTTTGAGTGCCTCCCACAAATTCCTTGAGTTGCGTGCTCAGTTAAGACATGTCTCTAAAGTCCCTGAAANAATCAACTAGGTATGTTCATTATCCATTAATGTGCCAATTCTATTTTTGGCTCTTTGCCAAAAGCAAGGTCACAAACTGTAATGGCACTTGAAAACATGATTTACTTGTCAAAGGACTAGTAAATGCTGTCTTACTAATCAGCCACTTTTATTACTTCTGTTCTGCTACTATTTCGGCATCAAGTCTGAATTCAAAGTTGGTTGGTTCTAGCTTTGCTCTGGAGACTGTGTTAAGTGATCATCTCTAAGAGGACTCTGAGGGATTAATGAGTGCTATAGTTGATCTTTCTTACAGATGTGTATATATGAGGTTTCCAATAAAGTCTTCAACCAGACAGTACAAAGCAAAAATAACTTGTACATAATTGACACAATTTTAAACCTTTCTTTCACAGCAATATCAAGTAGAATGATAGAGAGGATCTTCTCAGGAGCAGTAACAAGGTAATTATTTTGTATACTGACCTAAATCCAATTTAATATTTATATATTCACTTGTTAAATTGAGCATGATTATTCCCGGAATAAAATAACTTCCCCTTGAAATGGAACAGTGAATTTCAGGACTTAGTATTGTTGTTCAAACTCCAGAGTTGTCTTGGAACCTTTGACTTAGTCCAAGATCTTTACTCTTCTTTCTTTATCCATATGAGCACTCACCATTGGGTATTATATGGCATGGCAGGGATGGGAATGAGGAAAGGAAGAAATGTGGGTGGTGTTTTTCCAGCCCTCAAACCTTAAAATTTTCAAAGAGATTTGGGCTTTTTAACAACAACTTGTAAAATGAACACTTCTTGCATCAACAAGTTTACAAAAGTAAATCTAGGATGATATCTTCAGCTAGAAAGTGATTGATAAACAGAAATAACATAAAAGCTGAAATGAATGCCATATGAAATTGACAGGCATATGTCTACAGCTTACTCTATCATGAGTTTTTTGGGCAAGACAAAACATACACCATATTTTCCTAGACATCATGAAGATAAGAGCAAAAAAAGGGATGTTAGAAATAAAATATAACATGCCTATGAACTGCATACCTGACTTCTTGCTAGAAAGGTTGACTGTGTCTTCAGAATGTATTTGGATGCTGTGTTCTGTTGTATGCGTAGAAACAGGTAACTGTTCTTGCCACATACACTTCAGGTATATTTTTATTTCATTTTTATCTTCATATTTGTATTCCAACACTCCTAGCTGATGGAGTTATGTGCAGCTTTTTGTTCTTCTGGACAGTGCTATCCAGCTACCGCCTTCCTCTTTAAATATCCATTGCAGGAGAAACAAAACAGAGCTCACAAGCTTCCTTATCCTGAATGATCATAGTCACTGACAAGTCACCTTCAAACATTGCATCTTTTGGTAGATGAATAAGCAGTTAATAGCACCAAGGAAACTATTCTTTAATCTTGTTTAGTAAAGTCTAGGTGTTTTAAAATAAATTCTCTATATTTTTTTCCCCTCGTTGGCTGTCAAGAGGTAGAAAAGCACAAAAAGATGGAAAAATTAGCTATGCTGATTTTGTCTGGTTTTTGATATCTGAAGAAGACAAGAAGACACCAACTAGGTAAGAATGAATTTGTTTTAACAGAAATAAAACTGGCTTTATTGGTTTTCCAATCCTTAAATGGGGACCACTGTTGCTCAGCTAGAACTTTGATGGAAGAAACTAAACTGTAAAAACATGACTGGGAAACTGGCCCAGTTGGTTGCATCATTCTTATTTCTGTGTCTTCTATTGTTACTGCTGTAAAGGTCTGTTTTAATGGTTTCTAAGAGGCTAACTAAATGTTATTGTTCATATGCTGTGTGTTGCCTACTTAGAGACAAGATCATAGATAAAGAATACTGCAGGTGTTTCATGATGCCAGCTAGCATTAGCTGTAGAATATTCATAAGAAATCTATTGCATGATGTATTATGGGCATGTTCAATATGAAAACAGAACTTAGGTTTGGATGCACAATTGCATTTTTCGTTGGCTCCTTTGATTTTTTTATTTTTTTATGTAAAGCCACATGTTTTAGTCCTTTCCTCCGTCACCCCCTCACAATTAGTGTGTTTTCAAATGCAAATAATGTTGTGTGGCAGGGCAAGCACCAGAAGCTTTAATCGCGATAGGTGTTTCTTGTTTAATGACTTCCTATGGCATTATGGAATTAGGTCTAGTTTTGCATCTGTAAGTAGTATAGCCTTTAAAACAAGCATTATAAGTTAAAACTCTCTAATGTTTGTGTAAACAGCTCTTTGCTATTAATTACTGAATTTCAGCATTGAATACTGGTTTCGCTGCATGGATCTTGATGGGGATGGTGCTTTGTCTATGTATGAGTTGGAGTATTTTTATGAAGAACAGTGCCAAAAATTAGATAACATGGCCATAGAGCCTTTGCCATTTGAAGACTGTTTGTGCCAGATGCTAGATCTCGTGAAGCCACAATATGAAGGTAATAAAATCCTTTTCCATTCTGTAACGTCTGCTTCTCTGGATTAGGAGTTAGTGTACACCTAAGAGCAATCAGTCAGTCATACCAAGAATAAGCCTTTAGATGATCATCTCTCTAAAGCCTGTTAGTGTTTATTAGTAGAATGGTCTTCCAAGGACAGACAGGCATTCATTTCCATACTAAAATTGAATGTGCTGCTTTAAAATTCCTTGAAGTCATTTAATTTGGGCTTGTAGCCATGTTTAGCCTCAATGAAATCTTTTCTGCTATCTGACTTAGGTGATGCTCTCAAGAAAAGCTCCTGAGTGTTCTGCTCACTTGCTGCTTACCTGTTCCAGTACTCATTTAATTGAGATTCCTTCAGATTGAACAGTTTCTAAATGGTGTTTGTAGATCAGTATTATTATCAGACTTATTTTAGGTTAGATGCCTAAACACCCATTAGGAAATTTATGACAATGATTTTAAAGATAGCTGAATGTTAAACTATCCTTAGT
>VXAL01000104.1:252466-289204 GCA_013399475.1 Chauna torquata
TTGATTTTCATTTTTATGCTGGGGGAAAAAAAAAAATAGAGCATGATGCTCACTTCGTATTTGCTGTTCTGTGCTGCTCATAACTGAAAGTGTTTTGCATGCCTTGATGAACACATTACTGCCGTGTTGAAGAGCAATATCCTGCATGTTGATGGCCTCTACCTCTGTGGTGTTTCTGATATTTGTCTCAAGTTTGATTTAAAAAAAAAAAAAAAAAAGAAAANAGGACAGACAGGCATTCATTTCCATACTAAAATTGAATGTGCTGCTTTAAAATTCCTTGAAGTCATTTAATTTGGGCTTGTAGCCATGTTTAGCCTCAATGAAATCTTTTCTGCTATCTGACTTAGGTGATGCTCTCAAGAAAAGCTCCTGAGTGTTCTGCTCACTTGCTGCTTACCTGTTCCAGTACTCATTTAATTGAGATTCCTTCAGATTGAACAGTTTCTAAATGGTGTTTGTAGATCAGTATTATTATCAGACTTATTTTAGGTTAGAAGCCTAAACACCCATTAGGAAATTTATGACAATGATTTTAAAGATAGCTGAATGTTAAACTATCCTTAGTTGTTGGCTGTTTTCTACATTCATTTGAGCCTTCAACAGGCCTGCATTCTACCTTCCTGCATTTGGCATATATGATCGTCAGCTGATCAAACTTGAGTTTACATTTTATGCCTGGGGAAAAAAAAAAAATAGAGCATGATGCTCACTTCGTATTTGCTGTTCTGTGCTGCTCATAACTGAAAGTGTTTTGCATGCCTTGATGAACACATTACTGCCGTGTTGAAGAGCAATATCCTGCATGTTGATGGCCTCTACCTCTGTGGTGTTTCTGATATTTGTCTCAAGTTTGATTTAAAAAAAAAAAAAGAAAAGAAAACAACTGTTGTAGCAACAATGAATTAGTCTTCAGGGAGTTCTGAGGTCAACCTGCATCTAAATTTAATGTCTGAACACTTGTCCAAAGTTAACATGAATAATCCTTATTATGACTATACTTTTTCATGTGAATTTAAGTGTGTAGAAGGATTTGGCATACAGTCTAGTTGCTATTATTGTACAGAGTCTACATAGCAATAAATGTAGAACTTGCATATTTGCCCTCAAAGTGTTTGATAGGAGTTATAACTTCTACCACTTATACTAACGTCTGCTGTTTTTTATGGTAGAAGGAAATTGTTGAACACTTATATTTTTGTTTACCAAATATAATGTGCTAGTGTCATACACTCGTGCACTTTGTAGATGAAGCACTGAGTTTTGCCTACTTGCATTTCAAGTATCACCTCAATAGTGTGTAAGAGGGTGGTTCTTTTTACTGTCTATAAAATTATAGCTAGAGTATAAATTAATAATGAATAGTCTTGCTTATTGTCCACCTTCTTTCCAGTATTAAGAATACTTAATTAGGAGAAACTTAATTTTCTTGAAAGAAAGGCATTCTTCTATTATGGAGATGTGATATTTCAATGCTAAAGTAAATGAAGTAGCTCAAAACTAGTTTTAGAGAACTTTTCATCATCTATCCTTAGAAATACAAAGGAAAAAGGTGTAATAGATATGTTTCAGCTGGAAGCTTAGTCCTAGATCAGCATTTGTATGTGTAATGTAAGGAGGCGTCAGGGAGAGTTAAGGATGAAGTGAAATATACTATGAAGAAAGCATTTGTTAAATAGTTGCCTACAATAGCATCCCAGACTTAAGGTGTCCCTTCCAGTCTTGTACATTGTGCTTTTGAAAGGCAGACATTTTGGACAGTGTCTCAGTTCTGCATTTCAATTGAAACAAGATTAATGTATCTGTTCCGTGTAATGAAGATGATAAAAGGATGCTGTGAAAGGCCTCAACCAAGGGAAGAGTTATTTGGGACAGTGAAAATAAGAGTCAATTGTGAAGAGTTGATTGGTTTCTGTAAAAAAAAAAAAAAAAAGTGACATGGAAAAGATGGATTTAGAAAATTCTTCTATAGTTTTCCTAACACAAAAACTATTGACATTTCAGTTGGTAGATTTGAAAGAAAAGAAAGCAGTTTCATATAGTATGTAGCTGCACTGTGATACAATTTGCAACAGGATGCTTTCTCTACCAAAAAGCCAATTCTTGAATTTCTAGAGACCTAGATCTAGCAATCTCAATTTCATTCTGTTCTTGTTGGTCTTTGAGAGACAATGTGGGTGTCTAAATGAGCGTTAGGTATCTGAGCTCCCATTGCAGTAACTGGAAACTGGTGAGCAGATCAACGAACCAAATATAGGTGTCTCGCTTAAATCGGGAGCTTATATAACTAGGACTCAAATCAGTTGCTTGGTTGTGGAGAGATGCTGCCACTTGAGATGACCTGATATGTCAGACATCTGTGTGGGTCTGACAGATATGACACAGGTGCCATGAGGGATTCATGTTGTTCTGGAGCATCAGCTGTAAGCCAGGCAGAATACACTGGGGCACTTCAGATAGCAGCAGATGTGTGGCAACCATTTCCACATGGGATTCAGATTCAAAGACCTCTGCTTCCGTCTGATGCCCTTGAGTTATGTATACATTGTTAAAGGCTGAGATACTATGCTGAGGAAATACTGTTGTAAGTCTGGCTTTTATTGAGCTCTTCCATAACATCTGCAGTTAGCTGCCCTTTGACTGACAACAGAAGACTGGCAGTATATAAGGTGAATTAATAAAGGGGAGTTCTAAGGATAGCCATCTGTCTGTCCTTGTATGTCTGGTATTTTTCCAGTCTTTCTGCAGAAGCTTAATATTCAGCCTTGAAATAAGGTAACATTTCTGAGCAACCTGACAAATACTTCTAACACTTAACAGATCCATTGTTTTGAGTTTTTAAAGTGTCACTTTATGAAAACAAAGCACCTCTGAATTTTTAGCCTTCCTCTCAAGCAGTAAATATTGGTCAGGATGGACAAATGAGACCAACTACTCTCTATGGAAAAATTCATATGAAGCACAGTCCCATGCTCAGGTCTAAAATAAATGCTGGATTTTGAGTCAAATAGAAATAATTTTCCAAGTAGGAGCTGAAGGGTCTTAGTAAGATGGATTATCTTCACTTGTGTAATGCAGAATAATTTAGGCAAAAAGAAAGGGGAATCTCTGTCATACAGGGAACGGAAAGGGACACTGCCAGAAGAGATTCCTACCTGCTACCCAAATGTTTCTTGAGAAGGAATGATTAGCTCTTTGGAGGCTTTTGTGTCTTGACAAAGCTTGGACAACTAGCTTAAATGATTTTTTTAAATCTAAGTGTGGTAGACTGCATCTCACTCCAACATACTGTCCTTCAGCAGGATGATAGCTAAAGCAAAGAAAAAGTCTGAAATATATAAGTTTTGTCCACTTTGAAGGACACTTTTCTAGGTAGGTATTTCATCTATTCAGTCCTCTTCTATTGCATTGAGCATCCATAGCAAATGTTCTTGAGCATAGTGATGACTTAACTTTTGAATAATATTCCTCCTTTTTGAAGAAAAGGTATTTAGAGCTGTAATTATCTTCTCTCTTAATCTTGTTTACAGGAAAAATTACTCTGCATGATTTAAAGAGATGTAAGTTGACAAATGTGTTTTTTGATACTTTTTTCAACATTGAAAAATACCTCGACCATGAACAGAAGGATCAATTTTCTATGTTGCGGGTGAGTATGAAGCTGTAAAAATATTTTTAGCTACATGCTTAATGATTTAATACAGTTTTGTATAACTTGCCATGTGATTGTTTAGGATGGTGAGGGTGAAAGTCAAGAGGTCTCTGACTGGGAGAAGTATGCTGCTGAAGAGTATGATATCTTGGTAGCAGAAGAGGCAGCAAGTGACCAGTGGAATGACGGGTAAGAATGTAGCAGGAGAGTTGGTACAAGTCCTTTTTGCTGACGTAGAGCCTCACAGTCACTACCATCATTAATACTATTTTTGTAGACAATTGCTGTTGGTCCTGTATAGCTGTGTGCTCAGTGAGGGAGGAAGAACCTTGCTTGTATCTAGAATGAAATATTCCTTGATGGTTTGATCACATTGGTTTTGTCGAAGAGAAGATTCAACTTCAAATTTCGGGAGGAAATATTCTGAACAGGTTCACAACTAAACAAAATACAACATTTAATTTTTCTAGCTTGTTGAGTGAATGAAGAGCATCATTAAGAGCTTTTGGGGGAAAAGTCTCAGTTCTGAACTGAAAATGATACCAGCTTGGAAATATTTTCTTATTGTTCTGTAGGAGTAAATAAGATAATTCTTACTGTTTCAGAATCACTCCTTTACACTTGCTAGGCAGCTTCCAGAACCGCTTGGAATTTTACTATACTTGGTGTCAAGTTTTCAAATCTTGTTTTCAGATGGGAGCATTGAACCTCAGCTTCTAAAATCCTGAATTTGCCATTCATCTTTTTCATTACTTAAAAAGATAAGTAATACAAGTACAAATTTAATTTGTTTTAGGTCCTAAGTTGATGGACCTGTTTAGAGAAAACATGTTTTCCTGCATTCCCTACATCAGATAAGCAAGAACATCTCTTCAAGCCAGACAACAATATTCATTTTTAGAACGTCTGTGATTCTTGCCAAGGATTTAGAGAATTACTAGCTTGATATTTAGGAGACTGCTCTAAAACATGAGAATGCAAAATCTTCTCAACATATTAAGTTTGAGAAGCTTTGTAAAAGAAAGTATATGAGGGGAAGAAAGGGGAAGGAGAGAATTGTTATCACCCAGCCTTCTCAACATTGAGGGCATCGTACTGTTAAGTCTTTGTGGAATCTTCCCCTATAATTGATTAATATTACAGAATTAGCAAGCCAAAAAAATTACTGAAGCTTTGTGCTGTGAGTTAGGCAATACTAAGCCTTCAGCGCATTTATCCTGTTTCATCTCTTAAGCTTAGCTGCTGCTGTTAAGTGGTAAGCCCATTTTGCCTGCTCTGAGATAAAGTTACAAAAGTCGAATCTTTTTGACTAAGATATCTGTTCATAGGGAAGATGAAAGCCACAAAATTCACAGCAGGTATGCTTGGCATCAGATCACTTCTGCTCTTTTTCACAAAAAATTTATTCAAGGTATACCTGAAACCATGGTTCTGTGGCTTTACGCGTAAAGTGGACAAAACAGAAACTAAAATGCAAAATGTTTCTCAAGCTTTCAGATTATACTTTAAAATTCACCTTAAACTTTCACTCTTCAGTAGACTGCTATCAGATCTTGGACGCTGGGTTTTTCAGGCACTTCCGTGAAGCTTGTTCTCTCCATGGCGTAGGCACTGTCTTCTTTATATGTCCATACAGTTACAGCTTAAGTAATACAGACCGTGTTGTGGAACTTCTGTAAAACAGAATCCTAACAACCCTAAAACCTCGGGGCGGGGCGGGGGGGAGCTGTTATTCTAAGGATAATGTAGTGGAGTACCCTGCTATATGGAAGAAGAGGGAAGATGTACGGTGCTAAAACATCCAGTTTCACAGTACTTACAAGCCTGGTGATTGTAAACACAAGCAATTTTTTGATTGTAAGTTGCCTCTGTTTGTGGCATTAGTAGATTAATCAGATCTTAGGGGGGAGAATTAAAGGAAAATCTTACATCCTTTAGAGGCACAGCCCTAAAATCATGCGTTTTATTAATTTTACTGCTTTCTGTATCCCTAGTTGGGTTTGATGTGTAGGTCATAGTTCAACTCTTAGCCCTTCACACCAACCTGGATAAAAGCTTTCAGCCCTGTGTTCCTGAAGTTTTGCTGCTTAATGTTTCCTGAGGGTACACATTGTAATGCTGGTTGTCTCCATTAACCACCACTTCATGACTAATTTGTCGGTGTTTCATGTACCATATACACAGCCATATGTAAGGTGTATTTGGGTTCACTAAGTAGAAACAAATATTACAGTTCATCTTACTGTACGGAAAAACTTGTAAAGACTTGCATTTAAACTAGTGAACTGAGATTTTTTTAATAAAGAGCGAAGTTCAAGTAGCTACCAAATTGCACATCAAATAAGGAACTGAATCTAAGTTGTGAGCAAATATATGAAACTATAAAGAGAAGAACAGTATTCTGATTTGACTCAGGAAGCATTGTCAAATTTGACTTGAAGTTTAAATGCTTTCTAAAACTGAAAGTCAGCAAAATGTCTTCAAAATTTAATACTGAAGTAGAACTGTCTGAATCTTCTTTTTCTACAAATGACCTGAAAAGGAAGCTTATTTCCTATTGCTGAAGCTGAGAGAAACACAAGACTCTAAAAGTTCCCTTGCTACTGCTGTAACAGGAGAGTTTGAGGAACAAATACATTGACAAAATTATTATGAGCATTTTAAGTTATGGTTGTACAAAAACTTCCTTAAACTCAGTTACTGCCCTTAAAGGGTCGTAATGCCTGTCTGACATGAAATTACTTCTTGACATTGCAGTATGAATTTGTTTGATTTGATTAACTCCATAGTAAATATTTTCCTGACATTCCTGTAAACATAGTTAATCTGAAACTTGGGAGTGGTACACAAGTCTAGAAATAGACTGGTTTCTTGTCATTTACGTGAGTTTCAGAATGGCAGGGGGAGGGACCATTTAGAGCTGTTGTAGCTGTATGGTTATATTTTTATTAAAAAACTGTGCTGGGAGGAATAGACTTTCTGATCCTGTGAGAAGTAGCTCAATAATTTGAGTGCTGTGATACAAGTGGTGTCCCTAAAGGGTCTGTGCTGGGACTGGGACATTGACAGTGGGACTGAGTGCACCCTCAGTAAGTCTGCAGATGACACCATGCTGAGTGGTGCGGTTGACATGCTGGAGGGAAGGGATGCCATCCAGAGGGACCTTGACAGGCTTGAGAGGTGGGCCCATGCAAACCTCATGCAGTTCAACAAGGCCAAGGGTGATGAGTGGATCGAGAGCAGCCCTGAGGAGAACTTGGGGGTACTGGTGGGTGAGAAGCTCAGCGCGAGCCAGCAATGTGCGCTTGCAGCCCAGCAGAAAGCCAACTGTATCCTGGGCCGCATCAGAAGAAGCGTGGCCAGCAGGTTGAGGGAGGTGATTCCCCCAACTTAAGAAGGACATGGACCTGTTGGAGCAAGTCCAGAGGAGGGCCATGAGGATGGCCAGAGGGCTGGTGCACCTCTGCTGTGAAGAGAGGCTGAGAGAGCTGGGGTTGTTCAGCCTGGAGAAGAGAAGGCTCTGGGGAGACCCTGTAGCAGCCTTCCAGTACCTAAAGTGGACGTGCGGGAAAGCTGGGGAGGGACTCTTCATCAGGGAGAGTAGCGATAGGACAAGGGGGAATGGCTTTAAACAGAAAGAGGGCAGATTCAGGTTAGATATAAGGAAGAAATTCTTCTCTGTAAGAGTGGTGAGGCACTGGAACAGGTTGCTCAGAGAAGCTGTGGATGCCCCATCCCTGGAGGTGTTCAAGGCCAGGTTGGATGGGGCTTTGAGCAGCCTGGTCTAGTGGAAGTGTCCCTGCCCATGGCAGGGGGGTTGGAACTGGCTTGGAAGGGACCTTAAAGACCATCCAAACCATTCTGTGATTCTATGATACATGAAAATAGGAGAGAGCTTCTAAGTTTCCATAAGTATCTTAGAAAGGAGTAAAAGTTGTATTCCATGAGGATACTAGAGCTCTGAAAGAGAATGGGATTTTCATTTGGTCCAATAATGTTTGAATAACAATCTTCTGAGTACAGAATAGATGGATTCTACAAACAGTATCTATGCTATCCTTTATTTTTAGTGACTGGAACATCTGCTGTCACTTCTCTGTATCGCTACACAATAAATGAGTTCAAAAGGAACATTTGAAGTGTTTGTCTTTAAATAAAGAAAAAAGTCCTTCTCAAAAAGATAAAATTAATTGTATAGAAAACTATAAATTAGAGGGTTGCGAGCCAACACTGTCATGATGGTAAAATATGCATCTTCCTTCCAAACCCTTGTTTTTGAGTGTGTAACTCAGTAAAGTAACTCTGAGGGTGAGTTTTGTTTCCTGTTTGAATCAGTGCTGAACTTGTGGGAGAAATCCAAGGTATTCCGTTCACTGCCTAAGCACTGGATGATGTTCACTTCATTAAGGCTTTAACACCCTTGGGAAGGGTGAAATAATTTAAACAAAAAAAAAATGCTCAGGAACTGTATTTTACTCAAAGCTTAATCTTTAACCAATGTTACAAAAAAATATTAATTTCTTTTCATCAAAATGTTGATGAAACTGGCTTAATGTTTAATATTTTATCTGTGAAGTGTTTCAATGGAATTGCGTTCACAAGTGAAAATGTTCTTCCTACCTCTGTTCTTGCAATGCTGTGTAGTGTTCATGGTGGATTCTTAGTATTTAACTGTTCTTTGCCCCATGTTCTGAAAGAATTCTGAAAGAATACTTCTAATTACTATGTAATGCTATTACAAAATCAAATTTGAAGAGCGCTGCAGGAAATGGAGGTTTCCTGCTGGACAGACAGTGCAGTGTCTAAAGCTTGTTCTTTGCCTAGTCTTGCTGAGTTAGAGGGAAGTAATCCTGTGCTGAGGTGATTCAGTAGCACTTGGGAAGATGTGCATGAGCTGTAGTCAGCCTAGCCCAGGAAATGGTCAGTTCTTTAATCAGATGTTGTAGATTGATCCTGCCTAGAGGGTGCTGAAGCAGATCTCTTTCAGTATCAGCCTTTGCTGACTTTAGTTAAACGTTGTCCGTCTGTTCACTGTTGTGATCAGCAGGTGGTTATCAGTAATGTCTCATTAAACAATCAGCTCTTGCTTTCTGGCTTCTGCTTTGTATACACAGTTGGTTGCTATTGCTTCCTTGTGCTCATGCCCATTTTACTAATGCTTTCAGTATTCTTTGTTTTGTTGCATCTACTGCAGGCATATTTTCCCTACTTCAGCCTAATTTCTGCTTTCTTGAAAAGAACTGGAAGGATTTGTCAAATACTTAAATCTTGCGTCTGACAGTGTCTAACTGAAGAGTAGTCCACTAGACTACGATGTACTTTGAATCTTTTCAGTGTAACTGCATATCTCACTAATAAGTCTTGCATGTAATGGGAGAGTAAACCAGCTTAAACTTAAGTTTTGCAGAAACGGCATGTGCTTATGTGTGCTGTGTGTGCTTGTGTCTATTTCCTGAAAATATAAAATATTGGAAATTATGTTCTTCCTGCAGGTGCCTTGTTAGTGCTGTAACACTTTTAGGCATTTCCCAATGTATCTAAACTTTTTTTTGCCTGTTTGTAGGTACGAAGCTGAACTGAATCCTGTAGACCATCAGAAGGCCAATGTCCTGAAGTATCAAATGGAAAAAAGACCATTTTTTGAAATGCCTTCCCATCTGGCTGATGTAGACTTGGATGAATATGACTATGAAGAGGACTTTGAGTAGCGGTTGCGGTCAACACTTGCAGAAGAGAAGGGACAGTCTGCAGCAGGTCTGCTACACGCCTATACGTTTCAGTTGGGCTTGTTTCTAGGAAGTCAGCTTAGTTTTGTGCTTAAAAATATATTTAATCACTAGACTACCTTTTAAATAAAAGAAATGCATTTGTATGGGATGATGAAACTTTTTTGTATTTATTCAATAGCCTATAGTTTAAAAAAAAATTAAATATTTATTTACAGATGTTGCATAATTCCTTCTTGGAAGAATAACAATATTTGACTTTAAAGAAGAGTAATCTACTGTTTTTAAGAGAACTGTGTAATTCTCTCTAAGCTGAGGTGTGGTGCACTGACCAGCTCCATCCCATATGTAAATAGGTATTCCCGTCCTGCTATGGGAGGTAAGGAGACGACTTATACCTGGCTGGCAATGCTTTTATGCTCATAGACAGTTCTTAGGGTTTTCATGCCTTGGCAAGGAAGAGACACTATTGAGAGTGCATGGTTCAGCTCTTCTTTACAAATACGGTTTCACTGGACAAGCTGAGCATATTGGTGCATAAGGAAAACTAATGGCTGAAACAAGTTGCTTCTCTTCTCTATGTAGTCCTTGTTTGCCCCAACTTTAACTTTGCTTGGCCTTTTAAACTTCAGTGTTTTCACTGATGTCCATTATAAAAAGATTATTTAATAGTGAGTTCTGTTTTAGTGTTCATACTTGATCCAAAATGAGTGTGTTAATTCTTGTAAAGGAACCAATTTTTTTAAAATCCTTTGTATAAATGTTTCTTGATCAGTGATGTGCACTAATTTGTTGTGGGCATTCAGCGCTTTTGTTTGTCCTCCCCTTCAGTTGTTTGCTATTGACACATTCCATGGATATTCATACAGTGTCACAGCAGCTTGAAATTGTTGCCTCACTCTTACTGTTAAACAGATTTTGTTGAAAAAATGTACAAAAAGATGTAAGTTATTTTTTGGTTGCAGTGTAGATCTGTTTAAAATGTTTAAAAAATCATGTTTGTATTTTCAAATAAAGATTTTCATACAGGTAATTTAAGTTCTAATTGTTATGTTATGTGCCATGTACAACTAACTTCTTCCTACTAAAGAACCATTTAAGATATTATGGATTACAGCTGTATGCAGTCTGGCTAGATAACTACAGCAAGCTGCGTATTCAAAGCAGTCAAGCTCTAGCAGGTTTTTCTTCATCCAAAAGGCAGTGGTGCTAAGCAGTCAGAAGCTGTTCCCCTAAGGTACTGGGGGAAAGGATGACAAAGTGGCTTTCTAGAAGATGATCCTGAACTTCTATTGCTGCTCCAGAGGGTGTGGTATTCTGCTTTTCCCTACCTGAAACCCTTTAGCTGGAAGCTAGCTTCTTGTCCGCGGGCAGGTAGAGCCAAGGACTTTCTCACCATATTTCTCCATTAGACAGCTATGGTGCAATGTAGATCATCTCTGCAGAAACTGTAGCTGTTGTTGCTGCTTTGGGTTTGTTCAATGAATTGCCTCTTAAATCCTGCCCTCAATTACACTTTTGATATCAAGGGCTCTTTTTTTCCTAGAGGATTTGCACAGGTCTAATGGAGCAAATTATGGTGTTACTGTAGAAGTGCCTTTTCTTGCAATGCAGGAACTAGAAAGATTACTGCACCTTCCCCCAGAGGACAGTTCCCAGCCCTAGTACTTTTTTACAAGACTCTCAGAGCATTCATTTGAATGCTTGATGCAGTCCCAGACATAACTGTGTTCTCAACATAACTGCATGAACGCACTACTCAGGTGTGTAGGTAAGCAGGGAGCAACTAACCTGGGTGGCTGAGGGGAATGTCACCATCACTCTATGGGCAGGAACACAGAGGTGTGGAAGAGTAGAGTGAGTGAGGGGAACTGAGACCAAGTTGATCTGGGTGAGAGTCAGGATTAGGGAGCAGTCAGTAACAATGCTACTGCTGAGGGCAGCTCTGAGGTTCCCCGAGGCTCGGAGTGACATACTTCTACTCCTCTTCAGCTCTGAGATGGACTGCTTGGCACAGGCCTACTGACTGCTTTATGCAAAATGAAACAATGGCTTTACTATTGCCACTTCAGGGTACCTGATACCTCAGCAACGAGCATGGCTTTCCCTTGCATGTTCTTGGGAGCTGCATTTCTCTGTATTTAATAAGGCAAACTAGAAGGCCTTTCTCCAGAATTGGGGTGGCAACATCACTTGCACTTTCAGTACTAATGGATAGCAATGGTTATGTGGTTTATTTTACACAGTTACAATCCAAAATATATATAAAATATATTAAAAAAAAAAAACCTGATAGGATTAATGCAGTGTACAATTCCATGGAGCAGTGACAAAGGGTCAGCAAAAGCAGCAAAAACTCCCCAGCTTACTGCCCCAAAACACTCTTGAGTGAAGAACATTTCCAAACTCATAATCGAAATGCTGCTTTCGAAGGGCCATGTTTACAGTCTATTTACATTGTCTTTTCAAGCTTTTTATTCTCCAAGTAAATACCACGATCACTGTGTATGAAGGATTCATTCCAGAGGAAAGTACTCAGTCAACTGGTCCACTGTTGTTTTCTTTGCTGCTAGAAGTCTCGATGCAGGTCTTCTGGGAACATGTCCTGATCCCCACAGGCAACCAACCACACTTGTGCGAGCACTGGCGCTCAGAAATACTTCCAGATGATTTGATCCATGTTTTCCATTTTACAGGCAGGAAACAGCGCTACCAAGCCCCTTGGCGTTACCCAGCAGCTCAGTGTTCACAGCTAGGCCAGGCTCCTTTCTCCTGGTACTCTAATCGGGTACAAGGAAACAGGTACCCCTCCGTCTTGGTTGTCTCACGCACCCAGCAGAACGCTGCCCCAGCTCTGCGTTGAGCAGGCCGGTCTCACCTGGTTTGCAGACTCTTTGAGTCAGTATTTGTCAACACCCTGATTCCAGTTCTTGGGTTGGGAATTTTTACAAGACAGCACTGAAGGCCAGGATGAAGTGGAGTAATGATGCTCACAGGCTCCGTGCCTCAGAAGCAACACCACCAGCCACATCAGTAACACCGACGACCAGCGGTGTGGAGAAATCAGCCTCAGTGCTAGTAACTGGTACTGGGTGGATGCCTACAGCGGGAGACTGGACTTGATATGCATCTCCTGCTGCCTCGGCTGACGCTATCACAACCATTGTTCACTTAAACAATTTGCAGAAAGAAACGGTAGCATGTTCTTCACTTCCATTTATCCTCTCAGCTTCTTCTTAACTGTCCTACACCAGATGAAAAACAGATTAAGTCAGTCTCATACTATCAAGAAAACAAGATACCGGAGCACGTAAGGAATCAGAACAAAGATGTAGCCTCTAACCATTTAGCAATGTGCCCATCAGAAAGCACTCGGTTTAGCATCCACAAAAGGAAGGAGGTATTTCTACATCATGTGGAGCCCTGAAAAGGCACTACAGGGAAAGGCCACGTACTTTCTGGGATTAAAAGCTGTGCATTTTCTGAATGATTTCAATATTGGTCCACTGATTTAAATTCTTTTATTATCTGTCTTCACTAGGAGCTTCTCCAAGCCCGTTGTCTAAACAAATATTACATTTTAACAGGCATACAAGTGGAAGAAAATGTAGAAGCCCTTTTTTTCCTTCTATTCCTCTTTGAAGAAGAAAAAAAAAACCACCACCACTCAAATACGAGAAGAAACCATTTGCTCAACTTCACAGGATAACCTCATTTAAAAAGTCAAAAATCAGATGAATGCAGCTATTTGTTAGATCCCAGGTAGCCAGAGCCACTAGAAATCGAGAGGTTACCTGAATTACTGCAAAAAACTGTCAGCGAAACACTGGACTTGCGTTGTGTTAGAAGTTCAGAGAGCAGAGGGAAATACAAAAGAAAAACCTGAGGGAAACGCTCAGGCCTTTGCAATGGCTGACAGAGCAAACCCTTAGAGGAAGGAAGGGAAGCGATCAGCTGCAGCACAGGAAACCTCATGCCTTCGTTTTTTTCCCTTTCATTACAGCCACTGCTGCAAGGCCCAGGGTGTACAACACAGGGCTGAAAGTCCTTCACTGCTGCAAGCAGTCGTTCCTGGCCTGAGCTGAGACCCAGGCAGGCAGCTGCAGTTTGGCTACACTACTACCTGATCCCAGAGGCAATCAGTGCCCTGAAGAAAAACTCCAGGCTATGCCGGCTGCCACTCCAAGCCCACAACACTCACCTGCTTCCCTTTAAAGCCCCAGCTGGTTTGGGGACAATTTAATCTCCCCAACAGCCTTGAATGGAAAAGGGCAAAAAACAAGGGACACTTCACTGAGAGCCCTGGGCTGACCAGTGATCAGACACATTCCAAGTCTTTCGATCTGAAGAGCACAATGCAAACACCATTTTTGAAGCAGACATTCCCTACAGGCCATGCAGCAGTCCCATCTCTGCAATGTGACAGTAATACGAAGCAACTGCAGCAAAGGGCTCCTAATTAAGGAGCTTCATTGTATGGGAAAAGGGAACTGGATCTTCCTCATAATGCATCCTAGCTGGTCTTCAATGTACCTGAGGGTGTCCAGATGCTACAATACCAGTTGCCTTAGACATGCAAATAAATGACCTAAAGAAGGAGACCTCAGATACAGCCAGAAAGGGAAGAGGGGAGAACCCCTTTTCTCAACCTGAAAGGGGCCACAAAATGAGCACGACAGCCAGGTGGGTACTCAATGAGGTTCTGAACTCATGTTCACCCATCTCAAGTACAGCTGTCCACAGAGCTCAAAAACCCAATCTGAAATTACCTGCTCTGCACCAACCACATCAACATCGACATCTTCACTTGTGTCTTCTGTTTGTCCCTCCATTGAGACATCTTCTGTCTTAATCTCATCTTTGCTGAAACAAAAAAAAACAACTAAGTCTTGAGAAACTTTATAAGAGAGGTTGTACATTACTGCTCTGCCTTTATCAAACTTGTGCAGTGCACATATTACAATCTGTTGCTCAGACACCCATAATAAGGTAGCCCAAAGTTTCTGGCTCAGTATTTCCCAGGCACAAAAGAGGTGATGCTCTAAGGAATTTCCAAAAAAAACTGTTCAGAAACAACACATTCATTTAAACAGACTGGACCTGCAATCACCTACATTTCATAAGTTTTTGTTCAATTTTACTTGTATTCACCAGATCCATCCAACATGTGTCCAAAATCCTGAAAAAGCATGCATCCATCTGGGATTTGTGTTTCATCTTTTAACCTGCCAATATGGGAACTGGAACCTACCACCTCAACAACTGAATTGCATTACAGGACAATATTATCCCAACCGAGCAGCTTGAGTTCTTTACAGAGTTCAGAAGTAGACTCCAGACTCACTATTTCTGCAATACCTCTCCTACATCCAGTTCTGTGGGGTTTCACTCCTGTGTGTGCGCGCGCTGCACATACACATGCAGCTCTTTAAAAGAAAGCCACAGTAACACAGTAGTTAATAATGGGTCTGCAGAGACAAGAATCCTCTTTCATTTTCAGAGATGCAGAAAACACTCATCATCAGGCGGCACCAAACAGCCAGGGAACAGCTGACTCCACAGCCCTCTAATCAGGACCAGAGACAAAAGAAGTGGGATAGGGAACTCTCTTCCTTCCTTGTCTTTTTCTCTGCACGCTTGACATTAGCCCAAGAAGTAACAGAAACTCTGTGACAGTTGGGACACTCAGGTCAAAGCAGCAAATGTACATCCTGGTCTGAGGAAACAAAAAACACAACCTGTGCTTGGGACACAGTTCATAAGACAGACCCGACGGTCACACAGTCTGTCCTTTGCCCACGACAGGATTACAAACAGAAGCAGAGATGGGTAAAGAGACCCAAGCTACCAAGCTACCAATACTAGGACAAGTGAAGGAGCTTTTAAGACATAAAAATCTCACCAGTATCTTCTCTGTAGCCCTCTTGGACAAAGGAACGGCAAACGTTCCTGCAAGTGGATCTCTCGAGATTTCAGCCTCTTTCTGCTTTTCCCTGCTGCAGAGGCCAGCTGGGGAGCACACTGCAAGGCTGGATCTTGGCTTGCTGCTTCAGCATGGCTGGTTTCAGGCAAAAACCCTGTAAGAGACAGTGAACAGACCCTGTTCTTCAACCTCACCCTCAGAGGTCACACGATGGACATTTCCAACAGCAGTGTCCCCCACTGCAGAGGAGCAATGGAGGCCAAGCTCAAGGAGAGATTTGGAGCAAAGCATTCATTTATTGAAAGATGCAACTAAAAGTCACGTAAAAGAAAATCAATTAATTTGCCCACTGATCACTTTTGCCATTTAGATTTATGATCTTGGCCCCAGCCTTTAAGTGCTATCAGCACTGCTGTGTTTATATCACCCTCAAGAAAGGAGGGCCACTGGGACACAAAAGAACAAGCTGCTTGAAGGCAGGTCACTGAAAAGAGAAATTCTGAGAAAGGATTAGAGAGAAACTAAACGTCATTTTGGAAAAAATCCCTTTCCTCCCCATAAACCTGGACATGTCCATAGCACTTAGTATTTTTATTGGCAATTGTTTTCATTGTGGCTTTACTACATTTAACTAATCCCCACCATATTTGTGCAGCAAATATCTCTTTACAGATTGGAAGTCCATGACAGCAGCCCACCTAAGTATCTGTAACTCTTTAAGTTAGGAATATAATACTAACTTAGCAGGCTAGGCCCCCTAAGAATTCAACAGACAGAAAGACCCCAGAGGATGATTTGGCACAGATCATCTGGGCTGAAGATCTGAATCAACTTCTGGAAATACCGCTCCTTTCTCAATCATCTACAGGACCTAAACCAACAATGCCCTTAACAGTTGAAAGCAATGAACAAGTCCCAGTGGTACAGACAAATGCCAGAGCTCAGTACAGAGCATAATTCAAGATTTTCTGAATTTGGCTCACACAAGGTCTCAAGACCAACCTTCCTCCTATTGAGTAATGAAGAGACCTTTAACAACAACAAAGATGAAGGCAAAAGCCACAGTTCCAACTGCGAAGTCCACAACATCCAACAAACTGTAGTACTGCTAACGCAAAGCATGAAGTCCGTTTCTGCTGGGACAAAGCAAACACAGCTAATTCAGAACAGCCAAGTTTTCATACCATTAGACAATTTCCTTTTAAAAGAAGATGCTTTAGATGTGCCCATGGGGGACAACTCTCTTAAGCTGCCGAGGACAGAGCTCTCCTCATCTTCATTTGCCAATAAAGAGTTTCTGTACCAAATCAACGGCTGCCATTCGTCTTGGCTGCATGGCAGTGGTTCTGCTGTATACCTCTGTAAGTAAGCATACCTGGAGAAAACCAAAAACAAGCATATGAAAACTCAGTATCCTTCCCTTCAGTATCTAGGGAAGGTATTGCTAGAAAGGCATTTTCCCTTTACTGTACAAAGGTGCAGACAGAACTGTCAATGGAGAAGAAGAAAGAGCATCCCTTTTCTCATATCTGACATCTCTGAAATATGTCAATATTTAAACTGCAAATGCCTTCAAAGCAAAAAAAGTGCTTGAATCTCAGCATTAGAAACAATACTTGATTCACAGGAATTACAGAATTACATCAGTCTCTAAAAAGAATCTCCCATGTAGGAAGTCACTGCCAATTGCTGCTGCCAGGAGCAGCTTGAACACAGGACTCAGAGGGTTCATCGCTTTTCCTGGTGGCCCTTTTCTGCCTCATGGACTGCAACACAAAGGAGATCCCAGGTGACAGATGCACCTTGTGATTCGATGGTACAGAAGGTCGGAAAGTGGGGTATTTGCACCTGGAGTGCCAGTTTTGTCAAAAAATTTTTAAAAAAATTGTAGAATCACAGAATCATTTAGGCTGGAAAAGACCTCCAAGATCATCCAGTCCAACCTTTAACCTAGCACTGCCAAGCCCACCATTAAACCATGTCACTAAGCTCTGAATCCAATCGTTTTTTGAAGACCTCCAGGGATGGTGACTCAACTACTTCCCCAGGCAGCCTGCTCCAATGCTTCACAACCCTTTCAGCAACGAAATTTTTCCTAATATCCAACCTAAACCTCCCCTGGCACAACTTGAGGCCATTTCCTCTTGTCTTCTCACCTGGTGCTTGGGAGAAGAGACTGACCCCCATCTCACTCTAGCCTCCTTTAAGGCAGTTGTATAAAGTGATAAGGTCTCCCCTCAGCCTCCTTTTCTCCAGGCTAAACAACCCCAGCTCCCTCAGCTGCTCCTCACAAGACTTGTTCTCCAGACCCCTCACCAGCTTCATTGCCCTTCTTTGGACGCGCTCCAGCACCTCGATGTCCTTCTTGTAGTGAGGGGCCCAAAATTGAACACAGTACTCGAGGTGCGGCCTCAGAGCTGAGTACAGAGGGACGATCACTTCCCTAGTCCTGCTGGCCACACTGTTTCTGATACAAGCCAGGATGCTGTTGGCCTTCTTGGCCACCTGAGCACTCCGCTGGCTCACATTCAGCTGGCTATCGACCAGTACCCCCAGGTCCCTTTCCACCGGGCAGCTTTCCAGCCACTCTTCCCCCAGCCTGTAGCGGTGCATGGGGTTGTTGTGCCCCAAGTGCAGCACCCGGCACTTTGCCTTGCTGAACCTCCTACCGTTGGCCTCAGCCCATCGGTCCAGCCCATCCAGATCCCTCTGCAGAGCCTTCCCACCCTCAAGCAGATCAGCACTCCCACCCAACTTGATGTCATCTGCAAACTTACTGAGGGTGCACTCGATCCCCCTGTCCGGATCACTGATAAAGACGTTGAAGAGAACTGGCCCCAGTACTGGGCCCTGGGGGACACCACCAGTGACCGGCCCCCAACTGGATTTAACTCCATTCACCGCGACTCTTTGGGCCCGGCCACCCAGCCAGATTTTAACCCAGCGAAGCATAGGCCCGTCCAAGCCACGAGCAGCCAGCTTCTCCAGGAGAATGCTATGGGAAACAGTGCCAAAAGCCTTACTGAAGTCTAGGTAGACCACATCCACAGCCTTCCCCTCATTCACTGAGCGCGTCACCTTGAATGAACAAGCAATAAAAACACTTCTCTGTAATATCATATCAAACTCAATCCAATTCTCTCAGGTTCACAATAAAATTTGAAGTGTTTGAAAAAAGCAGTTAACAGCTCTGCAGTTATGACAACACACAGGATACAGAAAGCATTGGTTCAAATCCCTGTTCTGCCTGATTCAATCTGCAGACCTGACATTGTGCCTCCCTAAGTCCTGGGTGAGTAACTTAATCACCAAGCTACCACCTCTTCTGGAACAAAGAGGTCTCCTTCAAACATTCTTTTTGAAAAATAAGACATTTCTGACAAAGTCTTTCTGATCCATTCCTGTATCATAAGAATAAAAAAACCAAAGTCTGACTCAGGATTAGAAACTGGATATTCACTGCATTTCAGCTACACCTCATCACTTCAAAATCAAGCCCTGTGTTGTTAAAACAGACTGCACCTTAGCAAGTACCAAAAGTGACAGTTTTAACACCAGCATGTACAGTATATTATTCTTTCTTTTAGTAAGAGTGTGACCTGGAAAATATACATTTCATTTGCTTTGCAGAAAAAAAAGAAAAAAAATTGGTGCTGGGAGGAGGTCAGGGTAAGCACTGACTCTGAAACAATTAGACTCATGGACCCTGGGGGCCCCAGGAATCAAGAAACCCCAGTAATGGAATTTGTTGGTTTCAAACAAGCATGTATTGTAACTACTGTTTTAAGGTCTAATCCAACTGCTGCCCATGGAAAGGGAAAGACTCCTACTGATTCAGGAATCAGGCCCTTCATGCTGCTTGTTATTCAATAATTCATTTCTTGTGTGCATTTTGTGGCACAGACCAACTGACAAGTCAGATATTTTACTGCTACAGCCTGGGCAATTACAGGTGGAGTAGGTTAAAATCCATACACTTTGATGGTGTTGAAATATACTCCTCTCTACCAAATGCCTATATTCTGTATCTCATCTGTTATAGGTACATTCATATGTGTTAATATACAGACCTGGACATCAATCCTATGATTAATAATAAAAATGAAAATAATCAGATGTTTATTTCTAAAAGTTCATGTTGACCCAAAACATTCCATCCAGTAATTTATGATACAGAAAAACCTAAACATTTCTAAGAGGAAATATAATCTGCAGCCCCTGCAAGGCATTTTAAGCCTCCCAGAATAGAAACTGTTACTCTAGAAACATTGTCTGAAAGTAGCTGTGGATAAAATTCCAATTTCCCCCCTTGTGAATTTTATTGTTTCCCATTTGTTCCCAGCAGTAGTGGATGGGTTCGAGGCAGTAAAAGCTAAATGCAAGGAGCATTCCCTGCTAGGTTCTGTATTTCCCACAAAAGTTTTCAATGACTAAACCTACCTGAATGTATAGAATACATTCAGGAATATGCTTCTGGAATATATCCACTGGTCAAGAAGTTAAATATAGCCATAGGAAAAAAATAATCAGGATATAGCTTTAAATCTGCCTATATCAATGCTGAAATATTTTCCTCTTGTTTAATTAAAAACCACTCCTTGGAGGTAAATGAAATTACAAAGTTTTTCAAGGACAGGTTAACAGAAATCTACTTATTGCACAACTATTATTACCACATGGACGATAACAGATCTTTAAAACCCAGGCAACGTGGACAGACTTGTACAGAAACTGTACAAAACCAATTCTAGTCATAGATCTCAAAGATTCTCTCCAAGAAAAATGCGCAAACAGAAAGGGAAGTTATCACTACCTATAGATTTTCCACTTCAGATTTACCAGGGTTGTAATCAGTATATGTCAAATACTTTTCTTCTCTATTTTGCGTTTTATGTTTGAATCCATTTTTTTAAATATATTGTCTGGGTAGCTGACAATCATTAACAGATTTTATCTGTCATGTAAAGTAACAGAAAATTAGACATTTCACTACTGTTGACCTTTGTTATATAAAATCTGGTTGATGACCCCCATGGAAGTTAACCTCCAATTTAAGACAAAGTGGCACAGGAACAAAGCAAGTTACATGGGGCTCAGCAAGATGAGGTGGGTTTTGGTTTTTTTTGGTTTGTTGGTTGGTTGTTTTGTTCTGTTTTTCATTTCGTTGCTTCTTCTCACAAAGAAGTGGAACCTTTCCTGTCAGGTATTTGCTAAGAAATTAAAGAAGGCAGATATGTCTTAATGTTTCATCTTACTCTCCCATGTCTTCAAATGTGCTCTCAGGAAAATGGAAATACCTGTTATATATTTTGAAATAATTTTTCAAGTGTCTTGTAAAGAGAGGACTGAAGTGCAAAGATCCAAAATACACAGCACTGACTAAGGAAGTAACGACAAGGGTCAAATAGAAAGAAATTACTTCCTTCCCAAAAATGACCGGTGTTGAGACAGCCAAAGGTGGCAGTAACAGACACACATTTCTCTGTTCAGATGCATAATGCCCCATGATACCAAAATAAGAATATTATTCTTAGATTATTAAATTTAAATATATAAACCACTGTAAAACACACGGACCCATCTGGATCAGGGCCTACTCCACTGTAAATAGCGATTCCTGAATTTAAATATCTCCATTATGAATAGAATCATGCACATTTCTATTCCAAATGCATTCCATGGAACTCATATGATTCAGTCCTGAACCTGTAGAATTAGATTGTTACGAAATAATGATCTAGGCATTACCTCTTCCTCAATCTTTTGTGTTTTGCTTTTCTCTTCAGAAAAGCATTTCTGCCTCTCCACTAGCCAGTCAAGTTGCAAATCTCTTCCACATTGTCTTTCCCTTAGAAGAATTGCCACACGAGGCCACAATCATGTCTAAAAAAGGTCTAGAATGGATACTGCACATATAAGTAAATATTACTACAAAATTCAATGAGAGTCTCTAAAACCAAGAGCATCTGGGGCAGACTGACTTCAAAAGTTCTTTGAAAAGCTCTTGAACAACTTAACTTCTCCAGCACTGAAGATCAACTGCCCCATGTACATGGATACATAAAACACAACCTGTGTATGACAGTGTGCAAGAACTGAACTTACACTAGTTTTTTGTCAGGTTTTAGCAGCTTATTGGAAAATTCACTGATGATTAACAGAAAGCTTAAGTTAGGCGGCAAGCATTTTCCATCTGCTCCAGTAGCTCCTTGAAAGGCAAACTCAATCCCTTCCCTATTGAAGGAGAAAAAATAGAGAATGAATCAAGTCATAAAATAGAAATATAACAAAAGCAATGACCATGGACAAAGTGATACTACATGGCACATACTTGTGTATCATGGCTACAGATTCTCTAGATTTCACCTGGTCCCAGCCAAACGTTAGTGAAAATCGACGAGCAAGTTCTTTCATATTTGTGAAGGAAGCAGATGACAAGTCCACTCCAGTACTGCTGTCCTGGCTTTCTGCATGTGTCTGAAACAGCTGCAAAAGAAGTCCCAGATAAGCAACCACATGTAATCCTACAGGCGAACAAAGCTTCAGGACACAGAGATACGCACACCAAGCAACAGTTAGCTTACACAGATAGAAGCCTTACAAAAGAGCAGTTAAGTCATGTTCTTCAAAAGTACACGGCTGCAACAAGCACTAGGAGCTGACACAAAAGACACTGCCACGCTTAACAGATAGGCACAAATTTTAAAAAAAAAAAAAGATACGCATACAAAGAGAACCAATTCCTGAAGGTGATGGCCCCGCTGACCCCATCTCCTGTTGGGTCTTCTGAATCAAGCCCAAAAGGACTAATTTGCCTGAGAGGTTTTCAGAGTATCAGAATACAGATATAGCACACAAGCCTGGTGGCAGCACAGTCCAATTTCTGAGAGTGAGACTGGGTCAAAAGCAAGTCTGAAGACCAGCTACTATTTTTTGTTTTGCTTTGTTTTGTTTTCCTAACAGAACATGGAGGTAGCTTGTTCTGTTCAACCTGTTAACGTTCAAGGTCAAGCAAAGACCAAAAAGGGCCTGTTGTCTATGTGATACGTAAACACAAAGTCCTGACTATGTCAGCAGAATATATGTAGCCAAATGCTGCTTAGTCTCATCTAAGATCAGATTTCAGGGGCTGGTTCACAGATCTAAGCCCCTGGCAATGTGCGTGAAATAAGCAAAGCTCATGTATCAGTACCCCCTGGGAGGAGCCTGCTCTGTGGCTTACAGCACGACTCCAAGCTAGAGGCAGCCCTGGTCATGGGCAGAGCTGGCAAAAGCAGCTGCTAAATAGTTGACTGGTCTCATCAGTCAGCAGCTGCAAAGCCCAGCAACTGAGACCCTTCAAAAGGGTTGTACCCCACTTTCTTCCATAAAAAAATACTGAAAGTATTGGGGCTTAGAGCTGGCCAGCCACAGACGCATCTGTAATTCCTCAAATTCAGTAGGAACTGAGGTAGTCAGTAAAACACAGAATAATATCCTTAACCTTTTTTAAGGTTAAGAGACACCTACCATGTCCCAGGAAACACCCTGTAATCTCAAAGATTACATCAATCCTAACACACCATGCCTTTGAAGATCAAAACCAAAAAACTGTGCACAAAATTACATTTTAAAATAGGTGTAATGATCTGAAAGGAGTTCCATTAAGACATGCAAAAACACATAGAAAGCAAAGTCAGGGAAACAATTTATTCCACTAGGTTTTTTAATTAATTTGAATAATTATGGCAAGGTAGACAAAAGACTCTAATATGAACACAGCCATCACAAGAACCCCCCTATCCTCTTGCTTTAACCATAACCTTACCTGCTGCAGACAGAGAATCAGTGTCTTGGCACTCTGAATTTTGTTACTGTGTCTCGTCCTGCTTAGAGTTTCTTTAATTATGTCTCCAAAATCATTATAGGTCTATTAACAGCAACAACACAAATGAGAATTATCATTTCCCTTTCATAGTGCTGGAAATACACAAAACACATGACTGTGTTCATGTCACACAAGAAGTTTACAAAACACTCCCAACAGCAGTACCCCCAAGCTAAAAAAAAAAAAAAATCAAAATTGGTCTTTTATATTATTCCATGCATAAAACAATGGTGTGCTCCTTTAAGAGTAACGTGAGTGTTACAGTTACACTGAAATTAAGTGTTTATTACAACAAAAGAACAAGCCTCCTCAGGAGAAGAACAGAGTTTTATATATTCAACCAATGCTTGCCCAGTGAAGTGAAGATCAATACCCATACTCAGATGTTCCCAATGTCCTGTTAGATAACTCAAGGCAACTGCCCACTCTGTGCTGTTCTTAGTCCTCCTGAAACACATTTCTGAGTGGCTGAGGCTCTACCAGCTGTCTAAGCACAGGGACCCACATGAAATCTAGGCCATCCGAACACGAACTGTATGAGTTGTATGAAGTACGTTGACCAATGTGAGAATCTCTATAGTTAGAACACTCTCCCAGCCATAAACCGCTCCTCTGTAATGGCCTCTTTGGAGAAGCAAAGGAGCAGATGTTCAGACAGATATACCCGCTACTCAACTTTCAGTTACCCTGTCTGCAGTGACATACCTTTGCAGAGCAAAGAGGAGAGACTACTCCGCTCCTGCTTGATTTTATAGCTCTTCAGTGATTATACAAGGATTCTGAGCCATAAGACTATTAAAGCCCATATCTTCCACAAACACTTTCAAACACTGAAACGCACTGATAGGCAAAGCAACCTTATCTAAAACATTACCTTCACATAATGCTTATAGATCTCAGCAGCTGCAGTCATCTCCACCACGTTATACACTATTAACTTGCAATATGCTGCAAGAAGGCTCCGTTTTTTGTGCAAGTTGTCAAGTTTGCAGCTTTCATCCTTTCTGTCCTCCTCTTCCGTCAGGTCTAGGGAAACAAAAGCACTGAAGCTTTGTTCTACTACTTTATTCAAGGTATATCGATTTTAATGACCAACTTTCATCCGAAAGCACACTCAGCCGTTCAGCCAACATGCAAAGCAACAGATGCTAACGCTCACTTCTGTGTACGTCAGAAAACACAGGTTTTCATTTCCATTTCAAAGCTTGCAGCTGATGACAGTGAAAGTGAGTTATTTGCACAGTCTTCTACTCTCTGGTCTTTATAGGGATTTCTCATGTCTACTCGTCAGAATCTCCTTGTATAACACTGCTCATACCTATAGAACAGAACCAGAGTGCAGAATAAAAGGCACAAACACACAAAATGGAAGAGACCAGATGAATTGCAACTGTGTTGGTTTTCCTTCTTCTTAGAATAACACAGATGCTAGAAAACCAGCACTTAACTCATCTGAAACCTTACAGAAGTTGCCATACACAGTCAACAACAGAAGAGTTCAGGTGAAACTCTCCAAGCGGTTATCGACAAGAGTGAAAGAAAAAAAGTCATTCCACATCAGTGTGAATATACTAAGCCTCAGGAACATGGGTTAATTCCTAACTGGACAACTTTTAGAAAGCAAATATTCTTAAAGAGCCTTCCAACACAGCTATGAAAATGCCTAGGGAGAGCTTCTTGCAGCAGGAGAGTTGAGATACACGCTCTGCTGCTGTGAATGTAATCTACCAACTGCCAAAAGGCTTCAGTCTTTGACTTATGATTTTGATGCAGACTGTTTCTGCTTCTAGGATGACTGTGGGCCTGGAAACAAACATAAGGCAAGCGACTGATCAGAAGTAACTGCAAATTAGAGTTAAAACTACAATGGACCTGCTGCCAGCTGCGCACACAGACAAGCACACCCACAGCAGGACCAAATCACTTGTTAAGGAAGGAATCTGCAACAGGATGACAGGGATCCTTTGTGGGGAGGACTGAGAAATTGAAAGCATCGTACAAAACAAGTTTGAAACAGATCTCAGAATGCCGTTTAACCCAAAACAGGACAAACTTCATCAGTTTCATATACATAACACACGTAATGTGCCCAACACTGAACACAGAACTCTGTGTGAACAGCTGAAGGACAAGAGCTTGACACAGTAATCTAGGATGATGCTTGGTTTTTCAAATCATGACACTTGAACTCAGCCTCAAAACCACAATGAACCAACAATCTATTTTCAAAACACTCCCGAAAGAAAACAGCCTTCACAGTAACATCCTCAATTTGGCATCTGAATTTGTTTGAAAAAGGCAGCATAGCAACAAGTATATAGGTATTTCCCACAACACCTGCTCTGCACCCCCCACATCAAAATCGACTAACCCTTTACTCTGATGGCTTAGAAGAGTCCATGCACCAACAGAATCACACTGTCACACTGCAAGGCTTTCCACAGAGGTGGCTGACACCATCTCTACCACCAAAGACAGTCTGTCAAATACTTGTACATTCTCACCTATGTCTGCATTACATCAGCCCTTTCCACCTAGGAGTAAATTGGCAGTCATTTCCTGTGGTTGATCCACAGTGGATACAAATCAGTGAATTCACGTTCATGGACCAACTTTCTAAAGGGGCAAAAAAAAAAAAAAAAGACCCGCCCTCTTTCCTGGTACGTTCAGTGCAGCCAACAAATAACAGCAAAAACGGTAGACTGTTTCTGTAGTGATGAAGATGTCTAACCTTTGCTTTCCTCTTCCTCATCCACAAAAACATGTTCCTGGATAAACAAAAGCAGTTTTTCCTGAAGTGATATACTGGGAAGATAATCCAGAAGTCCTGCTGCTTCTTCATTATGATTTGAATCTTGATGACTCAAAATCAGCAGCCAGTCACAGAGTATCATGAAGGCCTGTATCAAGCAAATAAAGCCCAACAAGGATTTAGAGACCATGTTACTTTCCATGCCAACTCCAATTTGCATCTCCATCAAACATCACAAGTCACAATCTGGTTTCTATCCTACATCTTCCTTGGAAGCTAAAGATTTCTGCCCTTGCCTGTGATAAAATGCCACAGCGGAGCCCTCCCAGAAGCCATACCTTAGGATATAGTATATACAAGTATCATGCATGAACACCATCTAAAGACTTGAATTTCAAACTTCCCTGGAAAGGAGGAAGACTTCTATTATGCACAATATCTCTTTTTAAACATGTGAATCACGGACAATTTCTCCAAATGTTTCATTTTTTAAGTGACATTCATATAACAAGGCATTAAAAAAGCAGTGATAGCAACTAGTAAACTGATAAGTAATCAGAAAACACAGTTATTCTCAACTCGCAAACTGAGTCATTCAGATTCAGGCCTTGATTCTGCAGCTGGATCCATGCAGACACGTACCTATGTCTGACTAAAGAACTCACTTCTGTAGCATTTTAACTAACATAACTTTAATTTTCCTTTCAAGTAAATAGTTGAGGGTTTTTTATTTTAAAGAGTTATTTCTCTGCTAAAAGACAAAAAAAAAAGCAAAAATCAGTAGAAGGAAATACTGGTATGAAAAGAAAGAAAGGCATTTAAAAGGAGGACTGAGCATGCATGCCAGTTAAGTGATACAAGAGCACAAACCTTTTCTCTTACATCTTTTTCCTTATGGTGGAGGAAGCACATGCAAATCTCACTGAAGCGCCTCAGCTCTCTTCTGAATGTCAGAGTCCCCTAAAAACATATGTAGGAAAAATGACAGGACTAAGATGTTAGGGACTATGACTCAATAGAGAATTACAGAACAAACCACAGTTGCATCTTTTTTTCACTAATAGTATTAATTTAAGATAGCAGATGACAGCAGATGACATTATGAAAGAAGCTAACATCTCACAGTAGCAACAGCTCACTAGCTATGAACAACTTTAAAAACGTGTCTTGCTTTCAGGCACGATATCTAAGATAGAAAGGTCAATCCATAAAAATACATACTTCCTCCCCCCACTCTGGTACAGAAAGGTGACAAATAGTAGTGGGACATGTGCATCTGTCACACTTGCTGAGGCTAGCGGTGTTCAGCAAGTCACAAACTCTTTGGTTCTCCATCTGTAGGATTAGCAGCTCAAATAGCATTTATTCCCCTATACAGCCCTACAAGCAACTACAAGGTTTGCAGAACTCACTTCAGCTTATCCTTATAAAGCAGTGATAAAAATTTCCACTTTAGAGATGGGAGTATAGTCATAAAAACTTTAGACTATCCCACCTAATTTCCAACACCCAACATGTTAATTGCCTTCTAGAATCAATCTCCTCTCCCCTTCTACTGATTACAGAGGGAACCCAGTTTAACTACCCTGCTAACTTTGGCACTCATAAACTTAGACACATCTATTAGTTAGGGCAGTCTACTTCATTTGCCCACAGCCACATAAAAGACCTTCTGATCCTTCACTAGGTCCCAGCTGTTGCACTGAGCTCTGAGCAATCAATAGAGGAGGAATGCCCTTACAGGAGGGCTGGATTTCATGCTATGCAACTGTATCTTCATAAGAAAGGGGATCCATCCCAGGACATACTGAGAAGGACCAGAGAGGGAGGCAAAACATTGCCTTGACACCATTACAGGAGGAGGGGGGAAGAAACAGTCCCAGAGCTGCTGTCCAGGAAACGTTCTTTTTTGCTCTTGGAACTTCTATCTCTGCCAATATCCAGGTTTGGTCCTGCAGAGTGGGCCGTAACACTGTGCTTCCAATCAAAACCTGCTCCCATATGAAAGGCCAAGTTCAAAAATGTGCTGCCCCATTATCAGTCAAGCTAACAGTGTCTGGACTGGAAGGCAGAACATATTAGAGCAGTGAGAGATGCAGACATCCACTCAGGAATGGAATGGGACGGGAATAGATACTGAATCAGTCACCAAACGGGTAACCTCCCAGCTAGCATTTCTCACACAAAACAAATGCCCATGTCAGTGTCCTATTCTGTACACACAGGAGCACCAGACGAAGGGGACATAATGACAGAAACAGCAACACGAAGTGTAGTTAGGAATCAGCATGAAGAGAAACTGCGCAGGTATACATTCACATGTGAATCAAAGCATAAAAGAGTTTTCCTCTCTGGTATCTTAAACTAGAATGTCTTCTGAAGTATCTGACAGAGTTGGCACTACATAAAACTAATCAGGAAAGTAAGTAGCCAGCTGATGAAAAAATTACGGAGAAAGCTTGAAGAAAGTGGGATGTCACAGAATATATAAGTAAAACCAGAAAATAAAAATAAAACAAAGCAACAGGACTTCCTGGAGTTTTCCTTGAATATTCTTTGTTGCTTAAAACAAGAGAACAACAGACTGTTTGGCAGCGGAACAAGCTCCTTATCTCCATCAAGCACCAGGAATTCGCTGCACATTTTGCAGTAAAAATAGAGGTGAACTGTTGTTCATTTATTCTCTTGTATACTGGAAAGGCATAAACAAATAATAACAACAATAACAATAATAATAAGGAAGGATGGAGAAGGAGGGGGGAGAGAGAGAGAGAGAGAGAGAATGCCCCAACTCAGTTTGGTTTCCTCAAGAAAATACACAAATTGTCTTCTTGAGAAAGCTGGTTTTCTTCTGGCTATCTGAGAATAGAAAAGCATCTTGAACTTCTGGAAGCCCAACCCTGGGTTTCAAAATGATGTGGAATGGCCAACCTTGGGAGAATTTTCTGCAACTGCAGCTAGTTGCCACAGGAGAGAAAAATACGTGCACTGGAGAGCTGGCAGGATCATCTGCAAATAAAAACACATGTCCTTTATTTACATGAAAGGCTTGACAGCAAAGAGCCTGGCATTCTGCTTGCTGCTTGCATGGCCATTTCTGCACTGTAAAGTATTTAGCTCTTCAAAATAAACTCAAAAGGTTTACACACAAGTAAATCCTGCCCGCCAAGAAACTTCATTACTGAGGTGCTACTTATGCATAACTGACATCCTGACAGGTTCAATGGAATATAACCATAAAATACAAGGGGTGTTCACAGAGGCTAATTTTAGCTTAGCTTCTTATGATTTCTCTGCAGTCTTTGGTGAAAGGCTGACTCCTCCAGAGGGCAATTTAGAGCAGAAGCCAAACCTTAGTGCTCTGATGTTCCAACTAAAGGAGTCTACCTCTGCCCACTGGCTGCAGACTCTCCCTCTCCAGCTAAATTTCACCCTTTTCCAAAAAAAAAAAAATTCTCTCTTGAAAATGGTGTGTGATTAACATTTACAACTGCTAACGTACTTCATCTTAAAATACCATGATATACTTCCATCTTGGCACAGCCAATGTTTGAGTTGAGGCAACCAGACAAACACAAGGCTGCAGATGAAACAACAGGTAACTACAAACTATCCTCATCACGAGTCAATTTGCAAGCAACAGGTCCAAAGTGTTCCAATTTCTGGTTACATGCAAACCGTAAGGGGCTCCACACAGTCCCAAAAATGTACTATGTACTCAGAGCAAGATTGTGCAACCAATGGGAAGTATTGAGCATGAGAAAGGATTATTCAAGATGTCAGATGACTATTCTATCATAGCTTCAGAAAATCTCCAAAACAAATGAATCCATGGTAATAATTCACTGATTCCAATAACGTTATACCAAAGCCTCAGTTTCCCAGACTGAGAAATGGAAACAGTATCTTCCTGCCTCATATAACGTTGATATATAAGATTATTTAATATTTGCTAATTTTCCTGCTTTCAACAATGAAAAGCTCTTTCAAATGTTAAGTATCAACAACTCACCAGAACGGACAAACTCCCATGTTCCATTTCAAACACCAGCAACCTTAAAGTCTTGCCATACAAATTCCACTTGGTGAGATCATGGGCACTGCAAGTGGAAAAATAAAATAGTAATGATGCACTAAGCAAGAAATTAAATCTTACCTGACCAAACAGGTAAGAAGGATTCATTTAAATGAATCCTATTTTTGCCTTCATCTGGTGTATGGCAGTAACATTAAAATCAACTAATAATTTTACAAGGTAAAAAGAAAATTAATTTTTTTTTAAGCTAATGCTCCAACCTTTAGTCCATAGCTTTACAGTCTGCATTCCTGCCACAAAATTGCAGTGTCCATGAGGAGAGGAAAAAGAAGCTTGACCTCTGTATCTTTTCCTGTACAATCTATTCACACTCTCTAAGTGCCCAAACAGGTCTAAAGAAAAATTCCTCTGTACACACTTTAAAAGAGTGTTTTGAACATTATCAAGTGTTTGCAACTCAAAGTCAGGTTTCTCTTTGCATAAACAGAGCAGCTTTAGCATGCAGGATCAGCAAAAGACACATTGAGCAGAAGGCTATTTCCCTCACCCTCTACTATCTTGCATGATAATTTACTTGGTGAACAATCCCTGGAGAACCAAGCTTTTGAGAAAGCCATGTTTTAGCAAAAGAACAAATAAATTAAAACAAAGTAGATTACATCTGCTGGGAAAAAGCTGCACTCGCTACACCCTCTTCAGACTGACTACCAGTGTCGACTGTAAGGCAGTGCAACAGCACCCAACAGCACCCAGCTAGGAGGGAGGCACTGTAACAACCCAGCTGAGAGGATCTCTGCATCCACTCTGACATCCCAAGTCTATAGCACACACTTCTGAGCCCCACTAGGGCTGATGCTCCAACCTCAGTAACAAGTTCAGAAAGAACTCCATACCCAAGAGTACAGTTCTGTTCAGGAGAAACTAACCCTTGTGACATTTCTCATAGGAATCATTTCCATTCTCGTGCAAAAATCTTACTAAACACAACAAGCATGAGCAATTCACATTTGGCATCTGTTAAGGCAACACTTAAGTATTTCGGAAAGTAAATCAGCATCATGTAAATAAACATCTCACTTATGAAAAGCTGCTATTCTTCTTAAAGCAGAGTGCATCCGGGAAATTTCTCCTGCATCCGTACAAAATCCTTCTTCCTAAATTATGCAGGTTTGGGAAAGAGAAAGGAATTAGCCAGCATGGGGCAAGGTAACTGCTATGTTCTCTTCCTAACTAACCCACACATTTGAATTACTCTCCTCCAGCCCTCCCCAGTCCTTGCACCTTCACACGTGCGACTTATGTCTTCCCCTGCAGTAAAAAAAAATGGCATGTTGACTGCACAGAAATTTTGTATCAGTGTCCCTGTCACTACTAAATCCACAGCAGCCTCCCTAGACTACGGTATTGCTAACACAGAGTAAAACTAGCAATTAGGCTAACACAGAAGTGCTAAACCTCACACAGTTGCTAGGTATCTCTGGAAAGCTAACTGTTCACATGGTGCTGACTCTCCTTGCTTCCAGCTGCCAGATCACATTCAAAGATAGCTAAAAATATATTAAATACTTTCCCATAGATGCAATTGCTGCAGTTTCCACAAGGATGCTACGTGATTATGGGAGATGGTATATACAACCAGGAATTAGAAGGGAGGGGTTGCAGGAGAAAATCTCTTTATTTAGATATGGATAACACTATGAAGGAGTTGAAGAATCCCTAGTCTAGCACTTATCTTGTTTCTCATAAGTACACATTCTCCCACATTCACACAGATATCTATTTAAGAACAACAAAATAAATCCAGTCTGAGGCTAGGGGATTTTTTGGCTTGACACATTTTACAATATCCCAGCGTCCAATAAAAAACTGCCAGCGTTAACTCTCATACCATGGCATGACACCTGTTCATGACGGCACAGTTGATCAGATCAGCTGTGGGCTTCTGTTGTTCAGTTCAGCCAGCAAGCTATTCATATCACCACCAGCTGTTTCTGCTTTTTAGAACTAATGAAAAACTTTGAGGAAGACTCTGTAGTCCTTCTTCAAGGGGAAAGTCATCATTTCAAAGACCCCAAAGCTATGCAATCTGCAGTACAGACCGTTGAATTTTTTTCCTAGCCATATGTCTGCAGCCAAAGTCACACTACAAATGGCATCTTGCATACAGTCAAATATGAAGAAGTACAGAACCATACCTTTTTGGGAACAGTCTCATGACCTACAGATCCACAGTACTTCTTAGCTGATCTTTTACATAGTATCTCTGGCACAGTAATACTACAGCTGTGGAACCCAGCTTCAGAATATTCAGAAGACAACATGCCCTCTTGCTGCTGTGGACTACCTCATTTATTATTTTCATCACTCTATTCCTGCCGAAATACATCCACTTCATTAAAATGTAAACTGTCAGTCTTTTTAGAGAAGCAAACCCACCTTTGAAAGCTCTGCTTCCCCCCAAGCAGAGAAACAGCAGGCAAAGAATAGTTCCATGTCCCCTTTTATTTTTTTCTCTTCTGTTTTCATATGGAAACAGTCTGTTTACCTTCATAATGAGTCACACTCACCTTTTGCCAGAAGCCATCTAGTAGCTGGTTAAGCTGTCCCATCAACTCATCTATCAGTTGAGTTCGGGCATGATCCACCTGGCTGTAGATGGCAATTTCTTCACTGCAGAGGACATAATAAGTCCTGGAGGAAGCCTCAAGGACAGACATGTCAGAGTGTTTGGCCACAATGTCTTTTACCTGTCTCAGCAAAGCATCCAGATGCTGCAAGTGATAAAAGGGGTATTACAGGCAAAACATAAGTAAATCCACTTATGCTTCAGACACATTTCACTCAGCCCGTGGATCTCTGTATGTCATACAGCCAATATGAACTGAATGCCAGTCTAAGGAGCAGAGGGACAGGACTAGTGGATACAACTTTTTTCTGGGTTTACAGCTCTTATTATTATTGTCTCTGGATCTTCCTGAAAAATGAAGTAACTGCTTTAAGTTCCACCTTAGCTATACACCTTTGGCACTACTACTACTATAAAGACAATGGTAGGGAATAAAAATGTCTTTCCAAAGGAAAGGTGCGTCTCCAAACAACGGAGCTTGTCTCCCCCAGTAGCACAGGATGGAGACTGTTTCAGATCATGTCAGCATCTGGGATCTTCACTCTTACTGAGAGGAGGGAACTTAACTTGTGCCATGCCACTGACTCTCTCCCTCTTCCAGTTAATGTTTTGTGCTGAGAGTAATCTCGGAGCGCTTGTTTAATATTATCTCCCTGTAAACATCCCAGTTTAAGAATACATTAAACTATTTCAAGGATTTAATCTATCCATTTCTGACCATCCCTTTCCCATCAGCGGTTATACTATCTCCATTCTTATCTTTCAGTTAGTATCATCCCCTAGCAGCTGGGAGTCAGTCTTCAAGGAGAATGAAACCAATTCTGTAGTAAACTCCTGGGAGATGCCAGCTTAGACACATAGCATAACCCACCCTCTCTCCACCCAACAGTGAAAAACCCAGGGGCAGGCCTTCCACATGAAACCACAAACCATCACCCACCAGGGCCAGTCACAGCACATCAGAACTGACAAGCACTAACACTTTTCTTTGGCAGCCTCAAATTGAAAAATAAAGCCTGAATAAGACCACTTTCTGCAAGGTATGAGACCATTTCTTTATATTTCAACAGGCTCCTATTTGTTCCAAGTCACACTAAACTCTGTACATTGTCACATAAATTTAGTACTTTCCACATGCACCGACTGCCCCAATTCCTATTCACCTTCTCTAGACGTCCTGTACTGTAAACATCTAAATCATAATACCGTGGAATCTGCAGAAGATTTGCCACTTTTTGTGCATCTGTTGAATACTGCAGAGAAAACAAACAGGATATGAGTGCACTGCAGGAATTTTAATGAAATATTTAACATGCATTCACAGAGCAGCTGTTAGTTACCTTTGCCAAGAGCTGAGGAAGCACCATAATAAAATGTTCAGTAATTTTGGTACAATCTTCTGATTGTATTTTCTTCTCTTTTACTGACAGAATCTGCAGACAAAGCATTTTGTTTCAATTATAAAATCTCTTAGATCTGAGTGGAATTTTACATGTAATCCAAGGTTAACTTACTTGCCTTTATCTAAATCAAATGAAGCCAAGATAAAGATATTTTCCCATGGAGACAACCAGATGCTTTTTGTTAACCTTAAATTAGATGCAAATCACTGAACAACTATATTGCACAGATAAAACGCTCACCATTTGTCAATAACTTGCCTCAACTGGCTTATGTCTAATGCTCACCCCCTTCAACATCTACTACTAATAAGATCTACAGGTCGAATGACAGTGTGCCATTTCGTAAAAATAAGCCATTTTATTTCTGAAGATATACCTACCACTAGCAACATGCTATCTGACAAAGCACATAAGGCAAAGAATATGTGATTACAGCACAATACATGAGAATAAGACGCACTAACTTTTTTGGCTGCACCTCTGCCCACTGGAGGATGACCTTCAGCTGCTTCTCTGACCGTCGCGAGGATAATTTCGATGAGAACACTTTCATGGGCATCATTCAGTGCTGTAAGTAAATCAGTCTCCTTTCAGCATCAAACAAAAGAAAAATGAAGATGCAGTGACAGCTAATGAAAAGCCTATTCGTTTATCTGGGCAACTGTGGAAGGACACTACAGAAAGAAAGATGCAGTGTTGCTAAATAAACACCTACAGCATGTTTGATTGAGTTTGAAGAAAATTATTTTCTACATTTACCAAACACAAAAGCAATTATTTGTCACATGACTAAACTTTTTAGGGCACTTGCGCTCCCAAAAACACAGGCAGCTTCAATGAGGCCTATCCTTATTGACCAGTATCTCATTTAGGATAAATTTGTTTCTTTGAGTACCAAAATGCTTTAATGGGTCTGCAAACTTTGATTTCAATCATACAACCACCTCCAGTTCTACTACAACAACTATTATTTAAGTTCACTTGAAAATATTTTTACAAAAAACTAATTCTCTAACGTGTTAGATGTCAATGACCTCAGCACATTGTTCTTTTTCTCTTCAGGCATTAACAGTAGCCCATAAATACTGCACTTCAATCAATTAATACTTTTAGATTCTCAAGTTTTGGACAAACAAAGAAAAGAAGTGAATGCTACTTAAGCTTAATTATGCAAGTATTCTTGCAAAGTTTCTACACTAACGTTACATAAATACAGAATACTGAATAAAACAAATATGTTAAAACAAATATCACGTTGGCAGTACATTGAGTTGCATCCGGTTTGTGGCTCTCAGGGGCCACAATCTGGGATCAAAGGGCGCTGCAATATGAAATGATCTTAAACTAGCTGAGGCAAAGTTCAAAAAACAACATCAAGAGCTTAATCCAGACAAAGCTAAGCTCTTTGCTCACCCACCTTCTCCATCTCCTTCATTATTTTTTAATAGAAGCGTGGTCATGCACTCCCAGTCCTTCAGGAATTTGCCTGCCCAGTCCCACAAGCTGTCTATGAGGTACGCAACGTGTTTGTGTAGCTAGGAATTAAAAACACAAGCTTATAGAAGCAAACACATCATTAAAAGAAATATAGCTTCATATGTTCCTCTTCCTTTTACCAATTACAAAGCTGTCATTCACGCATACATTCACACACTGTATTCCAACGTTTACTTTGAGACTAATCAACATTTAAACACTGTCTTCAATTTGACACAAAGCAGGAAAGTGGGAAAAAAGCAGAAAAAGCAGGAAAAAAGCTTTTCTCTTATTATGGTACCTTTCCTTTGTAATTTAAGTAATATCTCTAAAACTAGTTTATGTATTGCTTTTATACTGCTGATCATAACTAAAAATCCAACCTTGGGACTAGAAATGAGTTAACATTTTAGATAATGTATGTGAAATTCTTTGCACATTGATTTCAAAACGGCTGTGCCTGAGACACTTTGGCCAGACATAGGTCTGCACCACCACAAAAGCCAAATAGCAAAGTACATCACTTAAGCTGATAAAATCTCAGAAAAACTACATCGTTCTTAGTGAGCATAGAGCTACGGTACAGTAACCCCTATCTGCCCGCAGAAAGGCACAGAGACGTACCAAAATCCACTCACATGGTGGCATTAGTCTTTTAGGTTGTTTTCAGAAGCTGCTTCAGCTTTGATTCCCTCCACTAGCATAGTTGTAAATTAATCTTAAAACAACAGAATAGATAGAAATGCCAAATTCTGTCTTAATTAACAACTCATCCTAGAGAGTGAGAACAACCCAAACACCAAACATTTCAGAGCTCACCACCAGAAATATCCTTCAAAAGGAAGCCAGTACTTGATTTAACACACAACACTGAACTGAAAAGGTTTGCTGTAGGGGCTATTCTCACCTCACTCTCCAGGAAAAAGCGTATTAATCTTTTCAACTGGTCAGTACTCGCCCCAGACTTCCCTCCTCCTTTGGGCAGAACTTCTTCGTCCTCCTCATGACTAAGCAGCCTGCCAACAGAAAAGGAAGTCAGTCCAGTTCTGCCATATTCCCCTTATGCTCATTTGCCAGTACAACGCTAATTCTTTCAAGATCCAAAGGACTATATTTTTTTAAAATGTATATTTATTTACTGTAAATCATATTAGACTTTCTCACCATATGAAAGGAAAAGAGATTAGATTGTTTTCCATCCCGAGAGATCTGTTGTCCCTGTGGATGCAGAGACTATTTCTGACAGTTTAACAGGTACCCTGCCAACTTTCTGGACA
>VXAL01000104.1:304028-329390 GCA_013399475.1 Chauna torquata
CCCGCACGTCCACTTTAGGTACTGGAAGGCTGCTACAGGGTCTCCCCAGAGCCTTCTCTTCTCCAGGCTGAACAACCCCAGCTCTCTCAGCCTCTCTTCACAGCAGAGGTGCACCAGCCCTCTGGCCATCCTCATGGCCCTCCTCTGGGCTTGCTCCAACAGGTCCATGTCCTTCTTAAGTTGGGGGAATCACCTCCCTCAACCTGCTGGCCACGCTTCTTCTAATGCGGCCCAGAACACAGTTGGCTTTCTGCTGGGCTGCAAGCGCACATTGCTGGCTCGCGCTGAGCTTCTCACCCACCAGTACCCCCAAGTTCTCTTCAGGGCTGCTCTCAATCCACTCATCACCCTTGGCCTTGTTGAACCGCATGAGGTTTGCATGGGCCCACCTCTCAAGCCTGTCAAGGTCCCTCTGGATGGCATTCCTTCCCTCCAGGGTGTCATACGTACAAATATTATGCCTTCTCCCTGTTTCTGTTTTACAGTGGAATACTGTATTTTAAGTATTCTAAGAAGAGAAAGGTTGTTTTGAGTTTGGCGTAGTCTGTGAATTTAGGCAAAATACAGTTATCCCTGCAAGGTGTTATTTCCTGTCATTAGTACTGCTGCTTTACAAATGCCCCACAGATGAGGACTTATCCTTACCCAACTTTTAAATCATCTCATATTTATCACTAAACCTTTCCAATGACAAAAGCATTAGATGTCATGAAGAAAGTTATTCTGAGGATCTAACAAAAAAATCATGGTGTTCCATAAACTTAAAATGCCCGGGATATCAGCAGACACTGTAGGCCTTGAAACAGTCTCTTCATATTTATTCTTTAATTCTTCCTGATAACAATAGCATTACAAAAAAAATCAAGGAAACCTAAGAAAGGAGACCACCTACATATAGGCCATCTATTACTACAAGTTCCTGTTCACCTGCTTAGGATGGAAAGCAAAGGATAATATCCAGCAGCAGGGTTTGACCAACAATTTTGCATAAGGCAGCTTTTTGTCAGAAAAATAAAAGGGTAAAAATCAATGGGTGATGACAAATACTGCTCTCTAACTTGCCTGTAACACACCAGCAATACATATTCTGTGTTCATCTTTGAAATTAAAGGCCTTGTCTGAGAAAGAGAGTCTTGCCTCCACTTGCTGCTTCCTACAGCCACAAGTGCTCCACAACATACAACTCCACTCACAGTCTCGGCTTGTTACTCATCATTGCCTGCCGCCAGAAGTGCCACAGGCAGGAGCTCTGCACGCTTGCACAAACTCAGCTCAGCCAGTGTACTGCAATCCTGACTTCAGCTGCCTTCAGTATTTTATCATGAGGTTTTCCTTGTGAACAGGGACTTTATTTATGGTTGGGAAAAATAAATAAAATTTTTTTTTAAAGTTTGTTGGATGGTCCCGTAGCCTTTGGAGCACAGCTAGCAATCAGTCAGCACTTGTCAGTCAGGCGGCATTCAAGTGCAGGTCTGCAGATACAAAGTTTCATACATTAAACTAAACCACCTGCCTTCTTCTAAGGTATCCGCTTCCCACTCAAAAGCTCTCAGTCATAACTCTGTATGTCCGTGTTTCTTTTACCTGTTGAGAAAGTTATCTCTAAGAACTATGAATGCATAAGTACTTCTGCTATGACTATTTCTGTTGTCTTCCTATTGTTTCAGCTGCATTTTCTCCTTCTCAGCCACCTCTCCTTTTCCAGATTCATCATTCCTCACAGCTTCTTAATCATTCAAAACTACTTCACATCCTTCTAAAACTATCTCACCGCCTATCTTCAGCTCCTTTTGGCAGTAACGTAGGCAAGTACAAAAAAAAAACAACTAGCCAACTACTCCCCTCACTAGAACTACCATTCTAATCTTGACAAAATACCTGCCTGCTTAGTCTTTCAAAGCTGTGACAGAATGAAGGGGAATTATATAAGCACATCTTCATTCAGGATACTCAGAACACACGCTGTCCCTCAGCTGTATCATAGTGCATTTTGACCCTGACCTGCAAACAGACTGGCAGCAAAAATCAGTAAGACAGTGAGCAGCTCTAGAGACATCAAAGAGCTCTACATGGGCTCCAGCGCTGCTTACACACATTCAACTACAAGATTTCAGTGTTGCTCCTATCAAAGAGATGGAGCTATTCAATAAGCCTTATAAGCACAGGCTGGGACACGAATATTATTATGAGGTAGGGTTGAGTCACTGCTCCTCCTCAACACTCTCCAAATAATAAATTGGGAAAACCATGTATACTTTTGAAATACTCCTGAAGAGTGAAGACAATCCAGCTTACCTGTCCTGTCAAGGTAAAACACAGTTAAAAAAAACCTACCCCCGCAAAAAATGTCAGTATATACGCAGAGAGATAATCTTTGGCAAGAAAACCACTATTTTAACACGAACATTTGAAGAAAAAAGTACTTCAGAAATTGTCATAACAATGGGATCAGTTTTTATAGCCATGTCACATGGGAGGCAAAACTAAAAACCTCTTCAATTTCCTGAAATTTGCCAGGAGTATCACATGATCAGGACACAAAAGTTCATTGAAACAGAAAGTTTGTTTCCCGCAGGATTTCTTTTGAGTATTTTTTTTTAATAGTATAATGAGAAAACCTCAACAACTTGCCCTGAAGTAGCCAGTCTAACATGCTGGGAGGTCTCAAGTGCATGTGTGCACACGCACACGTGTGCATGCATGTCTGCGTACATCTCCATTTTCACTGCCTTTGCCTTCCTCTCTGCTGGTTCTGCCTTCCACTTTCCCCTTCCTGACTGTTTATCATCTTGATTTTCCTGGTCTTTAACTCTGAACTTTCTACGCAGCACTCCCCTTTGATCTGAATGTTGACTTAGGAGCTATATACCCCTTTGGAAAAACACAAGTGCCTTTCAGCACAAGTGAAGTGCCTCGGTTTCACAAATGCACCGATAGGTGACTGGTCTTATATATAACACTGTTCAATAGCCCACAGCCATCAGGTTTACTATCAAGTGTTGCTCAGTCTTCCAAAAATAAAGTGTTATATTATTTCTAGTAGATGAACATAAACTACTTGAAAATGTATCCTTATAGCACTGTTCTACAACTCTTACTGGGCAAAAGAGATCTTCAAATACAACTTTATTACAACAGTATTATTACTGAATTTGGAGAACTTTCCCGCATCTAGGAAATAACCTTTCATGTAAAAATACAAGGTTTCAAATTGGGGTATAATGGCAACATGGTATCTCATGGGGAAGAAAGAATGATTATATTCAAATAAAAGACTCTCAAGAGAAAACATTAACTTGATACTTACTTTTTTTTTTGTTTTCCTCTTTAAAGTCTCCCAAATGACTGAACTTAGTATCTGTTTACAACACTGTACATGATCCTGGCCAGATCTTTCCCCACAGTTAAAATACTTCTATGGTTGTTCAACTTTTGAGCCTAAATTATTTGGCAAATGTCTCTATGTTATATTCTAAAAGAAAATTGGCACTTGGAAATATCAGTTCCAAGTGATACTTGGAACCACCAAGATGGAATGGAAATGCTTATTAAGGAGGAGTAGAGGGAAGTAACATTCAGATGTATATAAAAGCACTACTGTCGCTGCCAAAAATGTCCTGCTCTCGTTTTGGAATTGGGCAATTTAACAGTGGCTGCAAATCACAAAGCACAGCTGGTACTGCAACCACCAGTAGTGGCACACTCCCGGGCCTCAGCCAAATGTGGAATATGGAAGACTTCTCACTCTGCTTGCACCTACATCATTGCTTCTAGCTAACATGCTTTAGAAAAATAACCACTTCCAGTTTCCAACAAGTTACACTGGATAAGCCATGTGCATTAATCAGAGACACCAGCTGTTAATTTTCGCTCAACAGCACTGGGAATGAAGATACATCATCTTCAAAAATTACTTCTTATTCTCACAGTCTGAGAATCCTCCCAACTGAACATACATTAAAAAGACATTCTGATCAGATAAAATTCATGCAGGAAAAGACAACCGTTCTTGACAGATTTGTTGCTTCTGAAAATCTAAATACTACCTTCACAGAACTGGCAGAAAGCAGGGAAACAAGAGGCTTTGTGCTCCCCCTCCTGGCTTTGTGGTAAACTACAGTTTTGTTCACAGAACACAAACATTGCATAAAGCTGACACAAAACTGAAGATGTTTCAGAATTTATAATAGACACTATATACACTTTAAAAGGTGGCCTGCAGAAATACAGCATGCCATTTCTGGTAACTAGCCATTCATGATAAATATCTCTATCTCCCTAAAATCTGTCATGCATTTTAGAAGCATGAGAAAAAGTGTATTTTTCAGTTACCCCCCCCCTTTTTTTTTTTTAAATGTGCAACTACTCAAAGAAAAAACAAACTTACTAAAAGGAAAAGCAGAAAACCCTTTGTGAAGTGACTGAAATAGACTTTCTGAAAACAATCTCTGCTTTCCAAAATGAGAAATGCAATACTGAAGACTACTTTAGCATAGGTAATATTTATCTGTTCATCTTTATAAAATAAGAGAAAATTTTAAATGTAGCCATCAAACCTAAAAGCAGAAGTTTAGTTAACCTTTAACACTGCATACGCTCAAAGGATATGGGCCATTTTACAATTTAGTAATAGTTCCCAATTCAATAACATTAAAAAAAACTGCGTGCACAAGAACACACACTGCTACAAAACTAGAAAAAATGTTCTGTTATTTAATGTCATGATGGCTTTAAAAATAAAACCTGAAACAGGGAAGAAAGTAAATTTTTTTTTGTACCATCACAGTATTAAATAACTATTCTTAGGAACTTAAACTTTAGGATTCTTCCAAATTAAAGAAAAAGTCTTCCCATCTACGGTTCCCACACAGAAGTAAGAAAAACTAAGAACTTTACCTTATCATACAGCATCCACCCAATGTATTTTAAGTAGCTATCATTTAAAAAAGCATCTGGGTATGCTTTAATCCAGCTGCCAATTTCTTCAACACAAGTAGCTCGGATCTCAGGGACCACATCACTGTGAAGTTATAAAACTGCAATATTAATACATTAACATGCCTAATATAAATTAATTGTATTATTTGCAATATTTTTTCCTGGAATTGCTGAAGTATGTATAATCCAAAATATCAAAAATATCTTTATATTAATGCTCTACGTTAGTCTTCAATCAACAATTAAGCCACTTAGCTACAAATGTTTCATATAATAATTATTTTGAAGTTCTGAATATCTGCTCAATCTCAAATGCACTACTCTATAGCCAGCAGGCAAAACTTAAGAAACATTCTTAAGAGAGGTCCTTTTCTAAGCCCAAATTCCTTAAAATAATTTAACTGCTACATTTTCCTTGACAACACCAGTGCCTCTACGACATTTAACTTGATTCTGCTATCCAGACAATTTGAGCAACAGTCTCTTGGGAATATACCTCACAGCTCTACTTTATTCTTACCGGTAACGGCTTAGAAACGTCCCTTTGAAAATAGCATTCATCATGTTCTGTATCTCCAGAAGCTTCTGCTCATACTGAAAGAGAAAGAGAACTGAATGTTTATAGCAATCCCACAACTCACTTCACATGAAAAATTTGCATCACTGCACTTGAAATACTACTGTGATCCAAATCACTATTGTTTACACATGGTACCAACACAAAATGAGTGGTCAGTATCTACATCCTTTTATGCACTTTAACAGAGATGGAGGAAAGGCAGACAAGGGAATTTTCAGAACACATTTATTCCACAATGAGCATGTATTTTAACCAAGCCCAGAAAATCTGGTTTTGAAATTCTGGAAACACATCACTTAATGTAAACATTCTCTTGTCAACAGCATCAGAAAGGGTGACAAGGTTTTTTTCCCCCCCAGCACACACATTTCCTCTGTTTTTCTTATAAGATCAGCTTAATGATGATGCTAAAAACTTAGGTCTCAGCCAACACTTATTCCTATGAAAAAGGGGCTGTTTCTATAACAGAGAAATCCTTGGACATCCACACCTCAGAACAGAGGTAAATCGTTCTGAAGTCAGGAGAGAACAAACAACGTTTGATGGTCATACACTGAGTTACCTCAAGTCAGTTTTATAGCTTTCAGTTAAAGTCCCGTCTCTGGGAGGGGATAAGGAGCTGTCTGGCTGAGCAGAGTAGAAATGACAGAAACTGAACACAAGAAAGACACAGGTCATACTTGAAGTTATGACCATTTTTACAATGCATTACTTATACAGAGATGACAGCTATCCTGCGTCCTTTTTCATTCATTTCACTCACTGAAATTCAGTTAAAGACCTAAAAATTTGGCTTATAATTTGCATAAATATACTAACCGCACCCCCACAACACCAGAGCTACTAATGCAATTACGTGTGTGTGCAAATCTGTCCTTATGTAGAGATCAAGGGCTAATGAAGCAATTAGTTGGACAGACATGGCAACTTAACAGTATAAAGGTCAATTATTACCTTAGCCATTTTGTACCACTCAATCTAGGCAGGCACAAATGCTCTGCAGCATGCATTAGACAAACCTCAAAGAACTGCAGTAACCAAAAGCAAGCTGTCAGCAATCCCTCTTTTTACATCTTCACTCATCTCCCATACAAGACACCTGCCTAACCTCTTTCCTTTTTCTCTCTAGCTGGTCAAGTCTGTAATTGGTCCTCTTGCCACTTATTCTGTTCTTCTCCACCTCATATAATCTTTGAGCATTGTGCTTGTTGACATCAAGGTTCACATGTATGCTTACAACTGCTGTCAGAAGTTTCATTGCTGAAAAGGAAACAAACCCAACATATTTAGCTTAGCTCAGAGATATGTAGATTAAATATATTCACCGCTTTACCACAAAAAGCATATGGCTAGCCAAATCCAATTTATTATCCTCAATACAAACAACACTAGATTATAGTCATTCGTTTTAAAATACAGCATTTGTTTGAAAGGCACATGATGATCAGAAAGGAAAATATAGTGATACTGCTGGTGATTTACAGCTTCTGGCAAGAGTTCATTTGTTGCCCAGTCAGAGCAGTAACTTACTGGGCAACTCTCTTCTTAGATTAAGTAATTTTGATTTGTCTACAAAAGAATCTAGAGCTGTGGAACAGATGAGTTTCAGAGAAAAAGCAGTGAAGCTGGCCCCAAAAAAAAAAAAAAAGGCCGGGAATCTTAATATTTTATTTCAATTGAAGAGAAGTCATGTTCCTCTAAGAATCACTAGATGTTGGTTTGCATAGATTTCAAGTGCTTTTTTTTGAGCCTTTGAAGCAAACAGTGTACTTTAGAACAAATTACACTTTAGTGCGTTCTTTGTATGGTAGAGAGGGTATTTAGTGGCTTTAAAAATAAAGAAAAGTGGCTTTAGTATCATCATGCTGCACCAAATAAAAATGTTACAAGCAGTGTTCTTTTTAGCATAGATACCACAAGAACAACAGATCACCAAAGGAAGCTTTCATAGACAATGCATTTAATGCAACCTCATTGCACTAATTATTGGAGGGAGGGAAACTAACAAAATAGAAAACTGACTGTGAAAAATCAGTTAATGATAAAAAAAGATCACACCATAATTCTAAAGTTAATCATATCAGACATTAAAGAACATTTCTTTAGAAAGAAAAATTGGTCTAGATCAATCATATCTAAAGCATCCAAATTCCATTCAGATATAAACGGGAACGAATTATTTATATTACAGTAATATACATTAGGAGGAAAGCACTGTCAACGCATAAAGAGAGAACAATTGCTCCAGTTTTATTTTGTACGCAAGTCAGAAAAACCCATGGTCTATAGCAACTCTGTGAGTTGTTTTACCTGCCAAAGTGCTTGTGTGTCTAAATGCTCTGACCATGGAGTCCGCTAAGCCTGTAAGCAGTGAGATGATTGCATCCATCAAGTAGCTATCATACAGGATGCTGCACTGGCACTGTTGGACAAGCACTGCAATGAATTCACAGAAATTGGCCTTGAACTTCTTCCAATAGGGTCCTGTCCTGATCAGTGGGTAGTCTTCATTGTCCTGCACAAGGAAAAAGAGTCAAGAGAAAATACACTAAATAGTTTTGTTTGTGCACACCACACACATCTCTCCCACTGAATACCAGAGAATTTTGTTGACAGTCAGCTTCCTCTCAGCTCCTGTGTAGCTTTTTTCACATTATTATTCCAAAGTAGGGACATGCAACAACAATACAGGCCAGCATAGATACAAACTAGCCTCATTACAGCTACGCTGTTATGATAGCTCACATCTTGAAGCAGTAGATGTGAGGCAGCTGTGAACACATTGTAGAGGACATGTAAAGTCACAGCACCATGAATAACTCACTGGCATAAATCATGAGTACTCCTGGCCTCTTCTACTGCCTCACAGGTAGTAGTGCTTCCCCACTGCACTGTCCTTCCTGTTCCTGCAACTGATGGCAAAATTCAGGAGGAAACTGATGTGATTAAAAAAGAACTGTTACTTTGCCAAATTGTTTTTCAACTGGATCAGTTCCCTGAGGTGGTTGCACTGGTTTTGGCTGGGAGAGAGTTAATTTTCTCCATAGCAGCTGGTATGGTGCTATGTTTTGGATCTGTGATGAAAACAGTGGTGATAAAACACCAATGGTTTAGTGCTTACTCTAAAGTCAAGGACTTTTCTGTTTCTTGTGCTGCCCTGCTGGTGAGGATGCTGGGGGTACTCAAGCAGTTGGGAGGGGACACAATCAGGACAGCTGACTCCAGCGGACCAAAGCAATAACCCATCCCATATGACATCATGCTCAGCAATAAAAGCTGGGGGAAAGAAACAGGGCAGGCTCACACAAATGGTGAGCCTCATGTGAAGAACACAATAAGAAGACTTTGTACATGCCACTCTCAGACAGTGTGAACGTTTATTTCATCCTCACCTCACAGATCCCAGGAACGGCTCTGAATACTGATTTGTATCCTGATAGTTTCCAGGTGTGAGTGGAGCCAGGAAATTCCAGAACTTCACTCATTATGGAAAACATCATCCGGAAGGAAGCCCACCACTCAGCTAGTCCTTCACTAGTCAGCCAAACACCTTCTCAGATGTGTTCTAACAGGCAGCTTCACACCCAGACCAACCTCAGGTACATCTGAAGTGCATTTTATGCTTTTCTCTTGTAACTTTATTTCCAGAGCACAGAACCCATTGCTTTCTTGAAAAATAAACACAAACACAGGCAGACCTCAGGGATGCCTGCAACCCAAGGCACGTTAGAAAATCTGGAATCTGGGAAGCGTTCCTGACCAGCTTGCAAGACTTAGTTCAAGTCTAATAGTAGTAGCAGCAAGTGCCAAGTATGAAGGGAAGCCCCCCAGCATGCCTCATTTAATGCTCCTTGATCACGAGACTGACAGCAGAGAGACAACCTCCAACTTCAGGAAATACCTATCACAGTAGTTACTCCTCAATCTGGAGCAGCAACCAAATACAGCTTACTTTTAAAGAGCATTACTGCTGTTCATGCATATCACACTGGAATACTGTTTAATGGTAACAAGTGCATTCTAAATATATAGATAGCATAATAGGTACGCAACCTAAATTTAGGCACCTAACCCGGGATTCCCTTAGATTCCCTCCACAGGAAGCAGAGAGAAGTAACTCTACTTCCAGAAACCAAGTCAGATTAGGCAGTTAACACAGGTTCTTCCAGAGAAATATTCAAATCACCCAACTCAGTGTCCTGCCCTGATTTATCCTGGAAATGTTTCTTTCTTTCATACAGAGTCTACGGAAAGAGAGGAAAGTCAGAGTGAAGTGCTAACAAGGAGTCCAGATGAAATCTCCACAATGCTGCAAGTAACATATGGCAAGAGGCATTACAGAAAAGCTGTTTCTGTTTTCAAAATATTCTTCCAATCAAACATTTGTTTGCAAGAGAATGTTTTTACAAAGCAAGCTTTTGAACAAAACTGCCAAAAACTCTTGCATGCATGCGTAGAGGTTGCTGGAAGGGATGGGGAACACTCTTGAATACCATTGCAACCTGACATACACTAGTCTGTTTAAAATACTATAGGAGCATTTTGTGGCTTAACTCGGCACATAGCTAAACACTACACAGCCATTTGCTCACTCCTTGCTCCTCAGTAGGATGGGGGAAGAAAACTGAAAAGTGCAAGAATTCGTGGGCTGAAATAAGGACAGTTTAATGAGGCGGGGGGGACCACGAAAAGGAAAAAAACAATAACAAAAAGAAAAAACAAAGCAAGTGATGCACAATGCAATTGTTCAGCACGAGCCGACCAATGCCCACCTCCCCCCCAGCCAACTCCCCCCAGTGTTATTGCTGAGCATGACACCACATGGTATGGGACATCCCTTTGGCCAGTTTGGGTCATCTGTCCTGGTCCTGTTCCCTCCCAGCTCCTTGTGCACCCCCAGCCTCCTCACTGGCAGGGCAGCATGAGAAGCTGAAAAGTCCTTGGCTCTGTGTAAGCACTGCTCTGCAGCAACTAAAACATCAGTGTGCTATCAGCATTATTCTCATCCTAAATCCAAAACACAGCACCACAGCAGCTACTAGGAAGAACATTAACTCTATCCCAGCCGAAACCAGGACAGAGCAGTTCATCTTATCCAACTCAACAGGTTCTCTTCACCTCCCTTTAAGATCAACAGCAAGGAATGGGCACTTCCAAAGTGTTAGTGGGTTCATTCCAATCCAGAAGTTTAAAACTTACCAGATAATTACATACTTCTGAGGTCTACTTTATCTCTATTCACTAACATGCAGTTTAAGATCACTAGTTCTGATCTATTTGCCTACACTGGAGACAGCTACGAAAATATGTAGCTGAAATACAGCTACAGAAAATGCTGTACACAGTACAGCTGAAGAGAACTACAAAAGAGCCTTACTACGTCCACTGGCCAAGTAACCGTCAAGATCCAAGGATAGGCCATGAATTTCTTGTACTGCAACCCGGTTTCCTGCAATGCATGAAAAAGAATTTAAAGGCTTTTCAATGAAATTGCACAGTTAATTGATAAAGATAAAAAACAGAACAATCCATGCATCATATTTAAAAGGCTATTTAAACTTAAGACAATTTGTTATACATAGCTTACACGATCCAATGCCTCAAACAAAATCTAATCCCTTCTCACCTTGTTATTCTTTATTTACAAACAATGACTGAAGAAAAATGCATCTTTTAAATAAACCTGAGCTTTCTTGCTACAAGTAAAAGGCAACTTGTTTTTAAAATTTATAAGCAAACATATACAAAGTATAATCCTCATAGTTAATTCTAATATATGCCTTCCCAGCAAGTCTAAGTATATATCCCTTTCTAACAGTACCTAGTTACTAAGTGTTGAACAGCTAAACTCTTAAAAAAAAAAAACTTTTAAAATTAGAGAGAAATATTTTCAGAACGAGTGTCAGAGATGTTTCTCAAATCTACAAGTATTCCAAAACAAAAGGCATGAAATCTGTAGTTTTTATTAGACTCAGTGAAGCACAAGTATTTCTATCTGCATCTGGCTGTACAGTTGCACATCTAACTTCCCTCTTCCACTGCTAAACTTTTCAGCAATGAAATGGGAGAGGAACAAAAAACCTGCAAAAGAATAAACTGCTACAAGAAATACAATGTGTACAGGAAGAAAAGCAGCAGAGAGAAACAGAACAGATTAAGAAAGAGGGGAAAACAAAAATCAGTGGTCCTAAAGATAAATCAAGCTCTCCAATGAGTAATACTGTGGCCCACAAAGAAGAAAGAAATGCCTCTGAATCACTATATTAAAGCCATCTGCCTCCAATGCCTGTACAAAAATACTGAGTTGGAAAGGGACTGAGATCATCTAATCCAATCCCACCTGCTCAAGCAGGGTCATCTAAGCAGGCTGCCCATTGCCAGGTGCAGTTAGGCTCTGACTGTCTCCACAGGTGGAGTCTCCAAAACCTCTCTGGCCAACCTATTCCACTGTTAGACCACCCTTACAGTAAACATGTTTCTTGTGTTCAGATGAAATTTCATGCATTTCAATCTGAGCCTATTGCCAAGTCTTGTCTTGCCTTTGTGCCCACTGTCTAACTGGGCACCAGTGAGAAGAGTCTAGATTCCTTCCTCATTCCATCTCATCAGACGTTTTTACACATGGATAAGATCCCTCTGAGCCGCCTTCTTTCCAGGCTGAACAGTCTCACCTCTCTCAGCCTCTCCTCATACCGAAAATCATTAATCATCTCTGTGGCCCTTCACTGGACTTGATCCAGTAAATCTGTACCTCTCTTGTACTGGAGAGCCTAGATCTGGACTCAGCACTCCAGATGCGTCTCACCAGTATAGAGAGGAAGGATCGCCTCCCTAAACTTGCTACCAATGTTCTGCCTAATGCAGGAAGTTGCTGGCCTTCTTTGCTGCAAGGGCACATCACTGATGTTCATCTTGTTGTTCACAAGGACACAAAGATCCTACTCTGCAGAGCTGCTTTCCAGCCTGTTGGCCCCCAGCATGTAGTGGTGCATCGGCTTATTTCTCCCCAAGTGCATGGGACTTCCTGATGTAGGACATCCTGAGGTTCCTCTCTGCCCAGTTCTCCAGCCTGTTCATAGACTCACTGAATGGCTTGGGTTGGAGGGGACCTTAAAGATCACCTAGTTCCAACCCTCCCCCCACCCCACCATGGGCAGGGACATCTCCCACTAGACCAGCTTGCCCAAAGCCCCATCCAACCTGGCCTTGAACACCTCCAGGGATGGGGCGTGAATGGGGTTGCCCATCCACAACTTCTCTGGGCAACCTGTTCCAGTGTCTCACCATGTCAGGCTCTTCATCCACCAGCACCACCAAGTCCTTCTCCACAGGTCTGCTCTCTATCCACTTGTTCATGTCCCTCTGGACAGCAGTGCAGCCACTTGGTCTATCAGCCACTCCTCTCAGTTTTGCATCATCTGCAAACCTGTTAAGAGTACACTCTGCCCTATTGTCCAGGTTTTCAAATAAAGATGTTAAACAGTATAGGTCCAAATATCAACCGCTGGGGTATACCACTAGTGACTAGCCTCCAAGTGGACTTTGTGCCGCTGATCACAACACCATGGGCCTGTTTGCTCACCCAGTTTTCAATCCACCTCGCTATCCACTACCTAACTCATACTTCGTCAGCTTGCTTATGAGGATGTTATAGGAGATCATGTTAGAGTCTTACTGAAGTCGTAATAATCACCATCCCCTGCTCTCTCGTCATCCATCAAGCTAGTCACTTCATTATAGAAGGCTATCAGGTCGCTTAAGCACAAATTTCCCCTTTGTAAATCCATGCTGACTACTCCTGATCACCTTCTTGTCCTTCGTGTGTTTGGAAATGATTTCCAGAATTAGTTGTTTCATCACCTTCCCAGGAACTGAGGTGAAGCTGACCAGCCTGTAGTTCCCCAATCTTCCTCCTTGCCCTTCCAGAAGATAGGAATGATGTCTGCTTTTTTCCAGTCTTCATGCATCTCTGCCAGTCCGCATGACCTTTCAGAGAAAACTGAAAGTGGCCTTGCAATGACAGCAGCCAGGTCCCTCAGCACTGCGAGTGTATCTCATCAGGGCCCACGGGCTTACATATGTTCAGTCTGTTTAAGTGTTCTCTAACCTGATCCTCCTCCACTGAAAGTCTTCTTTGTTCCAGAATTTCCTTCTGGTCTCAAGGACTTGGTACTCCTTAAAGCCAGTCTTACCAGTAAAGACTGAGGCAAAGATGCCATTGAGTACCTCAGGTTCTTCTGTGTCCTCTGTCACCAGGGCCGCTGTTCCATTTAGCGGTGCAGCCATGTTTTCCTCAGTCTTCCTTTTACTGCTAATATACTTGTAGAATCTTTTCTTGTTGCCCTTCACATCTCTTCCCAGATTCAACTCCACTAACATTTCCCATTTCCCAGAATTCTGGGAGGAAGCATGGGTACACAGATATAGTGTTGCAATTAAAGAGTAAAGCAATGATTAAATCACCAAAATGATCAAGAATGAAAAACTACATAAAACCTGTAATTTTCCAATCCTCTGAGTGCTAGAAATAACCAATATAAATCAAAAGGGAAGAAGAATTTATCAAGCAGATAGTTGGTAATATTCTCCACCCTCATTACTACGTACAGTATTATCATTGTTTGTTTTCAAAAAATATTTTTTAAATCTCAGTAGTCCTACACAGCTCTACTTCTCAGCTAACTTAATCACTAAGGTCACATTTCCATCTTATTCATTAAAAAGATGAGAGAGAACCGCATAAGAAAACGCAAACACAAAGAGGAAACAACTGATTTTAAAATAACACCCTACTTTGCTCTTGCTCTTATCATAGTTCTGCTTGAAAAGAAAGCTTAATCTTCAAGCATTTTTTCAATCACCTAATATGTGGTATACGTGGTAACAAAATGGTTGCTTCAGACAATTCTTTTCTATATTAATTTGATAGTTGTAACATATCAAAGGTAAACCAAACAATCTGTCAGACACTGTCTTTATAAATATTTCATTCTGTATAAATCATTTGAGGAGTTTATTTTACAGTCAGTCTATTTAAAAACAGATAGAGAATTTCAGAACTCATCAGATTTAGAAATAATAAAAAAGAGAGACAGTATCTAACACAGGGATTACCATTTAGTATCTTCCATGAGTCGAATGCTTCACTAGAGTAGCATGTTAAAATATTGCCTCAAAAACAAAGCTACATTGTTTTTACAGCATGCAAAATACAGCTTCTAAGGGAACTGTAGAATCTTTCTTTTTACCCACCCAGACAGAAGAAAAGGTTAAAGAGCTATAACACATCCACGGTGATGATAACAATAATCACATCTGCGTACCTTCCAGAGCGTGTAGCCTATCATGAGGGCTATTCAGGGTTAATTTAGTTAGGAAAGAAGTGCCAGATTACTAATTCATATGGCCAGACACATATTGGATCATTTCTGTCAAAAATTAGCCCAAGTGCTACTGCAATTCTAAAAATGAGGAAAACGACGTTGGCAAATTCATCCTCCGTGGGAATTTCTACAGCAGCTGGTCTTTGAGAGATGCTCAATTAAAGCAAAGCTGATGGCTGCAGCTTGACAAATCAATTCAGAGGCGGCAAATTCAGGAAAAAAAAAAAAGCACAGAAGCAACTGTGAGAGTGCTGCAGAAAATCTGATGTTGACATAATTAGCCAAGAACCAGTCAAACATAGAAACAGTGTTTTCTTAATCCTTTCAGAAATGAGATAGTCACTATTGTTTTGGCGATTATCTAAAATCACAAATGCATTTTCCTTCTTTCATGTGACAATATAGTTATAAAAATTTACGTTGTCAGGAAAACAGGAAGACAAGATTTGAATAAAAATATCAGATGAAAACTATCTTCAGATCAGCTCATCGGTAATTCACAACAGCATTTTTAAAAGGACCTATCAACCAAATACCAAAGGAACTGTTTACCTGCTGCAATATCGGGTTATATTTACCTCTATGATGTCACTATTAAGAGAACTCCTAAGACAAAGCCAGATTCAGGAAGACTGAGTGAGATAGTGTGACAAAACTCTGAAAATGAGTCATTTACAAAAAAATATTCCACTGCTGCTAAAATACATTACAACACTGAACTTCTCTTGTGGAAAAAACGGGATTGTTTTCCTAAAGAAAGGAAGTGGGATACAGCTCCTGATAAGCAGCAGAAACTTTGTCCAGGTTGACTATTAAGTTAAAGCCTATTGTTTACATTAAAAAGTCACGCAAAATCAAAGCTGCACCTACCTCATCAAAGGTCTCTGTCATTTTTTGCATGACATCCTTCTTGTGCAAGCTTTGAAACATCTCTGCAGTTACCATGCCTAGAAAAGTATTTTTCAAAAAAGAAGAATACTGAGAACCATATTGCATTAACCACAGCAAGGACTTTATTTTAAATTTAGAAATACCGAGAAAGGGGGACTTGGGCTGTTTTATTTCTGTTTACACTGGTACAGGAAACATATATATAGGGAGACATATAAATTAACTTATAGTGGAAAATACTGATGAACCAGAACTGAAGTACACATTAGAGAAATCTGCCCCATATTTTCTTGCATGGCTATTTGGCTATTTGCCCTGGCAGCCAGGAGGGCCAGCCGTGCCCTGGGGTGCATCAGGCACGGCACTGCTGGCCGGGCGAGGGGAGGGATTGTCCCGCTCTGCTCTGCGCTGGTGCGGCCTCACCTCCAGCACTGGGTGCAGGTTTGGGCACCACAGTGTGAGAAGGACATGAAACTATCAGAGAGTGTCCAAAGGAGGGCTACAAAGACGGGGAAGGGTCTGGAGGGGAAGACGTATGAGGAGCGGTTGAGGTCACTTGGTTTGTTCAGCCCAGAGAAGAGGAGGCTGAGGGGAGGCCTCATGGCGGCCTGCAGCTTCCTCACGAGGGGAGCGGAGGGGCAGGCGCTGATCTCTTCTCTCTGGTGACAGTGACAGGACCCGAGGGAACGGCATGGAGCTGTGACAGGGGAGGGTCAGGCTGGACATTAGGAAAAGATTCTTCACCGAGAGGGTGGTCGGGCACTGGAACAGGCTCCCCAGGGAAGTGGTCACAGCACCAAGCCTGCCGGAGTTCAAGAAACGTTTGGACAACGCTCTCAGACATAGGGTCTGATTTTTGAGTGGCCCTTTGTGGAGCCAGGAGTCAGGTCCCTTCTAACTCAGGATATTCTGCAATTCTATTTTCTCTGTCCATTCATTTACTTCAAAGATTTACTAAAATTCAGCCCACTGTTTGTCAAAGACCTCAAACCATTTTCCACAGGAGAAAGCATATTAGACAAAACCTGGAAAAAATTTGAAGTGTAAAAGGTATGTTTAGCTGCTTAAATACACTCGGAAGTTTCAAGCTAACAGAATAGTCTTCTTAAATCCATTTGCCATCCTGAAGCTTTTGGCTAGCAAACACATCTCAGATTACTCTCCACCCACAGGCAATGGAAATGGCTATTAAGAGGGTGAATTACCTTGACAGCCTGAGCATTGAATGAAGAAGTTAATCAGATCTAGAAGTGCCACATTCCTGTCTTGTTTATAAGCTTCAACCCAGTCATCTACCACAGACTAGAACAGATTAAAGAAACTCATTAGTCAAGAGCTGAACACAGCATGCTGCACTTCACTGAGGACATCCATAATACACATACAAACTACAGTGTTCCATCTCCATTAAAATTATAAAAATGAGAATAAACTCCACACTATTTTGTTCCATTTCTAATAGAACATACAAAAGACTCTTTCTGGGGCAAAATGAAGCCTTGAGCTGCTCATTCCCAAGTTCCGCTCTAGGCAATGTTGCTATCCAGATGCTTTGCTCCCTGTTAGCAGGGAAAACAACCCCAGTTTTAATAAATTTAATACACAAAAAAAACAAAATGTCCTTCTCCTGATTTCTTGCAACCACTGAGGTAACAGATTCACATTAAAAAAAAAAATCTAAATGCATTTAACTTCCACATCATTTAATAATTAATACTAGCAATGGTCCCTGTGTTCTCTTCCTCTCTAGTACCTTGTTTGTGCAGAAGGCTGAAATAGTTCCCGTCTTACATTTAACCTAAAAACCAAGCCCAAACTTCATTTCTAGAGCAGTCCAGCTTACAGCCTGTATGTGACACAAGGCCTGCTGGGACAACTCATCCAGCCTTCAGCCCACCTGTACTGCCACTCAGGTCTGATGAATTCCAGCAGCAGCAGCCTGGACTCAAGCTGCTGCCTTTTCAAGCCCTTCACATCATGTGTCACACAGCAGAAGCTGGGCTCTTTAGGGAGCTCTACTGAAGCTACCACAGCTGTTGCACAGCAAAAGCCCATCCAGACATAGATCTTGGAAAAACTAGGGTCTCGCATCCAAAATATGAATATGTTTTTCATGTGTGCACACGCACTTTACTTACAGACACTACGTACTGAAGGCATATGTATAACCCTGTATAAAAATACTTGAAGCTCCAGGTTTTAATCTTTTATACACACATACAAACACAATATACAGATATGAAGACACTCTCAGAGTACGGAGGTGGAATTCCTCACAGAGAAGAAAGCTGCTAACTAAACATGCACAGAAAAGCTGACAATTATGCAACATGCCATCAAATTGCATTGGAATGGGGTTAAAAGAAAACTGCCAGAAGGCAGGCTACCACAAGAAAAGCGTTCAGAATTCTGAAAATCAGACCAACCACAATTTTCTACTGATGAACCTTTTCTGTATTTTTTAAAATAACTGCCCTTTCATCTGTTCAGACATTGCTTTAACAAGATTGTTTCAGGTCCGTATTTCCTTCCTCTCATTAAATATCTGACAGCTACATTTTCACTCATTTAATGAAGATGCATTCTTTCCAAGAACCATGCTCATAACATTTTTCTGAACACACACACACACACACACACACACACACACACACACACACGTTTCTTCACCACCTATGCCAAAAACAGAACAAAATTTCAATGCTCCAGAGTACAAATAACTGAAACTATCTCTGTTTATCCATCTTCCCTCCACCAACTCCTCTCAGAATTCACAGCTGGAAATACCTGCATGGCCCGCTTCCCCATGCTAACCACTTCAAACAACGTAACTGCCTCAACCACTTCTCCATTCTGCAGCTGGCTCACTCTTCTGCTATTGGAAGAATTTCTCCTTATGTTTTCACACTGCTCTCGGACCTTCCGTTTCTCTCTCTGAAATGAGTCAAGCAAAGAAAGTACGTGAGGAAAATGAGATACTTAACAGCCATTCACAGACAAATGAATTATTCCCTAATAACAAGTTTATTTTACGCTCCTTGTAAGGATTTCCTCAGGGTGCTAACTTTTAAGCCTCAGGCTGACAAAGCCTTATCAACCATGACCATGAAGGAAAGGATTTATCAGTTTGAAATTTTTTTCCTTAACAAGTCATAAACATAGCAAGGTATAAGTGGAAGGAAGCTTCTGAACAGTTGTGTACTGTCCAGAAGGCATTTTTCAGTGGCAGTTTTAATTTCTGAAGAGTAGACAGCAAGCACAAAAGCTCTTCTACACCTCTTCATTCACAGGGTAAACACACAACCTGCAAATTAAAATCAGCTGCACACAATGCACAGCTAAGGAATAACACACACCGAAATGAACTGACTGTTCAAAAGCCAGTACCGAGGCTCTGATGCCAACAGAAGTCAGAGGTCAAGCTGCAGCCAGTGACTAGGTTTTAGATGCACTGCATTGTGACTGTTTTACGAAACACTCAATTCCGTAACAATTGAATGAGACTGAAAATAAATTCTATAAATAAAAAAATAAAACTTACAGGTGTTTTCAGGCTGCCATTTCTCACACTTCTGCTGTTCTGCACAGCAGACTCAGGCACAGTCTCATCATGGACAGCATTCTCTCTAAAGCACAACAAACATGTTGAAACAGTTAGCTGCAAGAACAAAGAACCACATATTTGGGTACAAACTGCAGAAAATAAGAATATACATATGCATTTTAACATTCCTAATGATAATAGAATGGTTTGGAAGTTATGTCATTTTGTTGCTAACTAACTTTAAGCAAATAACTAACTTTAACAGTACAATAGAAATTTGAGGCCTTTCTCAAATTATTTCCATACCTATATGGTAGATAGATAGATAGATAATTAGAAAACTAGTGAAACTATCAGAGTCATCAAGGAAGCAGAAAGCAAGTAAATGAAACAGAAAGCTGATGCTGACTTAAAGCAGCCTGTAAGAGCTTTGCACCATCAGTCAATAACAAGTATACATCCACTTTGTGGGTCCTCTACACAAAACAAAAGAACAACATTTCATGGGTCTACACTTTAAAGTGAGAGGAAGAAACTGTTTTACTTGTTCTTTACTTGTAAAACATGCTGAAGGAAAAAGACATAAGAAATTTCATTTGCAGGTCATTGCTAATACGATGGAGGAATTATTTTATAAACAAAGATGCACCTTTTGGGGAATCTGAAGCCATACATTTATCTGCAATGAAATCATGCCATTTTTCAACATTCCCAATGCTAACAATATGCTTTGCCAAAGGTCATTTTTGAGCAGACGAGCTAGATCGCACTGGTGCAGCAGGTCCAGTACTGCTGGCTGGCTGCTATGGCCTCCTTTCAAACTACAGTGGCCAGGACATGAAGCCAGTTGACTTGTACTATAAGAAGGCACAAAAAGAAAGTAAATACAAGAATGTAGAGGACATAAGAAATTTCATTTGCAGGTCATTGCTAATACGATGGAGGAATTATTTTATAAACAAAGATGCACCTTTTGGGGAATCTGAAGCCATACATTTATCTGCAATGAAATCATGCCATTTTTCAACATTCCCAATGCTAACAATATGCTTTGCCAAAGGTCATTTTTGAGCAGACGAGCTAGATCGCACTGGTGCAGCAGGTCCAGTACTGCTGGCTGGCTGCTATGGCCTCCTTTCAAACTACAGTGGCCAGGACATGAAGCCAGTTGACTTGTACTATAAGAAGGCACAAAAAGAAAGTAAATACAAGAATGTACAGTTACTTTATTTTTCATGATACTGCTACAGCAAGAGAGCGTACTAACACAAGTGACCACTTTACAGAGAACAAAACAGTGTGTTACACTGTCAGATATAGTCAACTCTCCAGTATCCAGTGTCAGCTAATCCAGATGGAGAATTAACTGTGCTATGGATGCAGAGCCAGCCTGAGTCCAGATAGGTTTATCAATGCCAGATAAACATTACTCATCTTCCCAAGACAGCTTCAGTCAGACACTGCCTCTGCAAAGCAGATCCTGAGGTCGTGTACCATCAGCTGCAGGACCTAGGTCCTGATGTTATTTCATTAGCAAGAAGTTTATATTTAAACACATCTCACCTCTGTTTACTTTTTGAATCTATTGGAACACTACACCGTAAGTGATGTAGAACTAGGCTTCCAGAGACTCCTATGCTGCTATATAGATTCCATAAAAATATATCAACTTTCTAAATAAAATGATGCAAATGCTTAACTCCTCTACAGCAAAAAATCCCATTAAAGTTAAATTCAGTGAACTTCTCATCACAGAAAAGTTCAAAATGTGCCACAGTGTTGACAGATGGAAGCAAAGAAAACAAATCAGGATGAACCAATCCTTACATGAGTTGTCTGGACTTTTGTATGCGATAAAAGAGGGAAGAACTGTACTTCACAACCAAGTCAGCACGCTATAAGCAACACTTTGCAGTTTTCAGAATGTTTCCTTTGATCTGTAATTGCGCACCACAGAGATTAAGAATCTCAAAAACTTCCTAGTTCAAAAGAACAAGCAGCAAGAGACAGCAAAATCTAGAGCTTTTCTGATGCCAGTTAGCTTCTTCTCAGATTCTTTCTACAGACGACACAAATAAAAAGGATGCAAACATATTTGTCAAGGAAATGCTTCTATATGATTAAATGCTTTCACTCATGATTTTAAAGCAGAATGCAACATTACAGAGCTGGACTAACATGTTCTTACTTGTACTGTTTCACTAGAACTACAACTCAGATGCCAACCAACAATTCAGCATGTGTTACCTGTTTCTGAAGTATACCTCAATATAATACTCAACATACTCTCAAGCAATTTTCCTAAATTATTTCCGTGTACTGGTTAGCAACTTCTTACATCCCAGGATGAAAACAAATGCGTGTAATTTGATTACAGAAACTGTAACTAAGTCTAGGTTGAATTAAAATGTTTAAAAAATAAAAAAAAAAAAAAAACCCAACACCACCCAGTTGTAGGACAGTTCAGTCAAATACTTGTCTGAACATGTACTGCTTTTAACATCTCTGTCTAGAATATACCTCTCTGAAGCTTTAACTCATGCAGCTCTTTCCCAAGAAGGTCCTGGATATCTTGACACAGATGTGCAAACAATATGCACATGGAAAAAAACACTTTCAAGTAACGGTCCACTGACCGTGTGCTACTTACTTTGACAGCTTATGCCAGGCAAAATCTGCCTGTAACAAGAGGGGTTAATAAAGTAAGTGAATGCTTGGCATATGGAACAGCATGCTTACCAAAGCTCAGCAAAATCGGTAATAATGAGAAGACAGTTGACCTACAGCTTCCTTGTGCTGGGCTAACAATTTCATGTAAAACAAGATCTCTGTGATTAGACCAGTCAGACTAACTTTCATATGCTAAGTGCCTCTGTTGAACACCCAAAAAACGTAACTAAGCACTAAGTAACTACTAAAAAGCCATTTAGTTTCTGAATCATTTCGGTTATCAGTGCACCATAATAGCACATAACAATGCCACAGGAGGCACTGCACTACAAAAGACAACCTACACCAAAAACTGCAAAGACAACATATTTAAGCAGGTTTAGGCATCTACCTGCTTTAAAAATACTTTAAAAGATTCCTCATCATAAACCTATAAAAAAAATAAAATTACTTGTGGGGAGAAAAAAAAAAAATCTATCAAGAGCCTTCAGAGCTTGATCCTGCTTTGGAAAAAAAAAAAGCATCTTCACTTTAGTATGAACTTAATTATAAACTTCTGGACTGGTATGTTTTCCTACATTTATTGTATTCTTTAATTCCCTAAATTTCTAGGTTTGTTTTGTATTCCTTAAAAAGCAATTAGATCTTGCTTCCTCTTATTTAGTTTCTTTATACAGAGAGTTGTACAAATCACTGTACCTGGAAATGTTTTGTTTAGTTTTGGTAGAGATTTTTTTTAAAAGTCAGATACTGTCAGTACTCGTGTTTCTTTCTTTCCTTTTAATACTGATGATTCCAGTAACGCTATTCATAAGGCAGGTACTTGAAGGCTTGCAGGAACTGGACCAGAGCATACAAACTGAACCACATGAAGCCACTTAGAAATTACATATTTCCATCGAGTTTTTATCTGCACAGCTAGAATTCTGTTGAAAAAACTGAGAAAAGAATTAAGACATCCTCTTATTTTCTTGAGCAAAATAGGAACCGCTGTGCCTAGTCCTAAGGATGATGCGATCACTACTGCAGTGATCCTCACACATAACTCCATTCCACATCTTTTTAACTATGAGTGCAACAGCAGGCTTGATAAATTTTGACCTACTTATGTGCTTCCCCCCCCTGCCCCCCAGCAGTGCACACCATACCAAGTGTTCTGGCATACCTAAACTCACTGCCTTGGGCACTGGTAAGAAACACTTCCCAGTCATTTACTTTGTTTCCATCAGCAAGAAAGCATAGGCAAATTCCATTCCTACTTCAGCACAATTTTGACCTTTAGACCCTGCTACATACGCCTCACAGGCACATTTTTACTTCGGGTTCCTGCCACCATACAGTTCTTTCACTAGCACTTGAAGTGTTACTGATGAGATAAAAAAACACTTGAAGCAAGAAGGAAGTAAAGCCCTTCGTCCAGTCCTCAAACAATGCTACTGTGAGCATTTCTGAGTTCAGTTTTCTCATCTTGACAAACATCTAGAGCAGACTTGGAGACTCACTCTTAAAAAAAGCTACCTCTTTAACACTGAGAATATATTTCTTTAGAGGTATAAAAGGAACAATTAATCTACGTTACTGGATGAATCCTACCTGTAAATTTTCTAAATTATAAGTTTCAATACAACTGCTTCACCTTTTTAGAAGCAACATAAGAAGCTCAGCTAAACAATTGCCAGGGACCTTCCTGTCACTTTTGAAACTAAAAGGTTGGCTTCAGATAAAACATTCTGGAAAGGTCATTTGGCAAGCTATATTGACTGTCATCATGGACTACAAGTAAAGCACCTCTTAAGAGCTTAATGAAGCAAAAGACCTGGAGCACACTTGCTCAGAAGGTGACAAGACCAGCAAAGACCAGGCTGCAATGAGCCCAAAGCAAGCAACACTAGATATCAAAGAAGCTTCACTCTTTGAAACTATACAAGATAACACTCACATTTATTAACTTTACTATTTATTTGTATCTGCTCTTTCTACTTCCACATACCATTCTGTAAACAACATGAATACATTTGGCTTACAGATATCTCAACTGACGACTGAAAACATACCCTTTGAAAGGGGAAAGACTTGACGTACTCCTGATGAAAGCAGCTACAGAGAAGCACTTCCTCTTCCCCTGCTCTAAGATGACAAGCAATACAACAGGTAGACTACAGATAATTTGGCACTCTTCCCTCTCAGCACCCTGAATTTGTCACTGAAGCAAACACATATGCTAAGACTGTAAGTCTGCCTATTTTTATTCAAACTAGGTTCATTTGCACTGTAGTGAACAAGACACAGAAAAGCTTGTAAGACCAAAGTCCCTGTACATCAGCACAAAACACTGCATTTAGATGCTAAACAATACACAAAAGGGAATAAAATGCAGACATTAGTAACAAGACATAACAAATCTCTTTTTTCTTCCCTCCCATCCCAAAATGACATATCATATTCCTTCAGTATCTACAGGACACAAATTTAAGTGAAGCGCCCAAATCTACAAAAAAAAAAAACAACAACAACAACAAAAAACACAATCCTCTGCACCAGGTCTTACTTTTGGCTGGGAAGGTTACTGGCTGTGTTGGGCTCGGCTATCATTTCCACTACATTATTTCAGCAGCACAGACAGCAAGCTAACGTGATCGGCACCACTTCTGAGCAAATTTCACCACGCTCAGTAGTATTCAAAAGTTAATGACACAGCTCCAGCGCTTTGGTTCTTGCGGGCTAAGCAGCAACAGCAAACTGTCGAGAACAGAAAAGAGGAGGAGTTAACTCTAGATTAATTAATCCCCTCAGAGCCTGCCAGAAAGGCCCCTGCAACACCAAGTCACAGAAAAGAACACAACTCTGAGAAATTAATTCAAAAAGGAAAACTGGGAGGCGGGACCACCCCGCCCGCCAGGGGCTCTGAAGGAGCTGCCCGCTGCCACAGACCTTCCTCCCCCTCACGCAGGTCCCCTTCCTCGCCCACCCGGCCTCCCCCTCCCCGCGGGGACATCACGGCCCCCGGCCCGCCCGCCACGGGCACGCACACGGGGCCGGAGACGAGCGACGAGGCGGCGGGCGCGGCCCTGGCGGTGCCGCCAAGGGCGCCAGGAGGAGGAAGAGGAGGAAGAAGGCGCCGGGTGCGCGCACGCTGCGCGGGCCACCTCACTCACCTGCCCGGTGGGGGAGGGGAGGGCACGCGTACCCCAACGGTCGAGCGCGCGCGCCGACGCCGCCTGCCGGCTCCCCACCTCCCCCAGCTGCGGCCGCTCAGGCCCCGGCTCCACAGCCCAGCGTCAATCACGGCCGCCCCCCGGCCTATCAGCGGCGGGGATCACGGTCACGAGGGGGCGGGGCGAGGCGCGCAAGCTCGC
>VXAL01000104.1:329571-403812 GCA_013399475.1 Chauna torquata
GGGCGCCGGCGGGGTTGGGGACGGGGATGGGGATGAAGAAGAAGAGGAGGGTGACGACGCGGAGCTAGAGGAGCTGCTTGGCCCCTCGCCGCTCGCCCCGGAGCCCGGCGCGCAGCGTGTCGCGGTGGTGCACCCGGCTGTCAAGTGGGGCCCGAAGAAGCCGCAGCTCACCACGGGTGTGTGGGCGCGGCGGGCGGGAGGGGGCCGCTCTTCCCGGCGCCTCGGGCCGGGCCGCCGTGCGCGCCGCGGGTGGCTTAGCGTCAGCCGCGTCCCGCCATCTCGCCGTGCCTCTCCGCGTTACTCGGGGAAACGGCCGGGCTCCCTCTTATTACCCGAATCCTAGTGGCCTTCAGCCCTCAAGCGTGCACCTGGCCAGGTAGGCGGGTGTCCTGCAGCCTTAGGGCTGCCCAGAAGTTGGCTGAAGAGTAGCAGTGCTCTCGTGTCAATAGAAGAGAGAGCAGTGAACGTGAGGTCTTGTGTAAGTCCTCTCCTAGATTTAAAGGAGTGCTTTTATGCAATTACTTAGGGGCACATTCACTAATAATTCCTTTGTCAGATCCTTAATTAGCATCGCTGTTCTTAGATTTCTGTCAGAAATCCTTGTAGCTAGCTAATACAGACACTTAAGATTGAACTTGACTTCATGATGCCTCTCTAAACACTTCTGTAATTACCAAGTTGTAATAGAAAGGGTTGAGCATCTTGTAAATTTGCTGCTTATGTGTGTGTCAGTTTATATATGATAATCTTTCTTGTACTCAAGTTTCTTACGGACGAACCTAAGTTCCATTCACTTTTATTAGCACTGCTAATTACACCAAATTATCCCTTTGCGGAATAAAAGCTGTAACCTTTTCAGAATTTACATAAGCATTCCCATTTTACAACTGGAAAAAAAAAACCACGAAGGCACCTTTCTGTCCAAACATACAGAAGAGTAGCAGTGATCCCTTTCCATTTATTTAGGCCCTCCAGATGAAGAGCCTGAAGTCTCAACACATGATTTGAGATGATTGTTGAAATACCACAGTTAAAACAGAAAATGTTCATTTTACAAGGAATGCTAACAATATGAAGAGAAAGAGGATCACAGTTACCTTTAAAAATATATTATCATTTGGACCAAGTTCTTCAATATACCAAATATGTTCTGCTATCTAGAGAAACATGATAAAACTCCTATGGAAAGAGGATCTTCTGTCGGGCAAATCTAAACCAGATCTACTGATTTGATATGCCCTTGTAGCCCTCATGATTTCATGCTGTCCTCATAAATCAGTGCTTTGCCATGTAGATGTTTAAAAAAATAGTGACTAATGAACAAGACTGAAATTTGTGTCTTTAGCAAGTCAGAAGTCAGTGTAGGTCCTTATAAGAACAAGTACTAGTGGAGTTAGCAGCAGGGTATGCAGTATTAGTATTTCTTTACATATTGCCACAAAACACTGAGGGATTAATCACATGGTTTTGTGCTCATCTAAAGTAACAATTTATTTTAAAAATAAAAGAATAAAGTACAGTGTTGAGGCAAAAAGCTGGCTAATTTCTTGGCTATAGATTTCAAAATTCTTCGAAAGCAACAACTATAAAAGTAATTTGTACTGGCAGATGCTTTTGTGTAGTAAAATTGCATCAAACTAGGAGTGTAATTAGTCTGGTCAGAGGTAAGATATTTTGCACCTTATGCTGCAGGTTAAAATAAGTAGACCAGTAGAATTTAAGCGTAGCATATTTTTTCCCTGTTCATGCATGTCCTGTAGTTTCTGGAAATTTAAGCAGTTGGTATGTTACAGCCTTTTTTCTTTTTCTTTGTGTGTGTTTCTAAAGCTGAATTACAGATTGCTGAAGCCGTTGCTCTTGTAGATACCCTTCAGAACTGGACAATTTTAGATAAAATAATTATTCCTACAAAAAATCCTGACAAGAAGTTCATTTTTGGCAAAGGAAACTTTGAGGTTTTGACAGGTAAGGACTGAGGTTTTTCAGCACTGTATCATTCTGATAGGGAAGCTTCTGCAGCTGAACTATTTAAGGATAGGTATAAAAGCTGAAGAGAGAGGCCTTTTAATCCATGAATTCAAAGATATTTTTTTAAAGGTAACAAAAGCAACACAGGATAGAAATAACTCATACCCATTTGAAAATGTGTGAGGCAACTTAATCCCTACATTTAAGTGATTGACGTAAGGGAAACTGGCAGCTGTTTTTGACATAGTATGAAATTTGTGCAAATACAACTGTTCTGTGGACAAAGAATATGATGCCATTTGGTATTTTATGAGCACTATGCTCAGAGCTAAAATGGTTTTATATTCTGTATATTTTAAAAAGAGAATTGACATTTAACACTGCATTTTGTAATGGTTATCCGTCTTCTAGAAAAGATTAAAAAATTACCCCACGTGACAGCTGTCTTCTTGAATGTGGAAAGAATATCTTCACTAACAAAGGTAATTAAATATAATGTCAAATCATATTCTTACATCCATATTGTTTGGAAGATGTTGATGCTATCAGAAGGAGGGTCATTTATGACTCTGAATCTGCAAATGATAATATTTGAAGCCAGCAGGACTGAGTTTTTTTGAAAGGAAACTTAATTCCTGTTATATTTGTCCAGTTGATGTATGTTTATTCAGCTATCATGCATATTTTTCTGCAGCCTAATAGCCATTTAGTATAGACTATGGTCCTACATGTGCCACTGGCTCTGTTTAATATGTTAGAAAAGTTACTTGGGTCTTTTTCACAAAATGGGGGTGATAAGGCAGCTTTTGTTGTGAAGGAATGTCAAGAGTTTGGATTAGATAACATGCACAAGTTTCTATACGTCTATGGATGTTGTATTTCTTTTCTGTTGTGCTATGATTGCAGTATTGTATTTTGAATATGAGGTATAAATTCAGAGCAAGCCTATACTGGAATTTTTATATTTTTAAATTTTCATTCCTAATCCTTAAAAAGAAAATATATTTTAAATGGATAGATTGCTTGGGGGGAGAAGCATGCTTCACTTTTTTTTTTTTTTTTAACCACTGCGGCAGTAAAATAACTTGCATGTGAACTATAGATGCTCTTTATAATGCTTAGACATACTGAAATAAATATTTTAGTTTTTTTGCGTGACAGTGTCATGCAGGGTGTAAAGTGCAAACTCTGCAAGCAAATGTTAATGCTTTACAGGTAGTTTTGAATGTTTTCCTTGGGTTATAAAATGAACAGAGATAGATATCTCTAATAGATAGTTATCTTGAGCACTTCCATTTATTGATGAAATGGAAGTTGAAAACGTTTCATATAAATCTTCAACTTTTTACTCCCTAATTTAGAGTATGAGTTCTGCTTGTACTAGATTTACTAAAATCTTCTTTTCCCAAATCTAGATCTTAGGTGCAATTTAACAGGGTATTGATTCAAGAAATTGTTTGAGAATGTGCATAGAACACAAGCATTCTGTATTTTAGAAATGATGAAGGGGAGCTACTGCATACTTGAAGTACTTTGAGTGCCTTTTGCTGAATTAGGGCAGTTTGGGGTGAGTGTGGGAGAGGGGTTTAGTATTTCATGGAAGTCTGGTTATGAAATAATTTTTCTGTGTTCCTTTCTATTTATTTATTTTTTATTTCAATAACTATTTTGCTTTTCCTTTGTTATCCCTATCCTTTCCCATATCAGCATTTCGTAATTATTTTTTGTAAGGGCTTAACCACTGAGATTCTTCATTCTTTTAATGCTGTGAGCTGTCCTGTAAGAGCTGTTGTCAGAATCCATTCAACGCAATAGAAGGATTCTCATTGAATTCAGGCCTAGATATAAACTTCTGTCTTCTAAACCCTTTTTCACCTTTTTTCCTGGTAGATCAAAATTTTGCTTTTGGGTGCTGATAGTCATTACTCATCCATTGAAAGAGAATCCTGAGCTCCTCTGAGTTCAGGTGCCCATCACCTAGCTGTGACTGTAATGCTGTGTATGAATTAATCTGCTGATATTCTGATATTGGACAGAAAACATCTGGATTATTTTGTTTTGCATGGCTAAAGAAAGAACTAGAAGATGCTTGGGGTGTGAAAGTCTTTGACAGATACACAGTTGTACTTCACATTTTTCGCTGTAATGCCCGGACTAAGGAAGCAAAACTCCAGATTGCATTGGCTGAAATTCCACTCCTCAGGTACCTCAAGCTGTGCAAAGCACATACTGATATTTCCATCTTTTAGTGACAGTTTCTTTACAGTAACAAACAGGGCAATACTGTACTGTAAAGAAAAATGCCTCTGTTTTGGTGTTTGCATACTATGCTCAATGACTGATTAGAACATACAAATATTTGCTTTAATGTAATTGCTTTAAAATCCTACAGTGCTGACAGGCAAAACCAGAAAGTGTTCAACAGATTATAGAATATATTTCTAGTGAAAAGGTCCTGTTTTTTTCTAATACGGAAGATGGGTTGCAAGAATGTGTAGGAATTGGATATGTGTATTTCCTATATAATGTTAATAGTTTAATAAGGAAAGCTATAAACAAGGAAGGTTAAAGGCATTAGTTTATATCTGAATTTTCCATATTTCTATATTACATGGCATAAATATATTTTTACATGGAAGCTGGTGTGAGTTACATGTACTTATCAGAGGCATCTTTGGCTCTCTAAAATTTCTGAACAGCCATTACAGTTTACTAAGAGTTGCATGATTTTTCAGACCACGGTTGAGGAGCCAGAAATACCTGGATTTTTTCAGCAGGCTTTATTTATATATATGTCTTGTAGTGTTTTTATCTGTGCTGTTAGAATATCAATACTGATTCATATTTGCTAGGCATTTTAAGATAGCTTGATTAAAGAAGATTGAATCTAATTAAATATTATTCCACTGCCAGGTCAAATCTAAAAAGTGAGGTGTCTCAGCTGGATCAGCAGAGAGGTGGATCGAGATACATCATGGGCTCAGGTGAAGTCTAACTATTCTCGTGAATTAGAGGATTTTTTCTCCATAGCCTTTAAACAGATTTAATTGCATCTTACTTTGTTAGGGGAAAGCTTGGAGGAAAAACAGTTTATGTTCTGCATCTGATTAAGTGAACATACAAAAAATGTGTTGGAAGGTAACTTCAGTCATGGCCATAATAAAGTTTTGATGCTCAGTAAGTGGCCATGGGCAGAGTATTTGCTACCACAGGAGTTGATCATAAGTGTACGTGGTTATTCTAGAGTGCTTAGCATGTGTCTTAATAATTATTTATAACTCTGACTGTTATCTTTGGCAAGAATACGTAGTTTGAGTTGCTTATTTATAATGTCGTATGCCCTACTGGTAACTCATTCAATTTCCAGATACACAACATCACTTGTTTTACTGTTCTCTTGTAGACTATCCTGCCAATTACTCATTTGTATTTTTCAGGTGAAACATTCATGGAGACACAGAATCGTCTCTTGAAAGAAAAAGAACTTAAAATTAGGAGTGCCCTGGAGAAACTAAGAAGAAAAAGGTCTTTGCTTAGAACTCAGCGCAGAAAACGCGAGTTTCCAATTATCTCAGTAATGGGCTATACTAATTGTGGTAGGCAAAAACTTATGAAATTGTAACGCAAAAAAGCTTACCTTGTCTATTTTTTAATTAGAATCTCTAGCCAGAGTCTGATTTCAGTATGAATAGGCTTTGTATTTTAATTAGGTTTTAGATTGTGTAGTGAGTATATGTCAATTAGATTATAGTTAGGAAAGAAAATGATGCTTGTTACAGTGAGATGTTTTTACAGACATGTTCAGAAGAAATTCCTAGTACCTGTTGTGTCAAAAGGATTTTACATTTAGTGCTGAAGAGTGTGGTGCTGGTGTCCTTTTATATGCATCTTTATTACTTGATCAGAATGGATAAAGAAAAGTACATGGGTTTTTAGATCACTAGGAAATGCTGAGGCGTAGAAGGAAAATTCAGGAGAGTTGGCAGCTAATCTGAGAAATGTACTTAAGAAGCATTTTAGCTTTTCATATATTAATGTGTAGTGTTTAGAGAAAAGTTCTTAAGAGAATCTAGATAAAGCTAAAGGTTTTTTTTTTTATAGCTTACACAGGTGAATTCATACACAAGGCATTAATTGACTGTGGACTAGACACTTTTTTTCAGATTACATTATTTTAAAACCATTTCATTTTATTATTCAACTTCTTTATAAAAGCAAACTTACCTTGCACTAATTTTGTTATCTGTTATACTGATACTTTTAAGCTACTTATAAAATTGAAGATTCAACAAAACATCTATAGTACAATTTTGTACACATAACTGAAATACTTTAAGTTGAAGTGCTCAGTATATATTTTACTTAATGACTGTAAATTCTGTGAAATATTCATGAAGAGTTAAATAAATTTCTCTAGTATTATATTCATGACAGAACACCTAATAAAAGCGTAAAACTAATAAACAAAATATTATTAGTGCTTCTGGTGATTGTTGCAATTAACAAGGAAATATTAAATTGTTTTATTTGGGAACAGAAGCACTGAGGAGCATGTAAGTGTATGCTTCCTAATGTTGTCATGGCAGCATTCTTCAGATAGTCTTAGAGGTGACACATTTAGGTAGGTCACTTTGCAGGTCATTCAGTCTGTGATCATATTCTTGTGATTCCACAGCATAGCTTCCAGACATGGCCTTAAATCCAATCCCAAGTTATAAAAGTTAAGGTTATCTTTGGATTTCATAACATAATACAGATAACTAGTCATAGGCTAAACTTGTACTAGTGAACTAGATAAAAAAGGTTACATCATAAAACTCACCTGAGCCTTGCAAATTAAAATTTTACTTGAAACAAGCCATTAAAATCTTGTTATTCTGTTTTCGTTTGCTTTTATTTTAATTAGGGAAGACCACCTTGATCAAAGCCTTGACTGGGGAAGCAGGACTTCAACCCCGAGATCAGCTGTTTGCCACTCTTGATATTACAGCTCATGCTGGCTATCTGCCCTCGCATATGGCAGTTATTTATGTTGACACTATTGGGTTTCTGTCTGATCTTCCACATAATCTGGTTGAGTCCTTTTCAGCTACCTTAGAAGAAGTTGCTTACTCAGTAAGTACTTGACTAGAAAAATTGAGAAATTAAATTACTTTTCTTTTAGATAATCTTCACCCCTTCAGAAAAAGGGAACTTAATTGGCATCCTGTTCTTAGTGAAGTATCTGACTGACTATAGTGGTCTTCTACGATAATAACTATGAGGTATATATCTTAAAATAAACCATTTTTCTAACACTTTATGCAGAATATATGAGTATGAATAGATTTCAGAAAAGATTTATTCGGAGTATACATATCCTTCTCCATGGCGTTTAAACCAGATAAATCAAATTTTTCTGGTTAAATGTGTGAAAACCTAGACAGTGCATTGGTGTAAGTTGAGGTTCTCTTTCTTGAAAGTTAAAAATGAAATAGAGCCTTCAGAATTATCTGTTTTTGACTTAAGGTTTCCTATAGCACTAGAAGTGGGTGATTGTGATGTGATATAGGCAGCATGTAATAAGTGTTGATGTACTTTTGCTATCATAGTCTCATTAGTTTCCTGTGTTACAGCAAAGTGTAAAGTTGCACATTGTCCAACTGTGAGATGAAGAGGTCCACGCTGCACTGGGTGATGAACTGGCTGAACGGCAGAGCTCAAAGGGTCGTAGTGACTGGGGCTAGGTCTGGCTGGCAGCCAGTCACTACCAGCGTTTCCCAGGGCTTACTTCTACACCCAGTTCTGTTCAATGTTTTTATCAATGATCTGGATGCAGGAGTTGAATGCATCCTTAGCAAGTTTGCTATGATACTGAACTGGGTGGTGCTGTTGACTCCCTGGAGGGACGAGAGGCCTTGCAGAGGGATCTAGATAGACTGGAGCACTGGGCAATCAGCAATGGCATGAAGTTCAACAAAGGAAAATACCGGGTGCCGCACCTGGGACGGAGTAATGGCAGACACAGGTACAGGCTGGGAGGCGAGTGGCTGGAGAGCAGCTCAGCAGGAAGGGATCTGGGGGTGCTGGTCGACAGCAGGCTCAGCAGGAGCCAGCGGCGTGCCCTGGCAGCCAAGAGGGCAAACCCCATTTTGGGGTGCACTAAACACAGCATCGCCAGCCGGTCAAAAGAGGAGATTCTCCCACTGTATTTAGTGTTGGTGCGGCCTCAGCTCAAATACTGTGTGCGGTTCTGGGCTCCACAATACAAAAAGGGAGTTAGGGTACTTGAAAGCATCCAGAGGAGGGCAACAAAGCTGGCAGAAGGGCTGGAGGGCATGTCCTGTGAGGAGAGGCTGAGGACACCTGGGTTGTCTGGTCTGGAGAAAAGGAGGCTGAGAGGCGACCTCACTGCTCTCTGCAACGTCCTGAGGGGGGGAGCAGAGAGGTGCCGGTCTCCGCTCCCTCCTGGAGCAAGGGAACAGCACAAAGCTGCGCCAGGGAGGTTCAGGCTGGATATTAGGAAACATTTCTTTACCGTGAGGGTGCTCAAACACTGGAACAGGCTTCCTAGCGAGGTGGTTGCTGTGCCCCATGGCTGTCAGTGTTCAAGAGGCATTTGGACAATGCCCTTAGTAATGTGCGTTGACTTTTGGTTAGCCCTGAAGAGGTCAGGCAGTAGGACCTGGTCATCTTTGAAGGTGCCTTCCAACTGAACTATTCTGTTCCATATGGGCAGAGATTTAAATAAAGCCTGTATCCTCAAAGGTAATGAAATTCAGTGGTAGCTGGATGCCTGAATACTTTTGAGGATTGGACTTTTAACTGTGTAATAATAGGAATTTCAAAAGCTGGCTGTAGCTATCACATTTGTTTTTTATTTTGAAATATTAAGCGAAAAGCAAGAAATTTGTTTTTCACTACAGTTTTCAGAAGTTTGAAGCAGTATCTTGAGCAAAGATGCTGAAACATTTTGAATGCAAATGTTGAGTTTGGTTGGTTGTTTTTTATCACAGTAAATGTTTGGCTTAGATTTGCAGTATCTCTGATCATATATGTACTTGAAACTCCCAGCTTTTGTATAAAGCTTTCTAAGTGAAGCACCAGTAGTAGTATCTCAGGAGCTAAGGATAAGGAGAGTCTTCTGCATTTTGAATATAGAATTCAAATTTACATGCCTTTTTTCCCACATTTGAAATGTTCTTTCAGCCGTTATTCTTCTAAAACCTTTTAAGAATTCAGACTCTTTCTTCACCACTATTTTTGAAGCCTTATTATTACACGGTGTTGGCGTAAAAAAAAAAAAATTAGATCATTTATTATTTGAAATCTGTGAATTCTGTAACTAGCTTGGTTGACAGGGTTTGTTTTGGGGTTGTTGGCAGCAATTCATACTCACTGTGGAGTGAAAGACTAAGCTGCCACAGATTTTCTTTCATCTTGGTATAAAAAATGCTATTGATTTAGTACTGTTCTGGTAGTTCATTTTACAGTGTTAACCTGCCAGGATATTATCTAATGGATAGGAAAGTGTCATGTATGAAATATAAACACAAAAGTAGTAGAAAATCTCTACAAGCCAGTAACGGGAATGTTCCATTAAGGTAACTGTCTTGTATGTTGTTGCTTGCTAGGACCTGATAGTTCATGTGAGGGATATTACTCATCCAGAAACCGTCCTCCAGAAAGCAAGTGTTCTATCAGTTCTGAAGAATCTTAATCTTCCAAGCCATTTATTGGAATCAATGGTAGAAGTTCATAACAAAGTGGATTTGATAGAAAGGTGAGCAGGAGGTGCCAAGTGTACTTAAACATTTCTTACGTTCTGGAAGCTCTTCAGTTCTAGAAAAGAGCTTCCAGAGTTCTGAATACATTTAATAGTGTTTCTCAATCTTTTAGATATGTAACCATGGTCTTAAAAACTTAGTTTGTTATCCTTAAATTTCAAAAGAAATCACTTGAGTCATACGAGAAGTGGTCTCTGTAGGAAGGTACCAGTATAAAATAACAGTTAAATTGTCTGTGCTTGGATTTTCACAATCTAATCTTTATAAACAAATGTGCTGGCAATTACTACTTTTCAGGTATGAACCCACTGAAGAAAATGCTTTAGCCATTTCTGCTCTACATGGGCATGGTTTAGAAGAGCTGAAAGAAGAAATAGAGAAAAAAATATTGAAAGCAACAGGGAAGAAGATTCTGTCAATTACAGTCAACTTACAGGGACCTCAGCTAAGGTAAACAATTTAGAATTGTAAGAAGGACTTGGACAAATATGGAATTCTTAGTCTTGCAAGTCTTAAATTTGCCAAAACATATCATACTGATTTTCATCTGTTAAGAATTACAGGGGTATTTGTCAAAGTTTTATGACCTATTGAAAAAATATCCCTAGTAGATACCATAGAGCATGCTTCTGAAAGTGACCTTCACACAGTTCAGTGTTAGTACAAGAAGACAAACTTCCTGAAAGACTGTTCCACTGGTCCTGGAGCCAGGTTTCAGGAAAAAAAAAAAAACAGAGATCTGAAACATTTATGAAAACACTACACCCTATTTCCAAACAGCAAGTAGCAAATGAAAAGTTAAGTGAAGCACTTCATCTTTTGAAGTGTTAAATTACCTAGATTGGAACATGTAGACCTAAAACAAGAATTGTATTTTATGCACTATGGAAGGCCTTTAAGATGCTAATATGCTTTTACTTTTACAGTTGGCTCTATAAAGAAGCAACAGTTCAGGAAGTAGAAGTCATGCCTGAAGATGGCATAGCCAGGGTGAAGGTGATAATCAGCAACTCTGCTTTTGGCAGATACAGAAACCTCTTTCCCAACAGTAAATTTTTTATACCATGAAACTGCATCCTTTTCTAGAAAAAGAAAGTGATCTCGTTAGGAGGATGTGAAATGAAGGTAATGGCCCATTAGCCTGGATGCTGAAGAGTGTATTTCTTAACCAGCTGATGTTCTTGACACATTGTAGAAACGGACACTGTTTCAGAAAACTTCTGTTGGGAAACAGTAAGAGCCTTGAGCTTCATTCTGGCACCAAGTGCAAGGACAGCACTAAATTTTTACGTTGGAGTAGTTGGCTACAGGCTCTGGGCCTCAAACACATGGGAATCACTGGATGGCATCTACATTTACCTTCAAAAAAGTACTAACTTTCTTAAATCATATAAAGGCTTTTTACCCCATTTGTCAGAATAAAATAGTATTTATTACAGCAAAGGTGTCAGCTGGTCATTGGAAAATGAAAGTTACTGAAGAAAATGTTAGCTGTATATAAATAATACAGGTATGTTCATACATTCTGCCTGAATACATATTTACTTAAAATAACTGCCATGTATTATTGCAGTGAAGCAGAAAACACTGATTTGTATATTTAAGCAAATAATAAAGTTAGCTGCGCCCATCTTTCACCCGTACAGTGTTCTGGCATACAGTAATTTATCCACAATACCTATTACTGTATCATCAATTCTTAAAAGAGAAAACTGGTACCATAGAAAGAAGAAGCAAAACTGTATTTCAGACTTTATTACACAAACAGATCGAGTTAATAGGTAAAGTAACAAGACACTTGAAAGGTACAAAAGATAGGCAGAAAAACATTCTGAGTTCTAATAGCACTTCATGCAGGTGGTGACTTTTTAAAAAAATCAAACAATGACTGCTCTATATGAAGTAAATAGAGGTGAGAACGTGGATATAAAGCACTGTAAAAAAGCACTTCGAAAGTCTTCTAAATGGAATGTTTGGTTTTCACTCCTGCGTAGTCTGCAATTGTGTGAGATTGCATGAGGAGTTAGCATCTTAGCCTTTCATTCCTAGAAGTCAAAGGTAACTTTGATCTGGTATCAAGTAGCAGTTGATTTCAAAGTTATGCAACCACCTACTGCAAACATGAACATCTTGCCAGACATTTGAACTCAGCTTTTACATGTAAAGTGCATACAAAAAGTGAGGTATATTGATGAAGCTGCACAGTGAACTTTATACAATGCCTGTTTTGTTTTAGTCCTGATACTTGCCATTTCTCTTACCTTCGTGATCATCTGTTATTGCACAGTTCATTTAAAAATTAGAAAAACAGAATTAATTTACAGTGGCAAGCAGCATAAAAGAGCATTTACATGAGCCAAGAATACTTACTGAGAGGAAATATCACTATAGTGCTACAAAAATATGTAAATAAGGGAAGATCAGTTGTGAAACCTCAAATGAGCATGACAAGGCAATGATCTGTACTTCTAGAGCAGTCTGAGTTTAGAGTAGAAATTAGTTTCATATGTGTTTATTTTCAGTGTAAAGGGTATTTTCGCAGCTCCTAATAAAACACATTTTACTACAGCAGACAAAACTGTCCAGGGGCCTGACTGAGGTATCTTCAGATCAACTGCAGAACTGGCATGAATGATGTACACGTATCTTACAAATCGTGAAGAATGTTGTGCCTACCCTGTTAGTAAAGTGGTTCACAACTGGTACTCAGCACGCAACAGTACAGCTGATTCTGCATCTCCAGTGCTAATGACATATTGATGTATATATAAAAATCATGGCAAATTAGAATGTCAATACAGTACCTTTGGTATATCAAAAATATTTTTTAACTGTTCATATTGCATATTTAATACAAACTATGAAAACAGACAAGTCAGTTTCACACCGATAAAATACTGAGAATTGGGGTTGCAAGTATGTGTAGAATATCTTTTAAATTATAAGAAAAATAAAATCACAAAATAATTAGTGTAGCTAGTGACGTATTTCTCCTCCTTGCTTGTATGTAAAACAGAGTAAGAGTAAGTGAGACTTTCAATATTTCCAGCTGCTACAGAATCTAAGCACCTCCAAATAAGTTATACCTACACTGTAGTTCTCTGGAGACTTCAGCAAGATCTTCCTGCTCTTTTTTTATGAAAAGGCTTTGAAAGCCTGATGGTGTTGAGAGCACTTTTCTTCACGAGTTTTTAAAACATCCCTGCTTTAAGTTAACTGGACCATTATGTAGTCCAGGATGTTTAAACCAGGAAATGTTAAACACACACAAAGTCTTTCCAGCTTTTCAAGGATTAAAAAGCTGAGAATGAAATGCTATTTGTCCCAGCCCCTTTGCTGTGACAGTCTAATGGAGGATTAATTTTTGTGTTAAGTTCTATCACATCTCTGACAAAATCATTGTTTCCTATGAAGTCTCCAGCAATGATGTTAATACATTCTTTTTGTGGTCCTGGATACTGCTTCCTCACCCAGATTTTCAAGCATGGGAGACTCCGGAGTGTCATTTTCTTCAATGATCCAAATGGGTGTACAAGAATATATCTTAAATTTTCAGTGAGGTTAATGCCCGCAACAAATAATTTTTCTGAAACAAAAATGGAAAGGTGACACATTAAATATTCATTGGAGGAGAACAGAAACTGCTCAGCATTGCATTAACTCCAGATCTAGTTCCACTGGGAATCACTGAAATGCTAACTTAAGAATCTTTCTGTGCTGTTTCACAGACCTAGAACTGTTTCAGTAGGCTGGTGTCCTTTGTTGCTACTGTGTGCCATTCTGAACAGTCACTAAAACCCAGCTCACCGATTGAACCATCCCAGTTTAGCTAAATCCATCTAAAGTACTCATTGCAGACTAAAGGTTCTCCACTTACTCGTCTTTCTTGGTAAGGTATGTTTCCATAAGGGTTGCTTCCAAATTATTAGACTCCCCACGACACACAGGAACACACAGTGCAGCTACATAAGCATTTTTCTTTGGATCGGGAGTATGCTTTTGAAGCAGTTCTCCCCTTTGTCACCCCTGTGCTCCCATCACAGGGCTGTGACAGGGGTTACAAACTGAATTTCTTTCAGCTTAGACTACACCAGCACGCTGAATGGCGTGCTCAGTGCACCACCGGGGACTGGGCTAGAAGTACGCCGGAGTAAGCCCTCCCCAGAACGACAGCAGGCACTTGGAACTGTGTCACTCCACAGAGCCACTCCTGTCGAGCTCTGCTGCTTGCCGTTGCAGATACAGCCTTCGTGCGCTATTCCTGTAGCAGTTTCTTTTCACAGAAAGGATAGCATAACGCTTTTTCCTCATCATCAGAGCTGCCTAAAGCAGTAAAAGCCAGCAAGTACTGGATTCAGGGAGCAGTCTCTTACCAGTGACAAGAGCATGACGGAGGCAGCTGGCTGGTCTGTGCTAAGGGGGAAAGGGGTTGGTTCTTTTCCATGTGATCACACGGGTGAAGGAGCTGCTGCAATTATATAGCCTACACGTGTACACGTGCACACATTTACATCACCAGGTAAGATGCCACGCACGTTGCACTCGCTCGTGGGTGGGCAAAAGCACTCAGCAACATGGGAGTGTCTAGAGCACGCAGCATGCGCAAAGGGGTTGTTACATCCCTTAATGCTGTGAACTCCCAGCCTACTATTTCTATTTGTTTTGCATTACTGTACGTGCCCCTTGCTTCCTTCGAGCAGCTCCATGTACATACCAGGACGGCCCATCTGCTTCATGCGTTCTAGATACTGGATAAGAGCGTGAGTGGAAGTTTTGTTTCCCCACCAGTACGGGATCGCAGGCCACAGCTCACAGTGCTTCTCCACTTCCATGTCTTCTTCATATGAGACTATAACCTGGTAGCCACTCTGCCACATGGTCCGCAGTGTCGGAACCACCTAAGGGAAATTATGTCCAGGTTAAAGTCAGTGGGAGCTGCGAGCCAACAACAGCAGTGTTGCCAAAGTTCAAACACCAAAGTGCGCCATTGCCTCGATAGCGAGGCACAGATTCAGTTCAACCTACAGCCAGACAGGTGGTTCGATGGGTTACAAGCTGAAAATGTGTTGCAAGAGGAAGACATAGCCTGTTCTGTAAAGGGAGCGAGGACAAGGACAAAGCCCTACACCCATCTATAGGAAAACAGGTGCACAGAAGCAGGACTAGTTTGGGCAGCTGTCCTGCACAGACTCCAATTTGTTGCCATAGCCATTAATGAAAACTTGAGTGTTTAGACTCAGTAAGGCTAAAGGTAAGTCTGCAAGAGAGATGTTAATTCTGATTTCCGCAAGGGGAAAGTTTCTGAAATTGGGATGCTCCAGTCATTTTGAATTGAGAGAAGGGAAGAGTTGAGTAAGAAATCTTGTAAGAAAAACAGGTTGTCTGATACCACTCTGTTTAATTTTAAAGTTTCAACAAGAAATTAAATTTTCCAGTCCTCAAAAGCTGTCATTGGACAGAGTTGTGGCCCTCTATTTTTTTTTGCAAAATCAACATTTTAACAGCCATAATTTTTTTTTAAGAACTTTGGTGGTTAAAAGCCGTGTCTGTTGCTTGTAAAGAGGAAATGGTGGCTTTAGGATGTTCCAATTAACTTCTTACTTAAAACCAAAGATGAAAAATTTCAATGCAAGTCTTTGAAGAGAGCCAGGGGTTGAATGAACACAGAAATCCCTCTTGGCTTCATCCAAGAAAGAGAGAGTGTGAGCCCCAATTAGATCAGAAAATACTGCAAAATTAAGATACAAGCTACTCGTGAGCTACAAAATCTGTGGTTGACAGAGGCCTTTGCTTTACTACAGCTGCCTTTGTAAAGCTTGAACCTTCATAAAAAAAAGGGGGGGCAGGGGGAGAACCAGAAATGTATACATGAGCACAGGTGTTTATTTTGCAAATAAAGCAGAGATGAAACTGCAGATGTCTGACAAGGTATTTTTCAACCCTAAAAATCCAGATCAAAGGAAGACACCTTGAATAATTAAGGCAATTACAATTTTAAACACAATGTAATGTTGTCACACTGTGGCCTGTGCCAGTACTACATACCGACCTCTACTTTGAGCTTCATAAACGCTTTGACGCTTATTTCTGTGTGACACCAGAGTTGCAGTCTTGAAAGACAGTAGATAGTAGATGATTTTAAAATAAGTGAGCAAGCACGAGTCCATTTGATGTTAAATCTGAATTTATGATTCTGTAAAGCCCCACAGCTACCTAACCTGCAAAGGTATCATCTACAAAAATGGTTTAAGATCCACTGTGCTGGTCACAGACCCCGTGGAAATGAAAAGCATTCCTCCTTGAGGGAAATACTTGGCTTCTCCTGTCTCCATTGCTTGTCCTCCCTCCCTTAAGACACAACTCAGAAATGCTCTCTTTCTTCAGGCAGGTGATCTCAAACCATCACCTTCCTTCAACAAACTATCAGCAATGACTTGCCCCTCTCGCATTTATTAACTTCTTTTTTTTTTTTTTTTTTTAATTTTGGAGCTGGCCATGTGTCTGAAAGCAAATTTGACTGTCCTCTCCAGTGTTGCTCTGCTCATCTGTGACTTACACACTCATGGTATTTGGGGAAACAATAAAACAGTGTCACTCACGTCTTCAGTTACTCAGTTGAGGCCTGAATATTCAGAATCCCCTAATTTTGCTGAGAATTGTTATATTTTAACTCTGCTGTACAAAATGCTTTGAAATGGTAATATTCAGCCCTTACTGACACACCAGCTTCAAAGGATTAATTCGAATCCCAAACAGGGTTATCATTATCCTGCACCCCTCACATCTCCAGAGAAAACCCTCTGTTCCTGTGCATCTTTGAAATGTTAATTGTTTAACTGCTAAAAGCTCCCACACCTTGTAAAAAAGAGGAAGCTAAAAACCTCAATAAAATGTAGCAATCAATTTCTGATTATTAAAATTAAAGCTTTTCTTGGAGGTTTGGGTGACTGAAAGGATATTAGGCTGGTTGGAAGGTCAGGTCCAGCTCAAGTCCAGGAAAGAAAGCCAAGGCCACCAGTGCGGCTCCTATCTGACAGCAGCTGGTGGTGGCGGCACATTCGCAAGGAGGAGATGAGTCTGTGTTGCACAGAAAGCGCGGTACCAACTCATATCTTGTTGGCAGCTGTAGCAGAGAGGTCCTGACTTAGAGAAGGCTGATCCACCTTCCCCCTCCTCACTTGGCACCTCTGACAGAAACCTCACGAAGCTCAACAAAGGCAAATGCCAAGTCCTGAGCCTGGATGGACTAACCCCACACACCAGGACAGACTGCTGCTAGAAAGCAGCTTTGCAGAAAACCACCTGGAGGTCCTGGTGGACATCAAGCTGAACATGAGCCAGCAATGTGTCCTTATGACAAAGGTCAACTGCAACCTGGGTTGTATTGTTAAAGGCACAGACAGCAGGTCAAGAGAAGTAGTTCTTCCCTTCTGTTCAGCACTTGTGGGACTCGCCTGAGTCCACTGTGTGCAGCTGGGGCTTTCCCAGTACAAAAAAGTCACTGACATGCTGAAGCGAGTCCGGCAGCACGCAACCAGGGTGAGCAGGGGCTGGAGCAGGACCCTCAAGGACAGGCTGAGAGCTGGGTCCGTTCAGCATGAAGAAGACTATGGACAGGTCTTACTGCTGTCTGCAAATAGCTAATGGGTGGATGTAGAGAAAACAGAGCCAGCCACTCCTCAGAGCTGCATGGCAAAAGGATGAAAGTCAACAGACACGAGTTGCCACAAGAGAAACTCTGATAAGATATAAGGAAAACAGGTTTACTGTGAGGGCGGTCAAACGCTGGACCAAGCTGCCTAGAAAGGTTGTGGAATCTCCATCCTCAGAGACACTCAAGAAGGGACAGGATACAGCCTAACACAACTTTGAAGTTGGTCTGGTTTGCCTGCTGGGGTTGGACTAGGTGACTTCCAGAGGTCACTTCCAACCTAAACTACATGATTTTGATGCTGTAAATAGCATCACAAACAATTTGTAATTATTGCTGTGAAAAGGCAGAAAAGGTATTCTTCTGAATCTTATCAATGGAAGAAGATAGCTCTCTCTGTCTGAAAGCCCTTGCCATAGTCTGGACTATATTTATACCAACACTTTTTCACAAAATTTAGACAGAACAGTGGATGGCAATTGTGTCCCTACCGTTGTCCCACAACTCAACAGACATGACAGTCAAATTTAATTCCATCTTCCATACTATGGGGTGTAAATTTGCTAGATCTCCTCAACTATATTAGGTGAAGACCTATTTCTGATGCAGCAATGCTACTTTTCCTAGGTTAAAAATACAGCAAAAACAGAAAATATATAACAATTCTAAACCAAAGGCCTCACTGTAATATATCACGCTTTAAAAAAGCTAGAAAAAGATCTCATACTTACATTTCTGGGGCACAGTTTACACTGGAAAATCTCTTTTATACAGGCAATAAGATGACAGTGAAGTTTCTTGGTTAATCCATCAAAATTCCTGCAGGCTAAGATAACGACTTCCTGAGGATGAGTTTCCAACCACTTTAACACTTCCCACAGAATATCCTACAAGAGACAGTCATGGCAACTTAGAAAATCATTTGTGTTATGCAGGGGAAAGGATGTAAAACAAACAGAGCATTGACAGTAGGGTAGAACCACGATCACTATAATAAAAATCAGTGTAGGTTTTTGGAGTATGGACATCTGACAGCCCACAGGGTGTTCCAGAGAGAAGCACCCAGCAAAACCTACTTTCTGCAGGGCCGTGCTGATTTGCTCTGGGTGTCAACCTAGCACACTATACTTAGCAGCTTTATATTTTGATAATACCCATGAATCTCCTACTTCTTTGGGGCAGGTTAGCAAAAAAAAACATCTTCCCAAGCTTCTTTAAGGACAAACACTGCATTAGTGGCAAACTGGAAAAAAGGGAAAAGCTCTGTGCTTGCTTAACATGACAGGACCTGTTTTACCCATTTGTTACAGGCAATGACAACTTCTTGGAGATCACATGTAATTAGCAGGGTAGGTAGGCACTACATCTAACTGTCTACTTGAGCATGCCGATCACCATGACATGAAGGGTTCAGACTGATGAGCATGAAACCAAAAGTTTAGCCAGTTAGTCTACAAACAAAAGCTGCATTTGCTGGGATCTGTACAGCCACACACAGATGAATGCACAGCCAGCTAAGACAGACATAAACCTGTCCACAGTGAGAGAGCACATGCAAAAGAGAGAGCAATGCAAAAGCACATGCATTTTCGTACTGCTCTATGTCATTATCACTTCCTGACGTCTTCTGGTAAAGATTGTATCACAGGGTGTTAGTGGGAATGAGCTGGGCAAACAAGTCAACATTGTAAGTCAGATTTAGATTCCTTTACTCATATTTGCCTTATTTAATGATTACTGTTGTCAATGCATCAAGAACACATGGAAATTACAAATTACTGTTGAAATTAGCATTAACTGGCTTAAGCATGGCAGAAGTCTTAAGCTATCAGGAAAAAAGTAGTATCACAGTAGCATCTTCACAGTAGCTGACAGTAATTTGATCATGGGATCCAGACTCGAGTCTCTCTTTCATTGAAATACTTTTCCTCAAAAAAAAAATTTCTGTGATTTTATTAAGCTTTTAATACCTTCTTCTTTTTTGTAACTTCTGTCCTTACCAGGGAAATGGGACTGCCCTGGGTAGCATCCTGGTACAACACAAGATAAACCCCGGAAACATCAGGCACTTGGTAGGGGAGTACATGGTAGAGAGCAAGACACAGCAGTTCCAGTTTGAGGGTAAGGAACTGACTGATGCTGAAATCTTACTTGCAACTGCTGAAACTAAATTCCAGCCCAGTAACCTTGCCGACTTTCTCTAGTTTGAAGTCCTCACATTAGGAAAACAAATAACCTTTTCAGAAAACCTTGGGCCAGCATTTTCAGATTGTGATGGCTCTTACATAAAATAAGCAGCACCATGTGTATAGCCATTCTGAAGGCAAGGACAATACCTGTACGGTAACAGTTGTGTATACCATATGCACGAAGTACAGATTCATAGATGGATCGTTAGCCTTGTGGGCAATCCTAAAATCCAAATATCTAACTCCAGCCTCAAGTTGCTCCGTCACTGTCAGTACCTGAATGGTTAAACAGAAGACAAAGGTCCTAAGAGTTTGGAAGGGATTTGTTTCTTTAGATTAGATAACTGGAACAGGTGTACCAAATTAGCCCTATGACACTTTTCACAGGTCTTTCATCTTTAAAATGGCACTATAAGGTGCCAAGTCATAATTTAAATTATTTTACTATCTGACAAGAGGGATCCTGATTTCCCTGTGGAATATACTCCAGATACGGATTAGATTAGTTTCAGACCTCTGCATTTGTTGTATTCTGAAAGTCAAAGATCCACTAACCTGTGCATAAATATGTGATCTCTGTTCACAAGACTATTTGTATGAACAAAACTTGCAGGATCAGCACCTTAGAAATTCTATACTTATTTTATTAGATCAAAGACTTTACCATGGTTGTCTCTGCGGAGCTCACTCATCCTCAACAGAAGGAAAAACAAAAATAGAAAAAAGTACTGGCTATGTTCTTTTTTAGGACAAAGTCTCTTGAAAAGTTTGAATTAACTTGTAGGAGTCCTACAAAACAGAGGACCTCTTCTATTTTACATTTCTCTTGGACCTCTCCTACTGACTTTGAGGGCTAAATGGAACAAGTGACAAAGCTGAGTTTCTGGGGCAAAAAGTCCCAAATGATATGTCTCTTATCTATGTTAAAACTCTCTTTCATTAAGAAAATAGAATCAACTTCAATTAATACATTTAAATACTGATTTGTCTCAGTTGAGCCTGCCTGTATGGACAACAATTTTAGGTTTCAGAAAAAATACACTGTACTGATTTAAGTCAGAAAGGATTCAACAAAAGCTAAACCAACTCAAGGTGCTGTGCCTGACTAACCACATTCATAGCATTAGTGCCAGGACAGAGCTTAGACACATGGTGAGATGTTCACCCTGCCTAGCTTTAACCATCTAACTTTCTGCTCCCAGGATGGGAGTTTAATCTCCCCAGGCCATGCCTGAGCTGTAGGGCTGGGGAGCACCCCTGCACGCCCCAGGGTGCAGGTGGTGGGGTGGCTCAGACCACGGGAGCTGCCAGCAGCAACCTCCATGCCTGCTTGGTCTCCTCCAGGCTGGAGAAGCTGAAGGAGGGATCCATGCACAAGTCCCAGTTTCGCATGGGCTGCGCTGGAGATGGGAAAGCATATGGCCATAAGTGATATATAACCTCTGTGGCCAGACAGAGCACCAGGCTAATTACTTGCTCTGAATTGCCCTTTGGACAAATGTCTTTCTTTCCACTGACTGCATGGGAAAACTAGAGAGATTAGGTTCCTTAATTAGTTACCTGGATTTGGATACTAAATTAGACACTGAATATTGCCCCCAAGGGCAAAATGTAAGAGGAGGCCTTGCGGAGTGCTGCTGCTCGGTGCTGCGGTCACACCAGACATCCAGGGAACGAGTGGAGGTCATACACGTGGCGTCAGCCACTGCGCCAGAAAGACTTGGGCATCCAGGCTGACACACACAACAGCCAGCACTCAAGCCAGGCGTCACCGAGGCATTGGGCCATCCAGGAACGCGTGGGTCCTACCATCAGTAGGACTCCTTGATCTGTGTTCCAGATACCAACGGGTGGAGTCACCTCCCTGCAGAGGCGACTGGGGCACCGCAGCACTAAGGAGGGGAAGGATGGCAGCCGTGCATTTCCGATCAGCACCAGGCCACTTCCCGCTCAGATAGCTGGGGTCAGACCAGAAAATGACTATAATGATGTACTGAGCTTGTCTCCATCAGCGCCACCTCATCAGCCAGCAACCGGCAGGTTAGGAGGTATCTAAACCTGTCATTGGCTTAAGCCACAAAGAAAAAAAGTCGTTCAAGAACAGGCGCTGCGATAAGTGAGCGCCCTTCCACATCAATAGATCGCTGCTGCGACACACTTGGTAAGCCGTAGTGTCTAAGACTCCCGTTTGCCAGGGCTGCTCAAACACAGCACAAGAAGCCTAGGCATAATTATTGCCAGTTATCAATTATTCAGTTTTAATTCACTAATAATGAACTACTCCTTCAAAAAGAACAAAAGTGAAAAGATTTCTGGTGCCTCTTTGATGCCATGAAAGTCTGTTCTTTAGAAAAATCTTCAAAAGCTCTAACTTAAATTATGATCCCCAATTTTGTCTTTAGCATGCATTTGTGAGGAACAGCAAGAGAGAACTGCTAGCTTAAAATTTAGTCATTTTAAAAAATGAACTAAACCTTATGTGAGGTGCCACACCTTCATTTTCTTAACCTTTAATGAAAAAAGTTCCCTTACACAATGTTTTTGTCTTTGCTGCTCACTGAAATATTTACAGAACAAAGCAGAGGAAAACAACGGACATCTCACACAACAGTGACAGTAAAAATGACAGTATTACCTTCTGAACAAAGTGCAAGAAAAGAAAACCCTTCTACTAACTTGATTATAGTAACATTAAATGTTAATTATAACAACAATAAACATGCCAAAAAGAAGATGAGTTTCTAGTAACAACTGGTTAGTTTTAAGCAACATCTTTATGAACCCTCCCTGCCTAAGCTGGATGATTTTTCCCCACAAAAGAAGATCTGGAATGCACAGCACTGGTATTACACAAGAGCACAGATTTCTAGGCTGCAAGCTATTCTCTCATTGCTGTATGGGAGAACATGACCACGCTCAGCACAGCAGCACATACTTCAGATCCACTCAGGCTTGAGAATGTTAGACAACACTTACCTGTGTTACAGACCACTTCATAATAACAGGGTGTACAATGCAGGGCATAAATTTACTTAAAAACTTCACCAGCTTTGATTCATTGCCACTAACAGCAGAGTTTTTATCCAAGCAGTAAGTCATAGTGTCATGACTCCCTGTAGAATACAACAATAAATGTAAAATGAAATGTCATTTCTTAGTTACTCAAGCACCACAACACACGGCTATACTGCATGCCATACTCATTTCCACGACACACACGTATATTGCCTGACAGCCTATGTAGTTATGGCAAAAAGGTGGACTCTTCTACAGAGATCGCTCATCTGACATTATTAGAGTGAAATCCTAGTGAAGGGAAGGCACTGAGAGTTTTCAGTACTCAATGAAGTTATTGTTCCCATTTAAACTACAAAGTGTTGATGTTTGCCTCATTCTGCATTAAAATGGCCTGTTTCCACTAGCGTCTTCCGCTGAAACAATTATCTTGATGTGAAAACTCACTTTTTTCCAGGAAATAAATAGGTGAAGTCTGAATAGAATAGAATAGAATAGAATAGAATAGAATAGAATAGAATAGATTTGGAAGAGACCATCAAGTCCAACTGCCTGACCTCTTCAGGGCTAACCAAAAGTCAAGGCACATTATTAAGGGCATTGTCCAAATGCCTCTTGAACACTGACAGCCATGGGGCACAGCAACCACCTCGCTAGGAAGCCTGTTCCAGTGTTTGAGCACCCTCACGGTAAAGAAATGTTTCCTAACGTCCAGCCTGAACCTCCCTGGCGCAGCTTTGTGCTGTTCCCTTGCTCCAGGAGGGAGCGGAGACCGGCACCTCTCTGCTCCCCCCACTCAGGACGTTGCAGAAAGCAGTGAGGTCGCCTCTCAGCCTCCTTTTCTCCAGACCAGACAACCCAGGTGTCCTCAGCCTCTCCTCACAGGACATGCCCTCCAGCCCTTCTGCCAGCTTTGTTGCCCTCCTCTGGACGCTTTCAAGTACCCTAACTCCCTTTTTGTATTGTGGAGCCCAGAACCGCACACAGTATTTGAGCTGAGGCCGCACCAACACTAAATACAGTGGGAGAATCTCCTCTTTTGTCGGCTGGCGATGCTGTGTTTAGTGCACCCCAAAATGGGGTTTGCCCTCTTGGCTGCCAGGGCACGCCGCTGGCTCCTGCTGAGCCTGCTGTCGACCAGCACCCCCAGATCCCTTCCTGCTGAGCTGCTCTCCAGCCACTCGCCTCCCAGCCTGTACCTGTGTCTGCCATTACTCCGCCCCAGGTGCAGCACCCGGTGTTTTCCTCTGTTGAATTTATTTTGAAATTGTCCTGATTTCAGAGTTGTTCAAATGCAGGATTTCATGCTCCAAGCCCATCATCTTTGCACACGAAAATATACAGAACCATGACTGAAAACTGAAATTCATCTTCTTATACCTTTGACACGACTAACTCCCAACTTGGCACTTCAAGCATTTGTATCTTAAACATCTGGCACAAACGCCCTCCTGAACAAAACACAAGTGCTTGAAGGTTTCAGAGACAAATCCAGTCCAAGTTTACATGTGATAGATGGGCAGGATCCACCTTTTATGGACTTCAAAATTATCTCTCTCCGGCACAGGGAATTAATTACAAATATCAGGGCCAAGTACAGCCTGTCCAAAATGTTTGACTTCAAAGAAGTCTTAAGTCTGACGCATCTCTTGTACCGCATTTAGATGAACCTCTATGGCAACTTAGAATTTCTTCAGGACAGGCAGCCAGTGATTTTGCTAGCTTTTTCTGTTCTATTATTTCTTTTAATTTTGTAAAACATCAATAAGATAACTCAATGAAGTTATTTGCTGGGATCTTTACAGAGTATTTGTAAGGAATTTGCATATCATTTTGTTTTTTAAGTCTTCTGTCAAACAAACTGCTCACTGATGCTAGGAACTGGCTTCTTGAAAGGTCAGTCTTACTGGTGCCAATGGAAATACTTCTAGTAGCCAAAGGAAAAGGACAAGATTGTATTTGAAGTAAAAAAAAATCTTTGAAATGGTCGATAATAGTTTAATGTCTCACTATTTTTCACCTTTTAAAATCTGTTTTCTGTCTATATTTTCCTGCTTTAAACACCCAAGCCAAGATTATTGCAAATGGAAGGTCAACGATGAGGGCATTCAATCAAAGAAGTTTGTCTTAAAAGATGTAAGAGTCAAACCATTAAATACGCACAGACCGAATCCAAGTCTCAGAGAAGTGAAGAGGATTCCATCAATGGGCACTGCACCTGCTAATGCCAACCAGCCTATGGAGAGCAACCTTTCATTTAGGAGTCTTCTTGTGATGCCAGTGAGTTACAGTAATAAAAGGAAGATGGCTATACCCATGACACAACAAATACAATGCAAAGATAGTGAGCTAGCACAAAACCAGGCTGCTTCAGAGCTTGCTCACCCAGCACTGTGCTGAACCTTCTGCAACACAGCACCAGGACTGAGAGTCGCGCCTGTCTCCTTATCACGATTTTGGAATGCACTTTCTCAAGTTTCTTGCATGCCTCGTTGTCTTCTTTATCCCAGCCATCCTGCTCTGGGACCTCCTTGGCTTATGACACCTCTACCGTGCCCTGAGGACTGGAGGGGCAGGCCTGGCTTCTGTGGGCAGGTGAACAAGCTTCCATTTCCTAACTGAGTTTCCCCCAGACACTGCTCCCTCTGACAACCTGCCAGAGCCGTCTTGACCTGGTTGGTCTTTATTTGTTTTGTTCTGACCTGGGCTAGACCAGTTTTGCAGGTCAGTTGGGGAAGCAACAAAATCTTCCAAGCCACGTGGCCTGCAACACTCAGTAAAAGTCCTCCAGTGTTTGCCAAAATGGATATGTCTTAGAATCATAGAATATCCCAGGTTGGAAGGGACCCACAAGGATCATCAAGCCCAACTCCCGGCTCCACACAGGACCACCCAAAAACCAGACCCTATGTCTGAGAGCGTTGTCCAAACGCTCCTTGAACTCCGGCAGGCTCGGTGCCGTGACCACTGCCCTGGGGAGCCTGTTCCAGTGCCCGACCACCCTCTCGGTGAAGAACCTTTTCCTAACACCCAGCCTGACCCTCCTCTGTCACAGTTCCATGCTGTTCTTCAACCATTCTTTTCCTCCTGCCTGTTCTCCATGAAGATATGATCATGAGAACAACAAACATTCACAAAAATACTAAGGTCACCATTATGAGAAGAGCCAGGAAGTCAAAAGCACACATCAGCAGGTTCTCAGCTTTCTACCCAGAAACACCACTGTGAAAGCTCTTTAGAAATAACACTGTTCCTTATCCACCAAAAACCACTGAGCATGCTACTGGTTTTTTGAACAATTTTTGCAAGAGGAACAAAAAATAAAAAAAGAACATGACCTTTCTTTTGTCACAAGATAGCTACTTATTTTCTTATCTTCTTGATTAAAAAAGAAATCTGGATTTTCTTTATAATATCTGTCCTGGCTGCTCTTACAGGGGCTTTATCCAAAACTGAGAGGTATGCTTGTTTTGATGTTAACACCAATTTAAATTTCACATCCAAGAAATCACCATGAAGTAAGTTTCTGCTTTTCACTTTTAATCACACTCCCTTATTCCATGAGGAGCAGAAAAATTCCACCACGGTTCTCAGGTCCTCCCAGGGATCCACTCACTGAAGACAAAACTTGATTTTCCCCACTATCTCTAAATATGTCTTTGCTGAATTTAACCTAGGATTCTGTAACCTACGTAAAACATCCATCTACATGCTGTGCTGCCTTCCAGCCAAACTGTCACATCTAAAGGTGTGAGAGAAAATGTGGGCTAGACTTTCCTTTAGTACTGTATTCATTGTGGAGGCAAAGAGCTCAAGGGCTAAGTCCTCCAATGCATTCCCACAAGCCACTGAAAACAGGATCTCCTGTAATTTCTTCAGGCAGAATGAGAAAAAAAAAATCTATTACAGGCAGAAGGGAAAACCAGCAATATGACCAAAAAAACACTAATGATAAACAGGTCTGGATGTAGTACCAGTGAGGACTCCAACTATAATGCAGCCGTATTTACCCATAACAGGATAAATTTAGTTTTCAGAAACAGGGACCAGTAACTACATAGTAAAGTCCCGCTCTATGTTAATGAAAACAAATACGTTAATTCAAAGTCCCCATCCTCCTTTTTTTTTCATACCTTTCCAGCCTCTTTTAAACAGTGCAAAGAAACAAATAATAAAGTGAAGTGTTCTCTCCTTTTGGAGCCAGTTTAGTAAGAAACAAGAAGTAATATCATATTAGGAAAAAACCGCCATGTCTCAGATAAGCAAATGCTCAGATTATTAACACTGATCTGACCAGATGATACATAACCATCCTGTGCCTCTTGATGCAAAAGAAGTCCCACTTTCTTCCCTTCCCTCAAGAGATCTTTCTCCCCTCCCCTCTAAGAAACCCCAAAAATACAGAATAAAAATATTCACATACATGCATACGTCACACAAACACTCCCCCAAGCCTTTATCCCACACGCTGACCCAAATAATAAATACAGCCATCCTGAAATGGAACAAACAGGATGTTCCAATGCTTAAATGACATGCTAACAAAATATCAGAGAACAAAAGTTAAACTTTACCTGGAAGAGATAAGTTATACAGGGGAATATCCCAGAGCTTTTCCGGTAATTTTGACATCCATTGACCATTTTCATGGCACACGTGCATGGAGGTTTCCAAAGGGCCTTCCATTAGTACCTGTTCTAGGATGTCACACGGTATCCTGGGAGGGGAAAAAATAATAATAATAATAATACTTAAATTATTCCATACAGTATGGCTGAATTAATGCCATTGGACTGGTGCAGAACGTATTTACACATGCTGTAAAATGTCAACCTTTCTCTCAAGTTGCTGCAGCAAAACGTCAAGAGCTTCGCGGCCACAGAATACACTGCTTTTGATAACACTGTCTTCCAACGCAATGCCAAAGGCATGTTCCAGCTTCAAGCCTGTAAACTGACCAACTGATAGAGCAGAGCCAAGACAAATATTTGCAGCTTTGTTGGTGTTGAGAAGCAATTATCTACATCAGCTATTGCAACTACTATACTAGGCTATAGCCTACTTCCAGTGGGAAACAACGTCTGTTCCCAAATCCTTGGCAGCCCCTGGGAGCATGACGGCAGGACCAGGACAGGGGCTGGGTCTGTACCCAGCAGGCCCCTCAAGAGCACAAAGCATCAATTCAGCTGCCCCAACAATGCCTCTACTGGACACTGGATTTTCACATCATGCTGGCTTCTGGGGGTCAAAGAGGAAAACTTCCATCTTCTTATTCCCTGTTTTGAGAAGATCTCTTGATGTCTGTCCTTATCACCCCCACGGAGCCCATGATCACAAGCACTTCAGTTGGTCAGACCTTCCTGAAAGCTACTCTGGAAGTATTCTTCTCGAATATAAATCTCTCCAGGATCTCCTGGAAAATTTGCAAGTCACTAGAAGTGCCAGTGGGTGAAACCCAGCTGAGAAATCATGGTCACCACTAGGGCCTACTGGAGTTATCCTGTTCATTTTTCACTTTATGTTCTCCTGAACAACACAGAACATGAGGATCACAGAATTCTGCCAGGATGACAGCCCCATGCCATTTTTTTCTTTTTTTCTTTCTAGGATGTTGCCTGAAGTTCAGCTCTTGTTTGTGAAGGTAAAAGCCTTCCTTCCTTTCACTGATTTCAAGGCTTTCTCTGTTTTTTGCTTTTTCCCAGGTAGGTAGTAGAACACTGTTTTAGATCATGGCACAGTGATTACCTGTAAAAATATCACACCTTCCTTCCTCCTCCTTTTTAAAAAAGCTGGCACTGTGAATGTTTCCTTCTTGTCTGCTGCACAGACAGCAGTCAGATATGCATCGTGCGGGTTTTGTGCTGTGCCAACCTTCCTGTCTGGTCCCTGTTCCCTCTTGCTGCATCTCCGCACATTCATTCCTGATATTACTTCCCCCCAGAATATTCTTTGGGTTGTTTTGGCAGGTGGTTGGTTCTTCAGGATTTACAAGTGAGCCATGCAGTTTATATGAAGAACCTGTGGTTTCCCTAAACATGGTGCAACAATTTTTTTCCACAGTCACATGAGGTCACCTGAATGGTAACGTTAGGAATTGCTTTCCTAAGTTTTACATATACATCATACAAAACAGACACAACCTGCTTTTACATCTGCCAATGCATGTAGCATCACTCGTCCAACCTGCCTGGCTGTGCATTTGGTGTGGCTTTGAATCAGTCTAATTGAGTACTTCCACCCCAGTTAAGATAAGGATGGGATCACGTTGACCAAGGGAAGTGCCCAGCTACCATGGCCCAGTGACAACGCAGTGACACCGCCCACGAGTGTCCTGCATGTAGCCTGGGGTTTTCCACTTGGTGAAGAGCAGCTGCCTCAGAGGTTATCCACATGCACAGGGCCATTGCGCAAGCAGGAAAGAAGTGGTTTGAACCCACTCCCTGTGTCTGCTTGTTAAAAAAGAGCAGATATTTGATGGGCCCAGTGCAAAGACCAGTGGAAAAACTCCCGTGGATTTATTTTAAAAAAAAAAAAAGTGTAGATCTTCTTGTCATGGGTAAGCAAATGGTCTCTACATGCCACATCCGGTACTCTTATTGTTAGAATTAAGTTCAAATTTCAGGAAGATCACCTCAGACATCTTCTGGCTCTGCAATTTAACATGCCAGGCTTCTGCCTCCTGCAGACCCCTTGCTCTGACAGTGGTGGTTTCCCGCTGACCTAGTCCCCTTTTGCTGCGTTTCATGGTTCCTCTGCTCACCACTGCTCTCCTGGGGCTGCCCCGCTCTTTCGCACGGGCGATGCTCCCAGGCCGTGTCATGGCATGCAGTTGTACCCACTCCCAGCCTCTGCACCGCCACACATTCTCACCACCTTGCTTGGGCTGACACAGGCACAGTCCCGCGGCCTTTCACCAGCTGCAGATCTCCTGCATAGGGGATTTAACCCAGGAAGGCAGCAGGGGTGGCTAGGCGGCGAGAAGTCACCACAACGGGAGTCCTTCCTGAGAGATCACTTCCCTCCTCCTCCTCTCACCCAGCCTTGGTTCTCCACTGACCCTCCAGTGGACCAGCTCATTAGAGGCTAGAAATCAACCGTTACCCTGCTGAAAAAAAGCTGTTTTTCCACCAAATTTGTCCCTTGCAGGGTATGACCAGTGTCCTCTCAGCTGACGTGAGCTGCCATCGCTGCCCCAGCCTTGGTGGGACCAGGACACTTCATGAGGAGCATCCTGCTGGGCCTGGGGAAGCCAGCAGAAAGCAGAAACAGTGAGACCGAACCATGCCGTGGCCCTGCCGATCATGTCCCATGCAAAAGCAATCAAACCAGGCTTTGTCCTGACCTCCTGCACAAGCCAGCCCCTAGGTGCTCAGGCCACTACCCCCAAGCTCAGCTGCTACCTCGTGTTTGAGATGCAGCATGCCCCCTAGGGAGAAACCAAGGCTTGCCTGGAGGAATGAGATTGCAACTGTTAGCTGCCACTTTTCATAAGTAAATCTCAAACTCTGTGAAGGAGAACCCTGTCTTTATTCCCACCTTTCAGCCCGGGAACCTGACGGCAGTGCCACGCACGCTCCCACAGAGTTTGTGCCAGCTTTCTAACCTGACGCTGGGCAGTCTCGATGCAGACTAATTACGTTTTAAACACAGCAAGCAATAAGATATGCAAACTTGCAAATACGCTACCAGAGACCACCGCCCTCGAACCTCAGGGCGCCGAGAGCTTCGGGCAGGATCTGGCCTAAGGGGCTGCTGGCCCACCCAGCCCCTCTCCCCTGCCGGGGCACTGGGTGACGGCCAAATGCTGCAAAGAGCTGTGAGGAAAACTTGACTAATGAATGTTTGACGACATAACGAAAACATTTGCTGCAGCCTGCCCAGAAGCGAACTACTGTCACGGTCGATGCAGGGTTTATACATTTCAGCGCGAATTCCGCCAGCTGCGACAATGAGGAGCGAGCTTCCAAGCAGAAAGGCAAAAACCACCCTGCAAACCGAGCCGGCGTCACGGGGAAGCGTGCGCTTCCCGGTGCCGACAGGGCCGCGGCGTTTCTGCCCCGTGTCTGCACCCTGCTCCTTCATCCCCCCTGCTCCTGCTCCTGCTCCCGCCTCACCTCCTCGGAGCGGCGGCTTCGCCTCCATCCCAGCTCCCCGGGGGCACTCGCAGGCCCCTGCCCCGGCTCCCCNGGCGCGGGAGGGAGGCCCGGCGGGCGGGCGGGGGCGGGCAGCGGCCGCGGGGAGGCGCTGGGGCGGGAAGAGCCGGGCGGGCAGCGATGCCCAGCGTTTAGCCGTCCTTCGGCAGCAATTAAAACCTACCTATATATTATATAGCATAAAAATATGTCAGTAGTACCTTAACTGCCGGCTTTCTCCCACAGAGTTTCCATTCATCGGTTTCTTCTTCTCATCTTGCCAGTCCCTCGTCTGCGCTGAAACGCACTTGTATTTATTGTGGCACCTTGCAGAAATCTAGGCAAGCTCCTCGAGATCTTGCCTGTGTAAGGAGACAGGGGGTAAATAAGCGAGTGAACGGCCTATAGAGGCAAACGTGCAGATCCTCGGCGTGGGTTTGGAAGCAGGGTGCCTTCTCAGCTGTCCCTGAGGGTCCCCAGAGTGGTGGAGGAGGCTCTCCCACTTCTTCTCCCTGTCCGAAAGCATGTTAAAATACACAGTTCCCTAAAGGAAGAGCCATGAGCTGAAAGCAAAATGGAAAGAACAGAGAGAGAAAACGAACTTCTCTTTCTCCCGGGCAGGGCAGCGTTCCTAATGGGTCATATGCGGTGGGACTGGGATCTGAGCGCTCCGTGGTCACACCATGGCCAGGACTAGGGATAATTCAGGCTGCTACCAGGTTGTGCTTAATGCAAGGACATACTTTCCTGATATTCCTTTTCCACTATCTCATTTTTGTAGAGCAAAAGGAAGAACAGTGTTCTTGCACAGAGCAAAACTTGCAGGGGCGGCAGCAGCAGCCGGACCAGGTCAGCATTCAGCTGACCGAGCCGCTCCCCTTGGCTGGTCCCAGGGCAGCGAGGCTGCTGAGGCTTCACAGTTGTGCCACAGTTCAGAGTGCTGTTTATAGATCAACTCCTCTATTAAGTATCCAAAAATTTTCAGGAGATACAGAATAGACATGCAGCACATTGTAAAGCTAGGCACAAAAAGGACAAAATGCCAAGAGGGATGAAGCAGAGCAAAAGAGGAGATAAAAAAGAAGGGATGCTATTTAGAGGCTGTGTGGATTTGCATCAACATGATAGAAGGTGGCTGAGAACAGCTACAGGAGAACAATTACCGTGCTCTTTGTGGAATAAGATAAATGGGAAAGTATTTCAAACAGGAAAAGTTAGGAGGAAAAAATCAAACTTTAATCCTTCGTTTATTTAGAAACTTAAGACTATGGAGATGTGACAACAGTAATCAAGTGGCCTCTGGATGCTACCACGATGAATATGGCACAGCCAGACGCAGTTCTGGTCTTATCTGTAAAGCAAACTTGTGTAAAGTTGTCAGGACTAGCTGGGAAAATATGTCTGTGGAGAGAAAATTTAAAAGTTATTTTTGTGTTGATTTGAAATGAACAACAGAAAACTCAAAAAGAACCATGGAACTGAAATTCTAAAACATTTTATTCTGGAGGCATTAAAATAAGACTTTACGCTGTAGTGATGTGAAGTATGTGCTGACTTACATGGAAGGGATTCTTGCAGGTCTCACCTCAACAGAAAAAGCTCTCTTTAATCCATACAATTTCAAGTCTGAGTTTGGGTCTCAGTTCTTCTTCAATTGCTCTGGAATTACTGGAGATATCAAGACAGTTGCTCCTGGTTTAGTCCCTAGATCACAATCTCCCTAGGGGGATTTAGGAAGCCAGTAAAAGGAGGAATCCCGGGAAATTAATCGGCAAGCGATTAAGCCCTGAATAAGCATGTCTCCCAAGGAAGGGTCAAGGCAAGGATAACCTTTAGCAATATTTGCAGAAGTAATGATAAGCAGATTTCAAGATGAGGAACCTGGGGGAGGTGAAAGCCCAAGATTTCTCACCACGCTTGCAAAATAAATGTCTGCAATAAAAAGACTGATAGTTCAAAAATATTGGGCAAAGAAGAACTTCTTACCCAGAAGGAGCTTTTGAAGCATTCAGTAATAAAAAGGTTTAAAGCTGGTAGCATTTAAGAGAATCAAAACAGGCAGATACAGAAGCCTCAGCATTGCGTCTTGATGGAAACACAGGTCTGATTTATAGCCGTGGATCGCAGTGAAATATTTCTGGTTTATTAGTCAGAGTGACACCAGAGAGGCTTAAACTGGACGTTAAACATCTAAACAGACCTGGCTGCCCAAAATAAACTGCACTCAGTCTGAGAGAAATCAGTCAGTCTCAGAAGACTTCCAGGCTTATGAGGTTTTTCGAATGCTGACAATATTTGGGATGTTCCATGAGATTTTTTTTCTTCCCTCCTCATTTTTTCATTTTCAGACATTGCACACCTCCTCTTCTCTACGCTGTAACATACAGAAATGCCTCTAAGCATTTGAACAACCTTAGCTGAATCCTTGGATTTGAGGTGTTTGTTTGTTCTGAGGACATTTGCAGTACCCTGGCAATGTGAGTGTTTGTTCCTGCCCCAACTGACTGATAAGTCCTCTCAACCCTCACCTATTTTCTGTCTTTGGGAACAAACAGGCAGCTTAATGTTTCAGACAGGAGGTTGCATAGCTAACAGCAGCAGCCGCGATGACTCCTGAGGGCAGAGGAACAGGCAGCCTGCAACACCAGGGAGGTCACTCTGGGCAATAAAAAGGCCTGGGAAGGCCGTCAGCGCTACAGGTGCCCTACAGCCCTGTGCCCTAGGGAAAAAACGCGGCCCCGACCTGCCTGGAATTGGTTTCTGGTTCCCTGTGTTTGGCTCTGCGGTTGCTGGGCCACTGCGCTGACTCCAAGCCTGCAGTGCTATGTGTGGGACCACGGTGAGGCTGGGGCCGCAGCCTGCAGCCCTCCTTGGCACCTGATCCCCGTGTCTGTCAGTGAGGTGCCTTTGATGACCTAGTACCAGTCAGCAGGAATCGGCAGGCGCAAGGATTTTGTTGGGATTTAGGCAGCCTGAACACATCCCAGTGTGTCGATACCACCATGAAGGAACAGCCCTGGCTTTATTTGCAGCAGGCAGATTCGGAGGGCTGGCTGATAAAAATGTTGCTCTGATAGCTCGACACCGAGCATGATACTGCTGCCTTGATGTGATGGATTCTCAGGAGCCAGGGCTGCATGTTGTGCTTTTTCTCATCAGTTTGGCAAGACAAGGGAAATGTTTTGGTGTATTTTAGAATAATGGAAAGGAGAAAGAAAATTAGAGTTGAATTTTATTAGCAAAAATTTTAACTGAAATTTTTGAAAAAGAAAAAAAAAAGGAAATACCTCCAGTTTGATCCAGTCCCACCAATGTTAACTGTGGCTTCAGTGGGCTTGGGGCAAGGTCCAAGCAAAAAATTTTCCTCTCAAACAGAAGCAATTGAGATTTCAATTTCAACATAACTACGCCAGGGTTGACAAGAAGGGTTGGAATGCCCTAAAAAACATTGAGTAAAGGTAGGTTACTTCTACTGTCTCACCAGTGTTTTAAACAAGACATTTTAAAAGTCCTTCCAAGCGGTCAAGTACGATATGAGCTGTGTGCTATGAGGAGGGGAAGGACTGGAGAAATGACACAAGTTTCCTCACTGCATGGGACAGACTCTTGCAGCCTTCTTGTTGCAATGGTGGCATATCTTCGGGATCTTGGGGTCCTTCACAAACACTCATTCCTCTCCCTGACACCCCGCTGGGTAAGGGGTGAGCAGAAGGTACCATTTGTGTTTCTAGAGCCGAGGGAGCACAGGCCAGAAGGGAGAAAGAAACAGGCAGAAGGAGAGGAGCGACGCAGAGAATGGGCTGCTCTGCCCACAGGTGCACCAGCTGAGCGAAGCTGCTGCCCTTCAGTCTGGGATTTGAAGTGGTGACATATCTCTGGCAGGGATGAAAAGATTTTCCACTTCAGGGAAAAAGGGCAATAAATTCCTGCAACAGACTGCCAGTTCATAGTCAAGAAATTCAGCTATGGAGGCAATTAGAGAATCAGGGGCAAATCTTTAGGAAAGGGATTGAGATGGTCAGGTTAGGTCTCCAGGGCTAACATTCAAGGGCAGATTGTCTCATCATCTGGCTACCGATTGTAAGAAAATCACCCCTGTCACTTTGTGAGAGCAAGTCAATGAGAGACCCGCAGCTGAAGCCAGCTCTGCTAGTCAGGGAAAGATAAAACGGGGCAGGAACCATGAGGAGCTACTGGTTCTTCTTGTTGTCTTTCAAACAGATACATAGCTTTGTCCATTGGGCTACTGGATCACCCGACCACAGAAAGCCAGCTAGCATGTGGAGGCACAGGGAAGCTGCTCACAATATCCTCATAAAAGGAGAGGCTGAAGGGCGAGATAAACAAACCTCTCTCATCAGACCCAGAGCCTGAGAAGGTATGAGCAAGAGGAGAACAAGGCTTTGTTGCTAGAACCCATTCCCTACATGGTGAGAACCCATCTCCCTGGAAACTGGGGAGACACAAAAATGATTGCATTCCTGTCTGCTAGAAAGGATTTCCAGTTACAGGGAATGAAGACAGGAAACCTGCTCCTCTCATTCCTCCCTTTTCTCAGCTTTGTTTTCTAATCCTTTTCCTGGATTATCTTTCAAAATTATGTGGACGAGGCAAATTCCTGAGCTGTGGCAACTATTTTCTCACCACACTCCCCATCCTACATGAATCTCTCTTTTTTTGATAGCTGGGACAGGTCAGAAACAAAACCCTCTACTCTGACATCTTGATCCCTGCAGAAGCTGAACCAGCAGCTTTGAGCAACATCTTTCCTCCAAGAAGGCAGCTCTCAGAGTGGCATGAGAGGCAGCAGCCTGAACAGGAGGGGAGCTGCAGCATTACTGTGCCCTGCCCATGTCTTTCCTGTGTGCAGCTCCTAACCTGATGGCAGAGAGTGGAGAGGATGAGGAGGGACTCTTTTCCTGCTTAAATTTGTCACTATGGTGAAGCTGAGAGAGCAAGTCTTGTGTCCTTCAACAGCCTTGAACAACATCCCCCCTTCTTCCAGTGATCAGTTGCGAAAACTGGGCATCTGCGTCGTCAGGGACAAGTTTCCAGTATCTTTGACAACTGGGCAAAGGCTGAAGCTAAGAGTGTCTGGGTCTTCAAGCCATCCAGACCTTAACTCCTGTGGATTTGATGTAGGTTAAGCCTTGATGTCTCTAGGCTTGGATCATTGGGGAATAACTATGAATATTCTCTTAAAGTTTGTTTCCCCAGCACCCCAGCACCATGCGTTACTGATTTGCACGGTCAACCATAACCACAACCTGACATAGAACAAGACCTTTCAGGGGCCACACTTTGGCACAGACATGACTCACCTATCAAGAAGATGATAGCGGTCAGGCAAACTGAGTCCTGTGTGCAAAAACAGCCCTACTCCATGCCCTGCAAAGCCATGTCTGTTGCATTTGTGTAGACTTGGTGCTCATGTCTGCTCTCAGCATGCATATCATATGTATCTGGGCATATGAGCAAAAGCATGCGAGGATGGACATCTTGGGCAGGGCAGGTGTGCTCTGCGGTGACCTGCAATAGCGGTTCATTCTTCAACAGTAACACTCACACTGCAAACAGTAGGAGTCATCTGCGGCAGAGGCTACAGGTGCAGGGCTGGTGGCAGCTGAGCTCAGGATGTCAGTCTGGGTCAAACACTGCTAATAATACAGGCTAAGATCTACAACAGAAAAATGATGTGCTGAGCAGTTCCAAAGGGGCCAGATAGCCTAACAAAGCACTTTATCCATTATTACATTTTTTTACTTTATTACAGAGTAACAAAACACCATAGTGACCTCCCATGCTACCACAGGGCAGTAATTTATAGTATAATCACTTACAAACTGAATATATATTACTGGGCCTTTTTTTCAGTCACCATGGCTTAAAAATAGCCACCCGTTGGTGGATTGTTTTCCACTGGTGCTCGCTGAAAGCTTGCGTCGGGAATGTGGAGCTGAAACGCTGCGCAAGGCTGCAGCTACTAGGCTAATCCCACTCTTGCACACTCAGGGTAACAGCTCTGCTGGAAGTGTGTGCAAAAACATTCCTGTTAACACTTCTCACCCACAGACGAAATCTCTGGTACGCTTTATTTTGCCTGAGCTAGTTCATCAATATCCAGATATACCCTCAATATGGCCCACCTTTCCCAAACTTTCTAAGAGTAACAAGCACCCTTCAAGTTGTTGTATGGCATTCCTACTTAGGCGATGTTACTAGCACTGCTGAGCACAACATGCAGAATGCAGTGTTGTCTGGCCACAAAAGCAGAATTGCCAGGCCTCAAAATACAACATTAACAAACCACCTCCTACTAAAGGTGAAGGTATAAAGCCACCACCATGCACCGGGAGCTCAGCAGCTGCTTGAATGCCACTATCTGTGTCTGATGAAGAAGACACAAGGAAATATAGAGGAGCTGCTCTAGCAGCGGCCATACCCCACGTGACTGTCATTTGCTTCCTCCCATGAGTTAATTTTCCACAGCAATTTTCTTTCAGTTGGACTCAAGATGCACTAAGACTTTTCTAACCACCCCATGCCCTGTAGAACTTTGTACATCTCCCTACAAGGAAAAAAAATCCACTGCCTCTTATAAACAAACCAAATCCTACACAAGACGAAGTCTGAAGACTCTCTTTTTTGGCAATTGGTTTTTCCATGGATTATGATCTTTACGACTGCCACGTTTTGCTGTATAAAAAAAGTCAGTTTTTCTTAGTTGTGTATCTCCATAGCTATGCCACCTGTAGTGATCACGACAACGGCAACTAAACAACTCATAGTAATACAGGACAGTAATAAAGCTCACTTACAGGAGTATGTGAGCACATTTATTACAGCACAGGTTAGAAGCTGCAGGGAGCAAGGACACTTGTGGCAAGTTGAAATGCAAGTTTTTCCTGTTCCCTGGTTGCAGGTGAAGAACATGAGGGCGCACTCCCTGTGCTCTGTTGCACCTGTTAACTGTTTGTGACTGAATATCTGTGCTATTGGGATGAAAGAAGTTCATTCAGCTTGTGGGCACGATCAGAACCATCAGCTACAAATTCAGATGTTGCTATAAATATACTTGAAGCATTTCCAATCATGAAGTGGTCCTCAGGTCCTCTTACAGGGACTCCTGGTATAGACAAAATTTTGTGTCAAGCTACGGGGTTAGACCCTTATTTTCAGTCTCTATTCCACACTGAAACAAGCTCACGTAAAGCAGATGAAATGATCTAGGTAACCTGGTTACCAGCCCGGGGGTCTACTAGAAGGGAAAAGAGGTTAACACAAAGCCAAAAAATTGGTGGCTTATAGGAAACAGAACTAGTCAGCTAGGTTGATTTTTTTTTTTTTTTTTTGAGGAAATGAGATTTTTGAAATCACATTATCTTGTGTCTGTCTTTCTTCCTCTTTTCTTACACACAGCATATTTTAAACCAGAAGCTGAGTTCAAGAGAAATTTTATCAGCCAAAGTATGGGGTACTTTGAAAACAGCTTTTTTTTTTATGTTTTGATAACTTGATTAACAGTCCCTTGGGTTTTCAACCAAATGCAGAGCACTGGACATAGCTGGTCACCCATGGAGGTCACACAGTAGGACCAGAAGGGCAGAAGTTCCAGAAAATTTATTTTGCATTTCTTCCCTCTGCCACGGCTGGTAGGGACAGATCACCTTGCAGGCAGCTGTACACTGCAGGGTCTAGAAAGAGGTCTTGGTGCCATTCATCACATTCAGCCCCAAACATCTACATTAGCAGCCTTTACGCCTGCGATCCTGCAGGCAGCACCAACCAGAGGAAGCCCTGGGCAGCCCAGCCTGGCCCAGAGCTGCCCGGCTTGGGCAGGAGGTTGGGATGCAGACCCCTGAGGGCCCTTCCAGCCCGAGGTGTGCTGCAAGCCTGCGGTCCTGTCACACGCCAGGAGGCTGGGGTGTGAGAGAATTAAAAAGGAGCTAACACGGTCGAACATGCATGCAAACAAGATACCACCATGCTGGAGTGGAACAAAGACGAGAGCTAGCAGTTAGAGAGCAAGTGGACAGCTAAAAATGAAACACGGTTCTGCTGACTCCACATCCCCATTTTCCCTATCAAACGGACTGCTGGGAAAGGAACACCCTGCTGCCATGTTCCTACTACTGCTGTGGATTAATAAAGTGGATTTGATAATAAAGTGGATTATGAGATCACTGCTTAGAGCTACGGCAACATTGTGGGGCTAAGCAAAGGGGAAAACAATGGTCTTAGAAGGATACAAACTGTTCTGAGAACACATCTGTAATGCATCAAAAGTATGTAAAATTCACTCCTCACTCAGCCGTCCTGAACTTCCTCATGTTAAAAATGAAAGTGAACATAAAATCCCCCAAATGATTTCAGGCTTGCAGCTGTTAGCATGAGATTGAGAAATGCAGTTCCCTTTGCTCTTACAATCTCTTTCAAGTCCCTTTGTTCTTACAGACAGAGTTTAGGACTGTGTTATTCTACAGGAAAAGTAAGATACAGCACATTTATGCAGTAGTCTATGTTCCTTTTCATTGCCTTGCTTACCAGAGCATGACTTCTCAGAGAGCCAAGACCAGTGATGTGCTTGTGTCAAAATGTTTGTGTGCAACAGGAGAACTGCAAACTTGCAGCTTGCTTTTGCTCAAGTGTTTGCTATAGGCTCTGTATACCACCAAGATTTGCCCTGATAACAAGCATTGGTAGTCAGGATGTGTGGTTCTTCCCTCAGTTCTTCCCGTGTGGGCTTTCTACCAGTGCTTTCAAAGAAGAGCCAACCAACAGTGGTGCAAACAAGCAGATGGCCAGACAGAGCTGCTCTCTTAATGGCATGCATTAGTGGAACCACCCCGACAGCAGAAGCCCCCAGCTTGTGCAAGGCCTTGACATGATAACCACGGCTAAGCAGAAGTATTTGCACAATCTCCAGTTATTATTTAATCCAACACCTAGGCCAGAATGTCAGGCTATTGTCTTGCAAAAGCATAGAGTGATGTCAAAGGCCATAAAATTTCTTACAAGATCTTTCTCAATTCAGGCTAAGAACAACACCACATAAGAATGTGACTCAGATATTCTGACAGAGCAGCAGCCGCAGCCTCCAATTCCAGCAGCTCAAGAGCAGGCATGTCCCTGCATATTACTACCCCTCTCGTCTCAATTAGGCAGGTTTCCTTCCAAACAAAAGCTAACAATTTTGCTCACTTTGTGAGAAATGAGGACAGGAGAGCCCATTTCTTACTTCACTCTTCTTCAAAACATATCCCCAAGGGCTAGCCCATGGGCAGGAGCCGCAGCTTCTCTTTAAAGTGCATACAAACTGACAGAAGTCCAAATAAAGTATGGATTATTTTTTTTTTCTCCATGGTTACTCAGTAACCCTGGTAGTCTCTGAGGGAGTTTCTTAAAGACACACAATGCCTCCCCAAGCTGTGCATACAGGTGCCCCCTGGGGAATGGAGAGGAATATGGATATCTCCTAAGCAGAAAATTCCCAAGTACTTAGTCCTTGTACGGGCAGATAGCAAAGGAAGGCTCCTCATGCCAGGGCAGCCAAAGTTCACATAGTCGTCTCACACTGTCACCCCGCCCTACACACACCCTCTTCATTTTTCTGAGGGTATTATGCTCCTTAGCAGTATGTTCACTGCTTCACACTTCATATCTTGGCATCACCTGGAGCTTCATCCAAGCCAAACTTGGCATGCACCTGGAAGGTGTTCCTGCTGGAGGATCAGAACCACACGGCTCAGCTCCAAAGGGGCCAAATTCATCTGACATCCCTATTGGAGCTAGCTGTGTAGCACCTCTAAAAAGCAAGTCATCCCATCGCAAACTAAAATCAGACAGATTTTAGCCCAGAAACGGTCAAAGTTGCTTTACAGTGTTGCAGAGAAAAAGCTTGTTCATCGCAGACCAAGACTGCATGATCAGGCATGACTGGTCGCTAACATCGGGTCAACGTACTACAAGATGACACAGCAGCACAAAACAGGCTGGAGTCAGGCATGGGCGCACAGTTCACCATCAGCCACAGTAATGTCATAGATTTCGTTGCTTTTCCTTTTCAGGCTGGCTCCATGCCAGCTGCAGAAGGACAGGCAGGCAATACCCAGTCCATCATAGAGTCTACTGGTGCAAGAGAAACCTCCCAGATTTTTTGGCGTATTTAAAACAGCTGATAGAGATTTGTAGGAAACCAGCATAGCATGTTATTACTCCCAAGCACTGTGATTTGGTTGAAGAGTCCCAGTGTTAGATGAGCTTCATCATGAACAGACCCTGCCTCAGGTCTTGTCTCAGATTTTCCATTTATGAAAGTATCAAATTCAGCATTTGAGGGATATTCAGTAGGAAAGGATGATGCCAACAGAGGTCAGTGCATCACTGTAACTCAGTCACTCCTGATCTTGGCTAGTAAAAATAGTTCATCTTGTAGATCATGACTTTTTTAAATGGGGGAAGAGAGTTAAAAGATACTTGCAAGTAACATCTTTTAAGAGGAATCATCCTAGTCACTAGCTCATCCTCAGAATAATAGTAGAAGATCAAAGAAACAAAAAAAGAAAAAAAGATTTTTAAAGAAAAAGAAAGAACTTCAGTGAACATAGCATTTTTTGGCATTTCTTCCTCCTCCAGCCCTCCACCACACACAAACTTTTAAAGCAAATGCTGAAAACAAATGAGAAGATTATGAAATTGTCCTGTGTGGTTTTAATTATGAGAGAGGTCACCAACATGACAGGAAATGAACCTGATGAGCTACTGCTCACCTTAGGACACTATCATTGCATCAACAAGGAACTGTATGCGGAGTTTTGACATGAATAAAGCCATTTGTTAAAATAAACAGAAGGTTTGCTTTCTGCTCTGTTGAGAAATCTCTAGTGACAGGTTGTAGAAAATAACAACTCTTTCTCAGTGACCTGCCTCTTAATGAAAATGAAGAGCAGATTCCTAGGATATTGACCTCAAAACTGCCCCTGGCAGCTTCATGCCTGCGTGCTGAGCAGAGCTCACCTACATTGAACAACTGATTAGGACACACTCAGCGCTGACTCAGGTTACTCCCACTCACCCTTGTGAAAGTGGGTGCAAACAGACCTCCTTGGCATTCGGTGCGAGTGGGAGCAGGATGGAGCAATAGCAGCAGCAGCAGCAGCAGCCAGAAGAGGAAAGATGGAGTCTGCAGGACTTGTTATCAGCTTTCCTGGGCATTAATTTTTGCATTCCCTTCTCTCAGCAGTTACTCCCACAAGTTCCCATTACCAGCCCCTGCTGCAGCCTTCATGTCGCCAAAACCCACCAGGTGTTAGCTGGACCAGGAGCCAGCAGATGGGGCTCCTCTGGAGCTCTCCAAATCTAGAGAGTTCTTAAGCAATCCTGTTTGCGCCTCGGTTACCCAAGAGCAGAGATGATAGCACTGATCTCTCTCCAGCTCTTCCAGGTAGACGGTTTCTGTGCATTTGCAGCAAGCTTTCCCCAGCAGGGTATCAGCTGTCCTTGGAGTTCTTTACACCCCAGCCTAACACAAGCAGTGTAATGAACATCACGTGCTGCAGGGAGGGTTATTTATCACAAGAAAAGAAGCTTATATCAAATAAGGGAAAACAACCTGAGCAATGGCAGGCTCCAGTATTCACTGACAGAGAGGACTTCTGTGCTGACCTACACAAATCTTCTCTAGAGAACAGAGCTTAGGGAAGGCCTCCAAGAACCAGCAAGGTAGAAGTGAACATTGTCACTACTCAGCCTCACTGCCGAAAGGCACGAGCTATGCCATCACTCAGTGATCTCCCAGCTAATATTTTAACCTGTTGGCCAATGCCACCCATTTGAGAGAGTTGTCCAGGTCACCAGGACATTAAGGTTGGATTCATCTCATCCAGCTCCACAGATACCTGCATTGTAGATGTCTACTGATGTCTGCACTTACCCAGCTAAGACTCCTTTTGCAAACAACAGGAGTAAATAATTAAAAGGTGCAATCCTCTAGTCTTGAGAAGACATCTAAAATCAGCCTGCTGAGTTATGCCCTGGAGCTGTCTGTTTCTCTCCCCATGTCAGTGAAGAATTTGTTGATTTCAGAGCAATAACCTCTCATCAAAGAGCAGGAACATGCTGGCTGGAGAAGGGGAGGGAGCCCTGGCCCACCTGTGGGTCTGGCAGAGGGGACAAAAGCACACAGCTGTGGCCAGTCATCCCAGGAGCACTGCCTGCAAAGTAGTGAAGCAATCCCACATTGGAAGATACAATTCTAGGTCCCAAACAGCTCCAGACCAGCAAAAAAAAAAAAAAAGCCAAGATAGTACAGTCAAGTTTGTCCACAGTACTCTGTTTTTTTGGACAGAAGGCATAATTTATGCTGAATCACTCATTTAAAAAAAAAAAAAAAACAGTTCCCTAAAATCCTATAGTACAATCTCAAGTTAATCTTCATGGTTTTCCACTGCTTTTCTCCACAGCAATACCGCAATACCCCAGGTCATCTGAACCTTCCATACCTGGTTTACATTTCCTAGAAGAAAGTAAGCACCTGCTTAAGCCTTTCTATAAATGCATTGAAAAGATAATTTTATGTCATATTTCCAGTGTTTGTGGCAGTACTGGCTGTCCTGAATTCCCATCACATAAGCAAGTCCAAGCTGCTCCAAAGAAGGGTGTGCAAGTACTGGGGCAGGAACAGGTAGAAGAAGGCTGAAGGGGGATCCAGGTACAGGCATGAAGTATGGCATAAGGCAGGACTGGCCAAAGTTAGTCTGCCCTTTCACTGCAAAATAGCATCTGACAAGGCATTCAGGAGACAGCTCAAAACTCACCCATAGGCCTTTACAGATGGGGAAGAGCAGGAGGAGGAAGGCTACTGAGTAGGCTTTCTAACAGGAGCTGACAGTGCCTGTAACACAGAAAGCTTCTGGGTCAGTATACACCTTCATTTTCCTAGAGCAAGTTTTATACTCTCAGACCAGAGAATGCTTCCCAAGATGCCCAGCATCCCAAAACTGAAACTAACTAAAATATAGGCACGACTCCCCTTATCTGCTCCAGTCTACCCTCACACTCCTTGGCTTTCTTGCAGCCTGCCCATCACTGCTCCAAACTCTTAATGCACCACTGCACCAACACTCCTTTCCACACTAAATATAGATGGGTCCGTTGTGGACCAGCCTAGCTGCTTGGGCCTAAGATGTTTTAAAGAAGAGGGAAGGTCCTTGCAAAACTGTGGGAGAAGACAGTTCAGATTTCCCCACACACACCCTCTCCCTTCAGATACAAGAAACAATCTGTAGGCACGGAAAGCCCTGCAGAGGATGGAGCAAGTTTCCGCAGTCCTAAGTGTCTCTCCAGGTACAATTCCTCCAGTTCAAGCTTTACTTCCAAATTATGGAGCCTGCCTTCCTGCCACATGCTTTCTCCTACACCTGCCAACATGTCTTTCTCCAATCTGTGCCTTCACATTCATCTTCGTTATCACCTCAGCTTCCATGTTTTTGTCTCACCTCTGATAGCTCTTTTTCTTTCCTTTCTTCTTAAAATCCTCCCAGTGTATCAACATTGTGATATCAGCTGTCTCCAGAAGATACCACACTCTTGCCAGGGTATTCGCTTATGTCCAGTTTTCCCTAATGTTACTTAAGTGCTACTAAACACAGAGTTGAACACTTTCTTCTTTAAGAAGACAGCAGATGAATAAGAATGAGAAGAGTGAGGGTCTTGCACCTCCTCAGAGGTTATCACTGCTTGCATTTACACTTCACGTGAGTCTTATTTTGGCACAGGAGGAGAACCTGATACCAACACCAACTGCTTCAAGCTGGCAATACTGCAAAATGCAGCACAGGCAAACTCAATAAGCTAGTTCTTTCAGCAGCTTAAGTGATCTCCAATCCAAGACAAAATAAATTAATCTACAGCTCTTTCAGCCCTTCAACCTTTCTTCAAAGGACACCCAATTCCTGCTCATACACCTCCCAAGGAGATGCCTCTTGCTCCTGCAGCCATTTTCCCAGTCAGGCCCATCTGCTGACCAAACCCCCACAGGCCATCCAATATTCTTGTTAATACTTTATAGGGCAAGTGGCTTCTCGTTTTCCAAGAGTATTTTCACATGAATAGAGGGTCAAAGTCCAATGTCTCTCCTTTGTCAGCTGTGTATTATTACCCTCTAAAATCTCAATCCACATTGACACAGAGCGATAACAGCAAGGAAGTTGCAAAGATCTGCATTCAAAGTTATGTTTGTAAGCTTGATGCTGATGTGAATATGGAGCATGATAGGGTCAAGGTAAAATAAACAAACTATGCAAAGCCAGTTTATTTCCCCAGAGCAGCTACCTCTTTGTTCTGTCAAGGACTTATTTACTTGCATTAGGTAGCACTTGGTGAACTTTTCATTTAAAGTCAGCTACTTTGTGTCCAGCCCCTCTCTCACTGGCAAAAAGACCATTTTTAGAGTTTCTCTTTGATACAAGGTGGATAATCTGAGCAATAAACAGATAAACAAAGCTTGTTAGAAAAACAATTGTCCTCTTATCCAGGTTTAAGAACTGTATTTACATCTTGTATTCTGCCCACAGTACTAGACACATCAGTAAAAGCCAGTGGAGCAAATCCTACATCCTGTTTGCCAGTTCCAGGCCTGTGAAAGTATGTGGGTGCAACAGCAATGCCAGCACAGCTATGATGTTTAACCAGCTTCATTCACAACCTAGCTCCACTTACGAGTATTTGGAAACCTCAGTTTAGAACAAATTTCCTGGAGAAAAGGAGGCTCGGGGGAGACCTTATCACTTTATACAATTACCTTAAAGGAGGCTGTAGTGAGATGGGGATCGGTCTCTTCTCCCAAGCGCCAACTGAGAAGACGAGGAAATGGCCTCAAGTTGCACCAGGGGAGGTTTAGGTTGGATATTAGGAAAAATTTCTTCACTGAAAGGGTTGTGAAGCATTGGAGGAGGCTGCCCAGGGAAGTAGTTCAGTCACCGTCCCTGGAGGTCTTCAAAAAACATTTAGATGCAGAGCTTAGGGACATGATTTAATGGTGGACTTGGCAGTGCTAGGTTAAAGGTTGGACTGGATGATCTTGGAGGTCTTTTCCAACCTAAATGATTCTACGATTCTATGAAATAGGTTTTGACAAAGATATGTCTTTTCAAGCAGGTGAAAAGGCTAGTCAGGCTGTCCCACAAAAGCTAGGAAACACAAGGACCAAAGCATCCCCCGCTGAAAGCTTATTCCCAACACACGCAGAAGCATGCAAGAGAACTAATATTTATCCAGCCCAATATACATTAAGTATAGTAGTGTACACTAAACACAGAAAATACTTAGAAAAGCTTATGGAAGGCAGGACGTCCAGAGCAATCCATCACAAGGGAAACCAGCTCCCTTCAGCCACCACTGCCTTGTTGACAAGCTCCCTTATGTTCTGCCTCAGACCCACACCAGGAACATGCCTCATCAGCAGGTTACCCCTGGGCAGACAGCAGCCTCCCTACCATGCCACACGCCGTGTGGGGCTGACCCACACCAACGCACCTGCTCGGTCACCCAGAGAGTACCCTCACCAAGGACTATAGGTACCGTATTGTTCCCAAAATGCACAAAGGGAATAAACCCAATCCCATACCTCCTTCCTTCATGCCTTCATCCTGCTCAAGGCAAAGAGCCTTTGCCTTAGTTTGATTAACGAGGCTGGAGAAAAGCCCCACCATGGTTTTCAGTAAGCACTTTTTAGGAAGTAAAATCATAAAACAATAATTTCTGAAATCTGAAAAGTGAGATAGTGGGCCTTTGGGCAACAGAGAGAAATTCGTCTTCCACCATTTCCTTTCTGGAAAGCCCTGCTAAGCTGGGAGATATCCCAAAGCACCTTGGAGTTTGAGTGGCACACACAGTATCTCCCTTTAGAGATGGAGGGAGGAGCGGCTAGAGAATTGCAAACCAGAGAGCCTGGCTTGTATGCCCAGGGGAGCTCTAGAAATAAAAAATATGAGAGCAATAAGGATTTCTCACCAGCATACTGTTTCAAAACAATCTACTTTGCCTTTCTGGCAGAGCACATAGCCTAGTAGATAGACAATTTTGTAAATAATTGGATATTTTTTAATAAATGAAGTGTCTGCATATATTTCCTACTTTTTTTTTAATTAAAGGTTAAGACACTTGACTATCCTCCAAACATTCTGCCTTCACATTCCTCTCCAGAGTGGGTAAACAGGAAGTCTTGCACAATTGTCACTGTTCTTTATACTAGTTTGGCATAGGCATGGTGCCAGAAGGCATTTAACACCTTAGCTGGTAAGAACCCCCAGCAGCTTAATTACTACTGGAATTGTAACTGAGACGAAAAAGGAAAAAAAAAAAAACCAGCCTAGTGGTTTAGCAAACATTAGAATGAGCTGAACATTTTATTTCTCAATCAAGCTGGCTTTGTGCAGCTGTATGGACTCACCTATCTTCCAGACCAAGGTAGGAGTGAAGCAGAGCGATGGGCCAAGAGCCTTTATCCTGTGTTACCAATTATCAGGTCAAGTAGCAGAGGAGGAAAGTGTTTGCTAATGACCTAAATTAATCATCTAGAACAAGCACTGGAAAAGTACCTAGCACAGGTTTTGCAGTAGACTCCAGGTAACTACATTGAAATAATGTACTCTGGAAAAGCCTGTTTAATGGTCAAATAAATTCAATAGTGCTTAGTGAGTAAAGATCCCTTATTGGCTCCCTGGATCCCAAATTTCTTTCAGGACTGTGGCCCAGTCCAACTGCAGGGGTCAAATATACTGCTTACCTCCCCCCTGTCACATTAGACGTTGTCCTGGCACATGTGGTTTGAGCTGCCCTCTGCCTGATCACAGCCCTGTACCAGGTCTGCTGCTTGTCAGCAGGACTGCAACACATACAGGAGTTGAGCATTATATTTTGAAAGGAAGAAATCAACCCGGCCTTGTTCTTTCAAAAGTGCTAGCAGGGACCCCTCGCTGGGAAAGGGGTGCTGTTTCTGGAGAAACCAGCCAAATTTACAGGCAATCTGCATACCACCCCATACAAACTGTTTGACATTTTGAGATGGCTAACTAAAGGTTCCTTGCTGCTCCATGCATGGGTTATTTTGGGAGATTCTTCTCCTGAGGCATCAGGTTCTTATAACCTTCTCAAAGTGCAGGGTGTCTGAGGGCTAACTCAAGGCTTTGAGAAGCAGTGCTGGAAAGGCCAGATACCTCAGAGAAAGACACTGAAACTTCTGATCTGGTAAATGATGAGTACTATTGACCTCTTTGTAACATCACAAAGTGACAGCATTAAGGATTTGAAAATGTATTATGTGCTGTCTATCTTTTCAGGCAATGTATAGATACCAAATTCAATGCAAAGGCTAGATTTCACTGATACCTACAGGTCTCAAGCATTCTCACATAATGAAAGTAAACCTTTCTCTAGAAAGTAGCTAGAGAAATTGAAGCAAAAGATAGATCAAAATGAATTGATTCAATGAAGAATTGTTGCATGAGTACTAAGTTTTTCCTGAAAACACCTTCTGGAGCTCCTCCTGAGATCAAGCAGATCCCCACAGAGCTGTATCCTCTGATGGGACAGAACCTGCTGCCCCAACTGGGACCAAATGGGTCATAATGGTTCAGTAAATCCAGCCCAGCACTGGGTTATCATTTAAATAACCTCTAAAATACACCTTGAGTTGGGATTTCTGTACTACTGTGGTATAACCAGCTCCTGCTCACAGGACAATGAACTGAAGTTCATGGGGTTGTAGGAGACAGGGATAGTTTTGTCGGGGCCAGGTTTGCCCAAATCCAGGAAACATTGAGAGACCCCCTGTCCCCTCCCATGACACTCTCTGTTTTCACACAGGCACATCTGCCACCTTTTTCCAAAGTGCATTTCACTTGCTCACGTGTGAGAAGCTCTTTCTGCCCTGTCTGCAGTGCATGCAGTAGAAGCAACAAGAAGAGGTGAGCAACTTCACTTCTACCTCTCAGCTGATCAGTCTGGACAGGTTTTGGACAGGACCTGGCTCCCTGCAGGTGTGCTGAGGCCTTTGGGAAAACCCCATATTAAGGAGTCCCTTCAACCAAGCCAGTAGGGGTCCCAGCATCCCCAGCTCTTGGCAGATGTTATTGGAGTTGCAAGGTCAGTATCAAAGAAGAAAACAATCATATCTGACAAATATTGAGTGACAGGGAAGAATTCACAGTATGACACCCAAAATTACTGATGCTTTCTTTCCCTGACTGTTTCTTCCATTCTGGAGCAAAACTAATAAAACGTAAGATAAATATTCCAAAGTCCTCCTCTAACCAGTTTGAGTTTTAGTTTTTAAACACACGTTTCTTAAAAATAAACCTCCTTGAAATCATGATGGCCTATATTAAAGTTAAGATCTACTGCAGCTGTTAAAATAACTTCAATGAAAATAATAGTCAAGCAGTGTAAGTTTCAGACTGAAGGCTCTAAAATGAGCAGCCTACCAAATTGGCAGAAGTAACTAGCTAAACACCTGGACCCACAGCACTGAAAGTGCCCCATCAATTTAAATCTTCACCAGACTGATACCTTCCTCATTTCTTCATGAAACTGGAAGGTGTTTTTTTTTTTTTTTCCTCCATTTCAGTTTGCCCTTTGGACAGCTTAAAAACTAGTCCATGGAGAGTTCAATTTTCTAGCTGAAAGTTTTGGAAGGAAGAGTTAGTTCAATTCACAAACTACAAGTAACACTGCCTCTGTTTAATAAACAATCTTTTACATGTAAAACTTACTCCTCCTTCATCTATGTAGTGCATTTAACAGTCTCGTTCAGCTCATAATGCTTTCAAATGCTGCAATTTTCTGCATTTTTAAGTGGAATCCTACTTTCCATGTAAGACACAAGGTTAGGGTGAGGGTCTCCTGCATGAATCCTGAGAGGCCAGTCTCAGCTTTGGTGCAGGCATTTGTATGGGAGAAAACCCTGCACATCTTGGGCAAAGGGAGAGATATCAGTAAGCCACATTTGCCCTCCTGGAGAAGAAAGAGGAGGTGAGGGTAATGCAGCCAGGAACCTGAGCAGATATGCACAGCACTGAAGGCAGGGACAAGGATTTCATACTTGACACTGAGCAATATGGACCACAAAGAGACAAAAGAAAGCTGACAAAAAGTGAGATTACTCTAAGTGGAGATAGAAACTCATGGGGGAGAGAAGAAAGAGAAAATTTGAAGGGAAAAGAGAAAAAGCCAGTAAAGGAATGAGAAAACAGGAAACAGGAGAGGAAGAGAGAAGCCACGCATGCAATAAGAAGTGATGGAAAGCAAAGGGAAGTCCACATGTCTGTGTGCAAATATGACATCTGGCAGGACAACTCTATGGAGCATCAGTTTTCAGTATCATAGGCCATCCTGGTAGCTCACAGCCTGTTTGTATCCTGACCATGTGTACTCACCATATTTTCTGCATTCATAATTGAATGCAGAAAAAAAAATCCATAAACACCTTTTAAATACGGTTGCATAGTTTATTTTCAAGGCATAAATGGTGTCCTAAAGACAAGACAGGAAAATTTGTGACAAAGTAAATGGAAGCAGGCTAGCAAGGATCTAACATTGGAGCCTGAATACTACAAGTAAGTGTGATCACTAAGAAAACACCCTGGGGGAAATTCCACAGCAGAGGAGCAGTCCAGTTCCAGTCATCACTCTCAAAACGTGTATTAAAATCTGCCATATCATTGCTGCTACATCACTGTATCATGAAGAGACAAACCAGGAGTCAGATCTGCTTCAGGAACCACACACGAAAATCCAGAGTTGGTCATTGGAAAGCTCAAAAAAACTAAGCTCAAGCTCAAAGAGTTTTAAGTAAAGTTACAAAAGATATCAAGATGTAACACAAATTAACTTTCTTTCTCTAACTTACTGTGTAGCAATATCTTCAATTCAAAACAAGCAAATTCTCAAACATAGGTTTAGAAATCCTCACACAGATGAATTCTGTAGTTCATTGGACTTTCCCTTATCAGAATTACTACAAGTCGCAAGCACTTCTCATTTGTTATTTAGCATTAATGTTCAAGCAGCAAAGAAGTTCTGTGGGATTCCTTTAACGCCCAGGCCTGTTATCTGTTTAAGAAAGACAGAAAGAAAGAAAGAAAAGGAAGAAAAGAAAGGAACAAGATAAATCTCTGACTGAGCACAATGGAAACATCCAAACGTACAAAAAATGTCATAGCAACCTATCCCTACATCAAGGGGCCCCTGCTTCAAAAGGAGCCCAAAAAGAGTTGTTACTTGGAGTTCATTAGAACCCTTTACCATTAAGATCTTCAAGATTACCAAGCACTACTCATTAATTTTGCTAATTTACACATTATTTGTGACTATTACATGTGGTACTTAGCTCTGTGTTAACCAAAAAAGTCATAGTAACTTTTAAATCACTTTGCCCATACAAGACAAATATGAGTTTGAAAAATACCAATTCCCTTTTATAGCTGAAGTACTGAGGAACAGAGACAAAAAAGGCAAGGTTCACAATCACCTTTTGGTGTTTAATTCTCCTGTGGCCTACTAAACTCTGCTGCTTGACAGATCTATCATTTCTCAGCCACGGGAAATCTGTTCCAGGCACTGCTTTCAATTAGGAGGTCCCAGATCCCAGATTAGATCCCCATCCCTCCTGGAACATGTCTTCATCCTATTGCCAAACTGATAATACAGTTTAATTTTTTTCCGTTTCCCCTCACTAACAGCCCTACCCTTTCAGGTTATGGTCAACTTTCAGGGAATGATAGCAACTGCTGTTTCAGAGCAGCATTTTATTCTCCTGATGCACTTTTTGCTAATGGACTGAAAAATGAAGAGAGAAAAAAGCTTTGGATTCAAGAGCCATGGACAAAAATATGCGTTGTTAATTATTTAAAAGGTAGCACGCACTTTTAGCAGACTAAAAAAATCCCAGAAGTTTTGGGATCAACATGCAAAGTTTTGCCCTGGCAAATGTAAGCATTTAATTTTTGAAGGAACAATCTGTGATGTAGATGTTTAGATATCATGGCACAACTGAAAAATGAGAATTAAGGGAGAGAAATTTCCAAAACTGATGAAATTATAGTAAGAAATAGGAGCGAGACCCAATTCCTTACAGTATATTACAGAATATGCTATACTGACACACAAGTATAGGAGCTGCAAGGCCTGAGAGGTCTGATTTACAGAAAGACATCGAATCTCATCACCTTGAAAATCTCTCCTGCATGGGGCTCCTTGGCGAGGGTGGCCTCATCCAGTCCATCGTAGGCAGACGTCACGTACATTTCCGCGTAGTCTTTTCCACCAAAGCAGCAGGAGGTGATCCTCGGCGTCGGCAGCCTCACAGTTTGGATTCTTTTTCCTGGGAAAAATACGAGACTATTTCCCAATTCCCTTTTTCCAGGGAGGATGTAGACGTGAAATTACTGTCAGTGAGGGTGGAGCGGCTGCGGCTTTCGCTCAGAAGGCGTTCGCCCTCCAGACAGAGGCCCAGCCGCTCGGGCAGGCTCCCCGCAAGCAGGGCGCCGCTGGGGCAGGCCTCACCCGTCTCTGGGTCGACGCGGATCACCCTCCCGCCGTCGATGCAGGCCACCCAGAGCTTCCCCTCCGCGTCGATGCACATCCCGTCAGGCATCCGCTCCTCCTCCTCCAAGCGGTACACGAGCCTGGGGCAGGCTGCAGGCAGAGGCACGAAGCCCGGTGACCTGGGCTGGCACCAGCTCTCTGTCAGGTCCCCGTGCTTGCCCGCAGACAAGCTCACGCTCTGTGAGAAAGACGTGCTGCAAAATTCATGCTGCGTAGGCATTTCAGAGCGCTCCTGCTCCTTACCGAGGGGCGAGGACCAGTGCCCCGTCCCCGTGACTGACCTCCCAGCCACACGCCATGCCATGGCTGCCGCAGGCACGGCTGCTGCTTGCGGGCCCCGCCGCTCGTGGCAGCCCGGGCGTCTTGTTGTGGGCGATGCAGCCCATGAGTAATGGCGTCTCTCCGGGGTAAAGATCAGGACTGCGGTTATTTTAATGGCCAGTAAAGCTCCCGTTTTGACTAGACACTGGCACCTTGTTGGCGGGCTGGGCTGCGGTGTGGGCCCTGCAGTCGCTGCACCACCCGAAAATACAGGCACCAGCACAGGGCCAAGCCCGGCAGAAACGCAGGGTCATCGGGATTTCGTATTTGGCGGGGGGGGGAGTGGCGTTAAATCTTCTTTAGAAACCTTGTCTCCTAAAATCTTAGTGGAGAAAACTGAAATCTGAGTAATTGCAGTTATTTTTTGTGATTTTCAACCATGGTTACAGCAAGGCCACACTGATTAGAGTACAAGGGAAGGCAGTTCAGCCATTTAAATTCCCACAGAGTACAACAGGTTGATACAACACAAAAAAACTTCATGGAGTTTTGAAATGAGTTTACATTGGTTGCACTCGCACTTGAATTTCCTTTCTGCAGATATATAATAAAAAATGTTTGTCCAGAAAATGACTTTAAGTGAAATTTGCCAAACGTCTGCAGGCAACCTGAACTTCAGAACTGAGAAACTTCAGTCACAATGATAACTGGATTTCTTAAATACAGTTCTGAGATATGCACGCATGTTCATTCTGTATTTGCAATTATGGAGCGAATACAGTTGAAGCATTCCACTAGATGGCACTGAAGAATAAACAGCATCCCATAAGCTAACGCTCAGTATAAATGGCTTCGTCCCTGCAAATCCTTGGACAGGTCTAAATATGAGCCGTCTATCCAGGTGAAACTGCCGAAGTCAAAGGACTGTCAAAAGATTGTTCACCTGCACTATAACTAAATTTGAGAAAAATCATGGTCATCCTGCTGAGAAGCTGTAAGCAGAAGACAGATATGAGATCTGTCAGATAAATCACAACATATTACACACCCAGGTCTTGCTGCAGAAAAAGCAATAACACTACTTGCCACCGGATTTAGGAAAGCACATGTACCGATCTTTCCAGTGTGCACGTCATAGCTGAAGGCATGCACAGCGTATGCCAGGCTGTCGATGTGAAAGAACGTCCTATGGTCCAGGGACCAATCCAGACCATTGGAGATGTCCACCCGGTCTAACTGTTTTATTACCGAAAGGTCAGGGAAAAGAGTATAGAGAGCCCCTTGTTGTCTCGCTCGGACCCCCGGTGCTGTCTCTTCAGCCATTGTACCTGAAATGAAAGCAGGAGCGTCGATTAGGAAGAAGAAGCTTATTCGTGCAGGAGTGGCTTCCTCATGCTTGGTCAGAAACTGCCTTTAACTTTTAATAAGAAGTCCTAGCACCAGCTATCATTGTTATGCTCATCTTTAAATTTTCATGAAGTGATCTACCACTCATTTGATACTGAATGCCCCCATGCAATATTATATATTTCCCTAGCTGCCTAAAACAGGGAGAAGAACATCACCATCCCAAGGTAGCACCCAGTGACAAAGCAGCTGAACTATGGAGCCACTGCAAGGATGGAGAGTTTGCAGAAATGTGCCTGGAGAGGGCCTAAACATCTGAGGATGGCAAAGGCCCCATGGGATACAGCAGAACAATAGAAGAGGAGAAAAATCCCCTCTTTGTGGTGGTGAGAATGGGACTAACTGGGTGCTGTCAGACTGGTGAGATGGAGAAAAGGAGCAGCCAAGAGCAGCTGCCCTGGGAGAAGTGATCCTGGCCAATGGCAGGACGAGTTTCTGCATCTCTATGAGGTTTTGGTCTTAGGTACCAAAGACTGAGAAGAAAGCCTCAAGACACCAAGGGCTGAGGTTTTGCTCACAGCCCTCAATGAGAGAAAGCAGAGATGTAGGCAAGTGTCATATGCTCTTGCTGTTGTTGTTTGTAGGCTACTTTTATTATTTAAATAGGCTGTGACCTTAAAATACAGGTGCTGTAAATCACACGGCTACCTCAGAAACAGGTAAAGAACAGAGGTGAGATATCTTTTTTTTAATCAACTTATGCCTCATTGTTGTACTCGTTATTTAGTTTCTGATTCACTCTTCTCCGAGAAGAGAGCTCTACAATGAAGGATGGTAAGTCCCCTAGAGGAGACATTTACATTTTCTTTCAACTGTGACAATCTTTCTGTTGGCTTCCCATTTTATAAGATTTCTTGAGTTTGTTTTACAACATTCAGCCAAAACTGCTGTTAAAATCATTGATCCACTGCACACATCTAGGAACAAGTGTACAAAGCAGTTTTTTCTTTGCTTCTCTCCTATTCTCACTCTTAACTCTAGCGACACATCAACCCTAAAGCCAAACAAATTCTCCAGTTTTGGCAAATTTGAAATGAGAAGACATGGCTGGCTGGCAGAGCAAGTGCAGGGCCATTTTCACTCACATCAGTCGTTCTCTGTTCCCAGTGAGGATGGCTGTGCTTGGGAGCAAAACAAGCACGGGGATCCCTGGCTGCATTGCAACCGGTGGCAAAAGCCCTGCTTGCCTGCCGGAGACTCTCTGCCAGCATCATCTCCCACGGGCTGACCAGGGGCTGCACGCGAAGGCTGCAAGCTGCAGCGCCTGCTTCAGTTTAGGAGCCACGTCCTCCTCTGCACCTCTAGAAACCTTCCCACCCGCCTAAGTCTTTTGCTGGCTTTCTACCGCCTGCATAGGCAGACTTTTGGGAAACACAAGCCAAGTAGAAGTGGAGCCTTCCTGTTTGACGGCCCTTGTGGGCAGCCTCTGCCCTCATCCAGATGAAAGGATTTGGAATCGCTTGTCCTCCTCTGTTGGGTGTTCAGAGGCTGAAGCTGCGGCTGAGCAGAGCACTCACAAGATGGCTCGCACTGGCGGCAGTGGTTTTTGTGGGGAACTCAACAAAGGAATCGAGAACGCGGAATAAAATGCACTGTATGAAACATACTGCCATTAGTTCCTCTTTGCTCAAGGGGAAATTTCTGCCAGGAGCTTACCAGCAAAAAACCTCCCCTTTGGATCCACTTTCCCGTCATTGAACCTGTTGTTGGGTTTATCCTGCTCGAGCTCGAGGATGTTGGTGACCTTCTGAGTGTCCCAGTCCAGAAAGGCAAACCTGGTCCCCAGGGCGATGACGTAGCCCCCGCACTGCCGCAGTGCCACCGAGCCCACGCGGGCATCTGCAGGCGAGAGGGAGTGGGAGACGATGGGTTTGTCAGTGGGACCTATCCCACCCCACCTCACTGAGGGCATCCGGGCTTGATCGGGGCATCCCTGGCCCAGGAAAGGCTGAGCTGATGCAAACAGAGCAAGGGCAACATTTCTCCAGACCGTCACCTCTGCAATGTTCTCCTCCCCTGAGGAGCACAGCTTGCCATCTCTATGTTCTCCATATCTTTCCACCTTCTGGGTGGACACAGCCCTCAGGACCATACCTCTTCCTCTGCAGACACAGAGAAGACTCATGAGATGGAGCAGCGAATGCCCTTAAAGGCAGTGGACTCTTACCCACAGACACACTCTGCACCTCGTTGGTGACTGTGCTCCAGCGGCAAACCTTCTGAGAGTTAATATCAACGTAGACGAGCGCGTTCTCCCGTTCTTCCCACACCGGGCACTCTCCCATCCTGTTCTTCTCCTTCACAACTGACTCAATTCTGATGGAGGAGGACATGGCCTGAGGGGAAGTGAGTCAGTGACTGATTTAACAAAAAGTTCTCGCTGTGGGGATTTTTCATACTGACAATGCTTAAAAGTGGAATTTGTGAATGGCAAAGCCCCCCAGATGCCACAAAATGGAGCAATTGAGGAGGATGCTGTGACATTTTGATGGTCTCTGGTTTTATCCTGCCCAAGCACCTCCTGGGCCAGGACTGAGCTCAAGGAGCCATGACTTCTCCTAAGCAAATTTCTCCCAGGTGAGAAGTGCCAGAGAAAGCCCAGGAGAAGACAGGAAACGTCACAGCTCACATTTATTCCCCACGTGAGCTTTCTGACACTTACTCAGGTCAATTTCCCCCCTCAGCATCAGGGTCTTTCGGAGGCTGCCGTGCCCCCGGGCTTGCGGGCTTCCTGGGGATGCCGAGCCATCGGCTGGGGACCAGTGATGCCCCCAGACTGTGGGAGGGGACCTGGGCAGGAGCTGGGTATGGATGGGGAGGAGACATCATTGCAGAGGAACAAAGTTCTGCCTCATTAACACTGAGGTATTAATTATTCTCCACATAATACCAGCTGCAGGTTGGCAGCACTGAAGAGCCACCAGGGCCACTGCAAGCTGGGTGCCTGTTGCCACACCAAGCTGGTGTGCACATGCAAACACCCGGCAAGCTCCTGCCTTTGAAACCCTCCCGCATTGCTTCCAGCCCAAGCGTTTCACACCAGCCAGCCCCGTCCCGCTGCCATGGCTCCAAGCGCTGCGGCAGACCCTGAGTTTCACCATGTGCCAGGCTGTCATTGCCCCTTTTGCTGCTGCAGGGACAAAGCCGCTTGCGAAGCTCGCATCCCAGGTGCCTGCTCCCACCAGGGGCTGATCCCCTCTCCAAGATCCTTTCCAAAAATCCTTCTTGCTTGCATCCCTCTGCCCCACAGTGCTCCATTGCTTCCTTGGGCTCAGCCGCTGCCTGGCGGGGGCCATTATTCAGCTACTACAAGACAAAGGGACATCGGTGGCTCCCTCACTCAACGCTGATGGAGACGCCGTGCTGCACCCACCCACCAGAGATGAGAGAGAGGTTCCCTGGGAGCCAGCCAGTCCCTGACACAGCATTCTTCCCATAGCTTACTATTTTAGTGCGGGCATTGTTTCCCAGCAGGTGAGCTGGGGATAAGATTTGCAGATAATTAATTAGCGCTAATACACTTCAAAGTAAGCGGGAAGAGCCAGTAATCACCATGAGTGGAAATGCCTACATTTGGGAACCAGGGACCATTCCTGCTCTCCAGTCCCAAGGCATGCATGACAAGGAGAGGTTCAAACAACTGATTTTTTCCCCAAAATGTATCCATCTCTCCCCAAAAAGGGCGTCTGAAGAATGTGCTGAGGGTGCGAAGCCAACACGCAGGGTAGGAAGTGATTTTGTACACAGGCGTTATGGTATGGGGTGGTAGTTTCTCTTCCTCATCATTTTTTTGCCCAATTGCCATATCTATATGACATTTATATGCAACATACGCTGAGTGTCTCCAGGTCACACCAGCCACGATGGCCAGGTTCCAGCGTAGAAGGACGCAGGCAACATCGGGTCTAAAGTATAAACGAGGCTATGCCATGAGATGCCAGCAAAAATCAACCCTCTAAAACCTGTTAAGCCGTGCTGGAGCTGGAGGAGTGTTTCTGTGGGGTTGAAATTTGGTGTCACATGACTGCAATATTTGCTGCCTGGCACCTGGAGACCTTTAATGCTGGCACCATTGTCATTGAGCCATGGTCTGGAGACCCTGGAGCTGCTCGCAGCCCCAGGCGCTCGGCAGCCAGCCTGCCCTCCACTCGCCTCCAACAGGCGGAAAGTTGCCCGACCTGCAGCCGCCGGAGTGTATTTGTTTCGTTGGCTGTTTCATTGACCCAATGAATGAGCCATGATCAAAAAATGAAACCACATTATTTCTATTCCCACCGGCTCCCGTTTCATTTACCACTCCTTCCCCACCTTCTGCTGTAACAAAGCGGGGGCCAGCAGGTAAGGGACCACAAGGTGCTTATTCACAGACCCATCCCGAGGGGCACGCACGCACCTCACTGCCAGCAGTTTCATACGGCACAGACAGGGGAGAAACCAACCTGTCCAGCACCAGTTGCCCGCTTACCCCTTGCTGGCACGGGGTGTTTTGCTTTGCTCTCTCTTTTAAAGGATTTTTAGCTTTGCAATCTTCAAAGCAATATGGAAAAAGCCCTAGAAATCCCTAAAATGTCCCCAAAACACACGTAGGTGTACACTGAAAGTCTCCACAGGTGGGGATGCTGCTGTGTTGCAGGAGCTAGGCATCAGGGACGCTCAGATGCTGGCATCACCGCCCTGGTGCTGAGCCCCACAGAGCAAATCTGTGGGACCCCAGCACCGCGCCCCAGCTCAACACACTGCGACGGAGAGCTGCGTCGAAGTCCTCGGGCACTCGAGACTGCAGGTTTGCGGGCAAGCAGTGCGATCCAGCAGCTCACCACCATTAGGCGCCTGCACCCGTCCCAGCAGTCCACGTCCTGCCGCACCCTCCCTGCCCGCACCCCGCTCCTCCACGGAGCTGCGCAGCAGCAGAGCTCAGGGAGCACAGCATCTCGCCGGGAAGTGATGAACTGAGCCCAGAAAGCGTTGTTCAAAACATCCCAGGCTCATCGCCTCGAGCGAGGCATCCTTCTGCCTCCCATCGTTTTGTGCAGCACCTCTCGGCCTGCTGGCCACGGCACTAACACATCAGAGATGAGTGTGCAGGATAAAAATAGCAATTCCAAGCAGAAACCACCAAATCCTGATGTATTCTCCCCAAAAGAAATACAAGAGGTTAAAAATCTCACGTTCATCCTGGCTATATCCCCTCTGCAAAATTTTATTGGCATTTCAGCCTCCTGGAATCACGCCTAAACCCCTTATGGAAAGTAAATGGCTGATGGGTGTCGCTGACACATTTTCCAACTTAAATTGTTTAAAGTTGTCGGAATTTGGAGGCTAAGAATGAAAGAACATCCACTCTGAAATAAAAATAAAAAATAAAAGTAAAAAAACCACCTTCTTTCTGGTAGTTATTTGAAAATAGCCATTCTCATCGTCAGGACACATTGCTTTTAAAAATTATCTTGACACAAACAGTAAATTTCGGTACCCTTAAGATACAGGTAAAATACAAACTAATGACTGGCATTAAAGGGTTTCTTTGCTGTTTCTCTCTTCCCCTCCCGTGCCAGCACACATCATTTCATTTTTAATTTCAAGCCAAAGCTTTGAGCAAGAAGACAGACAGATAAAGCTTTTAATGTGTGTAGAGGGAAACAGTAGTCCATGTAAACCAAGGAATTTTAAGCACAATTTTCCCTCCGTCAAGCAGCTGAATAGTTCTATCAGGCTGTAGGGCACCAATGCAAAACTCCACAGTTAATCAAAACAACACACCTGCCGAGGAAAATATTGCAAGACCTGGGTTGATGTCTCTTTTCCAGCGCCGGTCCAATGAAACCGGCTGCCGTTTCCAGAGCCAATTAAAAATGTGCAATAGCTGATGTTATCTGCAGCGAGCAGGTAACTTGCTGCATTTTCTATTCAGTCAGCAGTCACATGAGCCATGAGGCACAGACCAAGCCCCTCCTGAATGGCCTGGCTGGCAGTGCCAGCAGCAGAACATGTGATAGTGAAAAGTCCTTGCTCAGTGTTTTTCTCATGTCACGAGAGCAAGAGAGGAAAACAGACATTGCACCACGCGTGTGCCCCGGGGCTAGCCCAGTCTCACCAAATTTAGGGGCAAATGAACGTCTCAGATGATAAAAAGGGGAGGTTGATAAAAGATGCAGGGGAGGGTTTTGTAGTACAAGTCGCTTTGAACGATAAGGAAAAATTACTCCTGTGATGAAGGTGTATTATCACCATTAAGACTTGGCTCCCACTCCTGGCCGTGCCACAAGCTGCCCGCGAGCAGCCGCCTGCTCCCTGCGCCAGCTCCTCTCCCCAGGTGCAAAGCCCGGGGAAGCGCTCCGGCACAGGAGCTCGGCGGCTGCCACGGATGCTGCAGCACCGAGGTGCTTGGGGTAGCTTTAAGACTTCGTTTTTTTTCCCCCTTCTCCAGCGTTGGCCATGTTTTGGTCTGTGGAGGCGCGAGTGGGAGATGCCGAGCACCCTCTCCCACCCATCCCCGCTCCGCAGAGGGAGGCAGCAGCGGCAAGGCGATGCCGATGCAGGGTCCGGCAAGGAGGGGACGGGCACAAGCGTGCTGTGGGGATGGGGTCCAGCTGGGGAGGCAGCCAGAGCCACCACCAGGGTCCTGGCCACGGGGCACCGTGCCAGGCTGTGCCTGCTGCAGCGAGGGGAGGAGCGGGGGCCCCCGGCGCAGCTGGAGGCAGGGTCCTGCTCGCGCAACTCGGCGCGAAGGATGGAAGCCGCTTGGGAGGAGTCGGCCCTGAACCAGCACGCGGGAGGAATGCATTTCTTTACCCATGTGAGAACTTAACAAGTGCTTTAACTTGATGCTCACATGATTCATGGGATGAACGTTTTTCCCAGATAAGCAAAGAACCGCATTAGACCTAGGACTATCCTGCCATAGTCATCATCAATCCAAATTCAGAGATTAAAAAATTACAGCCATAAAGCAGAGACACACACAGATATTTCTTGCCAAAAACCCAGTAACACTTCCAATCCAAATTCCTGCCAAGATCACCGCGTTACAAGCAGAGCGGTCATGCCCAAGGACCAGCCTCAGGCTGCCCTCGCCTCGCAACCCAAGCTGCCGGCACCACTCCCGTGTCAGCACAAACCCTCCGTCTCTGCCCACCCTCACAGCATTTTTTCGTATTACTCTACACTTTCCTTCTTCCCATCTAAACTGTAACTTTGAAGAAGATTTCAGGTAGAATGATACCATTTTTTTTCTTCCACAGCATCTTAAGCTGGATGAAATATTTGAAAGCAAAATTCCGTTTTGAGATAATTTGAATGGCTTTCATTTAAAAAGAAAACAACGGGTTCTTGGGTGCAGAAAAAAAAAAAAGAAGCAGTCTTTTCTCTACAAAATACTTTCTAAAGTATTTTTTCCTAAAGGAATTTTAATGGAGAAAACCATGTTTCCCATTCAGCTCCTTTATTCTGCCAACTTGAGTTACTTCCTCACCACACACTGCGGCAGAGTAAAATCAAATCACGCAATGGGAGGAAACATTCGCCTCACCACAATAAAAAATAAACTTTGCACGCTGCCCTGCTGGCAAGCAGCTGGGATGCAACACCATCCGCCGTGCCAGGCGCAACGGCAGCTGCGAGAGCGGTACCGGAGCTCGTCTCGCTGAGTCACTCAGGTAGCAACGAGGAGTTTCCCCCAGCACCAGTCAGTCACAGCCGCTCTCCTGCCCGGCCCCCGAGGGGCCCCCAGGACCACGGCCACCCCAGGCCTGACATACCCGCCGGTGGGTCTCGACCCCAACAGAGCACTGCTCCCACCCCATTTTGCACCATCTCTTCGCTTTTTCCTCATTCCCGCCCCACTGACTCCTAGTCTACTGGTACAGCAAGCATGGCATCTCCCACCCCTGGTCCGCCACTTAGATGTCCCCTGTGTCTGTCTTCCCAGACTTGGGAAGTCCTTCCAGGACTTAAAGGCTTCGTGGACTTTGGGGACAAGTGGTGCAAACCTGCAGCAACAAGTGCATGTATTTATTCTTAGCCAGCCAAATATCATTTTAACTATTTCCAGAACTTGAATAGCCTACCCCCACCATGCACTTCGTCTGTTTCTAACTTTGCTGGTTTACAAAGCAGAAATTTATAGCAAAGTTAGCCAAAGGCAGCCACACGCCCCTGTACCTCTGTCTGAGCGCTTCCTACCCCTCTGCAGCGCTTTCTTCTGGGCTGGCTTGCTCGCTCCTGTCCCGCTGCTTCACTCTCCTCTGATGCCACTGCTGCTTCTTATAGTCCCTAGTTTTTCCCAACGCAGTGTAGCTGGGGGAGTGTATCAAGGCATTAGCGCACCATACATATTAATGTAGTATTTAAATACTGCTATTTGTCTTCTGCTACCTACAGGCGTACACTCAGACAATAGCACTGAATTTGTTACTGCAACTATGCAAATATTTAGTAAATCCGTCGCTCCTCTCCTTTTTCACAACTCCCCAAATTACCCTTGTGTAGCTTCATCTCCTTGAGAGTCCAGCCCAACTTTTCTCTCTCTGGAAATTTTACTTTGCATATAATTTGACCGTCTCCAGCCCTTAAAGTCATTCTTCAGCTAGACAGTCATCTTCTGCAGCTATCATTCCCACCCTTCTGGCGACAACAGCAGAAAGGGTTAGAGCTAATGAAGACACAGTTATTAAAATACTCCAGACAGGCACATGTGTAGCTCCTCACCTTGGCAATAGCCCACTCAATGGCGTTGTCCAAAAATCAAGCGAAGGCTTATCTTCTTGTGGCTTCGCCCTTTTGTCGGGAGGACTTGGTCCCTCCTTGATCTTCAGTTGGGAAGAGCTGGAGCTCCCCCAGCAGTCAATGCCGCCTGCTTTTATTTCGGTAGAGCTCTTTTGCCTGCAAAGGCTTATTTGAGATTTCTCCAGCTTGGTTCAGAATAAATATGCTTCGCCTATGACTATAGATTTTGGTCACGAGGATGAAAAAACCCTCAGGGCACAGCAGCTGCTTCTCCTGATACAGCTTCTCCTGTCATTGTGTTCTTGCTCAACCCCAGTTTAAATCAGTGCAAGTCTTTGCTCAGAGAGGGAAGTGCCATTAGCAAGCCAAGGTTTAAACAAAAGCCAGGAAGCCTTCCCAATCGAGGGAACCAGCAGGTGGGAGGAAAAGGCCGGGGAGAGGCAGCTGCTCAGCCCGTTTGCTGGATCAGGTGCTGCAGCACGAGACTTGAGTCAGCACACATCTGGGCTCCCCGCGGCTCAGGCGCTGGAAGCGGCTGCAGCCTCAGCACTGGAGGCTGCCGCGACGCACAGTCCCCGTGGTTCTGGTAACACTAAAAGTACAGCACCTGCCCGTAACTGCAGAGGTGCTCCGCATGGGCAGGAGCATGCCATGGCCGTGGCCTGGGGCAAGCTGCTGGTACAAACAGCGAGGGGGGAAGGGGGACGCAAAAGCTACCCTTGCTCCCCTTCCACATCCACATCTGCAGCACCGAAGCACCTCGGCTGCTACGTGCAGAGGTTAGCAGTAACCTGGGATCGGTAGGTACAGCGTGGTCAGAGACCCTTTTTCCACATCCTTGTTTCTTTGAATAAACACGGGTACAAACTGAAGTGCAGGAACCTCTGCAACATGATAGCGATGGTACAGGGAGCTTATTTGTGCTTGTGCCTACTTATTTTCTGCTGTATCTCTGGCTGCCCATTAGCCTTCAAGCGCAGCTGCCCTACGGCACGGTTCCCGAGCTGCTGTTATCACTAGGTTCATGGCTTCAGAGATCACAGGCCCAAATTAGCCACATGCTCCATCTCCCTCATTTCATACACCCTCACTCTACCATGTTTTGAGATTACCTTGCAGCACATAAAGCAAAGGGAGGCCTGCTGGACACCCAAAGAACAAGTCCCAGCTTCCTTCATCACCTCACTCCTCACCTTCCGCCATGAAGTAGGGCTGCTTAAACCTCCTGCTTTTCCAGCACCTGTCACATACCCCACACACACTTTAATGAGGGAAAAGGGTGACCTGCATGCCCCTCGGCTGAAAGCAGCACTGAGGCTGTGGTGTGATCCAGCAGCCAGGCAGCTGCCCGAGTCACCCACTGCATGCTCAGGGGTCTTGGAGACACAAGCAGATCCAACTGAGAGAAACTAACTCCAACAGACTTGAGAGACACTGGAAAACCACGGTGTACCCGTTCTTGGAGCTAGATGCGGGAAAAACGCACAGCCACAGGCTCTCTTGTTCACAGTCCATGGGTTAAGCTCACATAGCAGAATCAGAACCAAGTGCTATTTCTCCTGCAGGTGAAAGTACACAAGCATGGGAACATGTAACATGTCAAGAGCAAAATCTGCAGCTTAAAACGCAAGACTCAGTTATTTCAGCACAGACAGGTCTGAAGTTACCAGGAAAAAGCAATTCAGTAAGTCTGCTATTCATGAAAGATGCTGTGAGGAAATCACAATAAAATTTCCCGTTCCTGCACATTGGTGGAAGCAGGTGTCACTTGGGCGCGTGGGCTCCTCTTGCCTTGCTTGCTGCTGTGGGGGAGTTTGCTCCAGTGGGAGGGAAGTATGTGCAGGTATGGTTTTCTTTAAAACACAAGTGGCCAAGAACGCCTGATGCTTTTTATCACCACAGATCTCCCCAAAACAGGCTGAGATCTTCCGAGGATGGGCAAAGATATGGTTTGATTCCGAAGGTTTGGTTTTACCTTTAACAAAATAGGCAACATAATGACACGTGGTGGGGAGAGATGATGGGCTCCAGCCAATCAGTTAATTTAAGCACAACCACAGCTGAGGGCCGTAAAGATGTAATGTAAAAAGGAAGCTGCAGAGGCACAGTAATCAGTATTGACGTTTCTGTTGTTGGAAACATCATGGGACAAATGCATATTTTAGGAGAAACTCCAAAAATATGTAAAAGAGTCTTTAATCTATAAATCAATATACCATAAATTGCAAATGAGACAGAAGAATAAACAATACAAAGAAAAGATATTGAAACAAATTATTTCATTAGAGAAGTTACAATATTCAATAGTTTATTAGGGTGAAAATCTTATTACCACGACAGAAAAAATACAATCACATGTTTAAAGTAATAGAGTTTAAAGGGTAAAAAAAGGATCAGTTTTAAAATATCCCATGTATTTCATTAATTTTTTATCCTTTCCTGATGAGACATTGTAATCATGTTATGGTTTCAAAGCAAAAGATGCTGAACACCCACATAAGACCTTCTGACTTGTCTTGCTTACGTCGGTCCTCCTGAATCCGTTCTGAAGAGTGTGTATTTAACCTGCAAAGGGATACGGTGGGATTCCTTTCACCCCTAGCCCAGTTATCTATCAAAAGAAAAAAAAAAAGAGAGAGGAAAAAAAAGATAAATGCAGTAAGTCACCACTACCAAACACTTTCTCTTCTTTCACAGTCATGCTTTAATTTAGAACAGGACTGTCCCCGACCTGACATACTACCATATTTTGTATACTGCAGCTCATCACAGCCTGGAATTTCAACTTGTGCTCTTTCTGTAAAGCTAAGTAATCACAGCCGTAATCTGTTCCTCCGTCCATTGTCCATTCCCCAAGAGCCTCTTCCCAGATACTACTAAGCCTTAATTCTGCAGTTCACAATGTAACTTTTGATATGCACCTATATGGAAGAGCAGGTCTTTAAAGAAACAATCCCAAAGTGACATACTTTTTAAAGAGAGAATTTATTTATAACTAGAGAGTAAATAAAAGCAGATGGTTTCATCTGCCATTGTTTAGGACACAAAACATCTTCCCGTAATAAATAGAAAACTCGCTCTTAGGAGGGGGAGAAGAGGTGATGGCATAGAAAGTCTGCAGCATCAGCTACAATATGCCGTTTATTGTAGGACCTACAGGGCATTTCCTGATCCATTTTACTTGCTAGTATGGACGTAACCAGTTACAAATTTTAAAGCAAAAAGTATTTTCAAATCTCTAAATACATTTAAGATTCTCCTCCTCAACAGCAACCAAGAATATGAATAATAACTTAACATGTACGACTGATGTTCTAACCACCACCTTCTTCCTGCTTCCCACCCCTCCAACTGCTTTGTTGTCTAAATGCGGGAGGAAAGGAATGGCCTTCTAAAATGAAAGGAAAAAGAGTCATTCACCTTGAAAACCCCACCGGCCTGTGGCTGTCGTGAAAGCCACTCTTTATCCATCCCTCCACTGGCAGAAGTCACATACATTTCTGAATAATCCTTTCCTCCAAAGCAGCAGGAAGTTGTCTTGTCAACAGGAAGTTTCACAGTCTGGATTCTTTTTCCTGGAGAAAAACATGCATGCTATTTCTTGTTTGTCTACTTACAGCAAGAAATTTAAACAAATTATTGCGAATAACCAATGTGGAGCCAGGTGTTCCATAAAAACGAATACCAGGGCCTAGGGAGGTCTCATGCTGTGTTTCAGCATACTGATGAGCACCGTGACAATGAAGTCATACTTCTGTAAACCACATTGTTGTTGACCATGTATCATTTGACAAATTTCAATCTCAGCTATCACAAATGAATCCCGCCCCAAATCCCAGTGTGTCCTCTAATTAAATGCTAACATCCACAGCCCAGACATCTACATCTGAGCTCATCATCTAGGCTGCCCATATAGTCAATGGAAATGGGATTTAATTCCTCCCTAAAACAGGTCACATGAAACACGCCCTAGACCTGCTGACTTCTCTATTATAACTACAAAGGAAGCCTGGAGCGAGCAGAGCTCGTGCAACTCTCACTGCGTCTCTATTGCCTGAAGTTAAGGAAGGTTAATTCCTAGAAGATTTTCTTGAAATTTCAATAGCCATTCAAATTAAGCTTGCATAAAATAGGGATCATGGGACACGTCTGAAGTTTACAAAAAAAACTTAGGGCAACCATAAGTAATATTATGCATTTATTATACCAACAAATAACTACCATCCTAATGACAGTAGTAAACAGATTGCCTCTGGCATTAAGCAGAAGATTGCTGAGACACTTCAAAGCAGATTTTTCTAAAATTCCTCCCAATTCTGGGCACTATAATAATGTCTTGTACCTATTATGCCTGTTTTATTTACCTACAATTGAATTTCTCTTTCTCGAAATATACTAAAGCACATGAACCTCTTACAAAATATGTGATTTCCCTGCCCCTTCATTTAAGTGTGCAAAAGGCTTGGTCCCCTTACAGTAATTAACTGTTCAACAGTGTGTTGAAACAGCAGGATATTAACTTTGATATTGGGAACTCTACGAGAGAAAGTAAAAATGGAAAGTTTGGTCCACTTAACACCTGTGAGAAGTTTTTGGTCAGCTTCAGAGTGGGGCACCATTTCCCAGGATGTGTTTATCAAAGCACTCTTGTCTTAACTTTCATGTGTTTCAAAACCCTTTGCCTCGCCCAACAAACTGTGCCTTGGTCTTTTGCAATGCAGAAGCAGCACTGCAATGAATTCACAGAAGCACAGGCCAAATGGCTTCACCTGTACCAGAACACTGAGCAGGGCACAGCCACAGGTAAATGCAGGGCCACATTATTAAGCCGCTGGTGCAGTCCTGGCAGTTTTGGCTCAGGCCCACCTAGCTGGGGTTTCCCAACTTTCCCATGCTTCGCAGGGACAGTTTGAGCTCTGTTTTGGTGTGGGAAGACAGCCTGGCTGTGCAACATAAGCTATAATATGCTATATGGTGCAGGATTAAGGGAGACTTTCTGATCCATTTCACTTGCTAGTATGAATGTAATCGGTATATGCAAAACTTGGGACTGAGAGGGATGAGCGGAATTGTCTTTGTTTTGCTGAACACCCTGACACAAGGCCTGGTTACTTTTAAACTGTCTTGCTTTTAATTCCAAAATAAGTCAAAGAAAATAGCAAGCTAGCAGTGGTGAAAGAGCCTCTTGTATGTAATAGCCAGGGAAGTTTGACTCCGGGATTCCTGATGTTGTATAATAAGCTTATTTGGCATTGACCCACAATGGCCAAAGTAAAAATGAAAATAAAAGTGAAAAAAAAAAATTCAAAATCACAATCTATGTAATGGTGCTTAGATTGTCAGAGATTATATGCATATCCACTTACCTCCTTTTTTCCCCTGAGAAGAGCAAAATTTTCAAAATATATAGAAAATTGGGAGAGAGAAAGTCCTGTCTGTTGCCTGGGAGTGACGCGGACCAACACAAGTTCCAAGACAATGCTCCTGCCAACTGGCTCCAGCAGCACTTTGTGGTTAACCAGTCAGCTGGAAGTGGAAGGATTACATGGCTGTATGGGTTACATGGTGTCTTGTAAAACGCTCCAGAGGCCGCTCTAGAAATTGGCTGACACCAAGTCTGGGCAAAAAAGAGTGGGAAGGGCATTCAGAAGGAGAAAACATGCACTGTAGGAGAGGAGGCATGACCCCTGAGATAAGGGAAGAGACCTTGACTGTATTTGCAGAGTGGCCTCCGCAGAGCACAGTCTAGAAGATGCTGTTTACAAAACTCTGAGGTGAGCAACGTCTTCCTGGGGATGCAAGAAAATCTGTACCTGGATGCTCTGAAATCCATCTGAAGAAGTATTTATCTATGCTTAGTATCTGTAGATGAGAAAAACTTAGCAAATCCTCTGGACCCTGTACAATTGAGGGATATAAAATACATTGATGAGGAAGAACTGGAAAATATCTAATTCCTAATTAAAAGGCATGGTTTCATAAAACTAGAAGGTCACTAAGCAACCGGAAGGTAAGACAAGACTTGGCAACATACAAGTTTGGCATCCCTTTTGAGCTCTTTGCAAAGCTAGGGGGATCAATCAGCACAGCCTTTCTCTGTAGCACATTCTGAATCCAAGGGCAGCAGCCATCTAGGCTAAAAAAGCCTGGACCCGAAAAGCTGCTTCACCCTGAACCTCAGAAACTTCATTTAGAAAAGATGACAAACGAACAAGTTTCCTTGCCCAACCTCCTAAAAATATAATCCAGGTTTTGCTATCAGTGAAACCTGAAAATCCCTCACATGCTTTAGATGAGCTCTTTACCAGTGGATGTATCTGCAACTGGCTGACAGTCATTCAAGCTGTACTTGGTAGCTATTGTGCATTAAGAGAGGTTTTCACGGAGTTATCTTCAAACCTGTCTGGATCATCTCCCTAAATAGTTACAATTCAATCAGAATTCAGTAAACTGCAGATTTTACATATTACTTTAAAACAACCATGCAGAGAGAGCAGATGAGCTTGAGATGTTCACAAAGGAGGCTCTTTCTGACATGGACACGTAGCCTGTGAAACTTCTTGCTGCTGTTTTCTGTGGGTGTTCAGGGTTTCACATGGGTGAAGGAAGACAGAACAAGTTCATGGATGAGAAATCCACTGGCAGTTACAGATACATCAAAAATCACATCCAGCTCAGGAAGACCCTGAGACGAAAATAGTTGGAAGCTGGGAGTGTATTAGAGTATGTACTCCGCTTTCGCTATTCTTACACTCTCCCTACACATCTGCTTATGGGCACTGTTATCATTACCTTTTCCTTAAGAAAACACCTTGCCTCCTTCCAAAAGGGAGGAGGAAAGGGAAAACAAATGAGGGGAAAAAAAAAAAAAGAAGAAGGTGAGAGCCTATAAGTAAAAAGGTACAAACACGGAACCAGGGAGGAGAAATGGTAAAGTCCACTGCTCCAGAAGGGTATTCAAGAAGCTGGTGGAGGTCACCCAGGTGTGCTCTGCCCTCCAGAAGGAGGAGGGTATGGGACCAGAAACAGGTCCCGGAGCTGCTGGGACTTCCCAGCCAAAGCTTTGTCCTCCTGGGGTTGTGGAGCAGGCTCTGCAGGACAGGAGAAAGTCCCACAGGTTGGCAGCGCCTTGGATGGGTACAAATAAAAAGGTGATGGGGAAAAGCACTGCCTGAGCCTCAGTTAAGAGGATCTGGAGAATTTGGAAGAGAGGGGGCAGCCTGACCTGCTTGGTGCACATGTGTGCCAGGGTCTGCAATGTGCTGCAAAAGAGGAACACACCAAGGGATGCTGGCATCCCTGAGTCTGCAGCCCAACAAAACCCCACGACTTCTGTTAGGGCAGGACCCGGGTTCAAGAGACCCCAGATGCAACCCAGTGCAGCCGCTCCTGTGCTGTATTATGCAAACCCGCGCTGTCTGGGATCTGCCAAAACCAAGATCCCATTCTCACCCATCGGCCATTGCAAACAGTGTGGTTCAGTCTCTCTCTTTAGAAGTGTTTATACCCAGACTAAATCATGCCTGGCAGACCACCAAAGTTGAAATGGAAGTAGCAACACGTGACAGGCTCAGACAATGGGCACACCCAAGACAGTACTGTGGGAATGATAAACTGCTGTGGAATTCATTACATATTTTTTATGATTTCAGTTGCAAAATTTATCATGTAAATAATTTTCAACAATTTAAAGAAAAATGTTGTTGGCATCACTGTCATGTGGGACTTGTATTAACTTTATTAGTCTGCCCAAAATAAAACACCATGCTAAAAAAGCAAGACAAGAAACGGCTTGAGTCATCTTTGCCATTTCATGGCTTATCCATATTTTTCCACATCATTTATTATCAATAAGGTGAACACTGATCTTAAATTTGGAGGATGCAAGAGGATGTTAACTCTTTGATGGATGCAAGAACATGTCATTGTGGGTACCTAGTATCAACCACCCATCCAGGATGACAGCATGGGTGAGTTATTCTATAGGCAACTAGGAGAAATCTCTGGATCCACTGCCCTCATCCTTATGGCAGATTTCAACTTCTCAGACATAAACTGGGAACATCACACTGCCGTGACAAGCAAGTCTGGGAAATTCTGAAAGCATGTTGAAAATAATTTCCTGTCATATGTACTTAGTGAGCCAACTAGGAAAAGTGCCCTCCTAAACCTGTTGTTTGAGAACAGAGAAGGCTTGTGGGAGAGGTGGTGGTAGGTGGCTGTCTTGGCCACAGTGATCATGAAACAGTTGAATTCAAAATTTTTGGTTTGAGTAAAAAGGTCGGCAGAGTTGCCGCCCTGGATTTTAAGAAAGCAAACTTTAAGCTACTCAGGGAGTTAGTCAGCGGTGTCCCCTGGGAATTGGCTCTAGAGGGTTTAGGGGTCCATGAGAGCTGGTCAATTTTTAAGAGCCACCTTTCAAAATCCCAGGAGCAAGCAATCCCATTGTGTCACAAGTCACACCAGCCAATGTGGTGTCAGACAATATAAAAGGGTTTTTTAAGTATTTCAGCAGCAAGGAGAGGTCTAAGGAAAACATTGGACTGATACTTGATGAAGACAGCCACCTTGCAATGAGGGATAAGGAAAAGGCAGCGGCATTTAATGCCTTTTTTGCCTCATTTTTTAAAATCAGTGATAGATCTTGGGTTGCCCAGTCCTCTGAGTTGGAGGACCTTGACTGGAAGAGCAGCAACTTTTCACGTGTGTCCACAAAAATTGTAAGGGACTGGTTGTATCAGTTGAATGTTCGTAAGTCCGTGGAGCCTGATGGGATTCTCCCCAGAGTGCTGAAGGAGTTAGCAGATGTTATAGCTGGGCCTGCCTCAACAGTTTACCAAAGGTCTTGGGAGTCTGGGGAGGTCCCATCTGACTGGACACTAGCCAATGTTATACCTGTCTGCAAGAAGGGTATGAGACAAGACCCAGGAAACTATAGACCTGTTAGTCTAACCTCAGTACCTGGAAAAGTCACAGAGAAGATTGGGTGCTATCAAAAGGTATTCAAAGAACAAAGATATTATCAGGCATAGTCACCATGGGCTCATGAAGGGAAAATCCTGCCTAATTTGATATCCTTCTATGATTAGGTCACCCTCTTAGTGGATGAAGGAAAGGTGGTGGACGTAATCTTTCCAGATTTTAGTAAGGCCTTTGATACTGTCCCTCACAGCATCCTTCTGGACAAATTGTCCAACCGTGAGATAAACCAGTACACACTACACTGGGTGATGGACTAGTTCAACGGCAGAACTCAAAGAGTGTTCCCCAAGGCTCAATTCTAGGGCAAGTCTTGTTCAACATTTTTATCAATGATCTGGATGCAGGAGTTGAATGCATCCTTAGCAAGTTTCCTGACAACACTAAACTAGGAGCTGCTGACTCTGGAGGGACAAGAGACCTTGCAGAGGGATCTAGATAGACTGGAGCACTAGGCCATCAGCAATGGTATGAAATTCAACAAAGGAAAACACCAGGTGCTGCACCTGGGGCGGAGTAATGGCAGACACAGGTACAGGCTGGGAGGCGAGTGGCTGGAGAGCAGCTCAGCAGGAAGGGATCTGGGGGTGCTGGTCGACAGCAGGCTCAGCAGGAGCCAGCGGCGTGCCCTGGCAGCCAAGAGGGCAAACCCCATTTTGGGGTGCACTAAACACAGCATCGCCAGCCGGTCAAAAGAGGAGATTCTCCCACTNAACACTGATCTTAAATTTGGAGGATGCAAGAGGATGTTAACTCTTTGATGGATGCAAGAACATGTCATTGTGGGTACCTAGTATCAACCACCCATCCAGGATGACAGCATGGGTGAGTTATTCTATAGGCAACTAGAAGAAATCTCTGGATCCACTGCCCTCATCCTTATGGCAGATTTCAACTTCTCAGACATAAACTGGGAACATCACACTGCCGTGACAAGCAAGTCTGGGAAATTCTGAAAGCATGTTGAAAATAATTTCCTGTCATATGTACTTAGTGAGCCAACTAGGAAAAGTGCCCTCCTAAACCTGTTGTTTGAGAACAGAGAAGGCTTGTGGGAGAGGTGGTGGTAGGTGGCTGTCTTGGCCACAGTGATCATGAAACAGTTGAATTCAAAATTTTTGGTTTGAGTAAAAAGGTCGGCAGAGTTGCCGCCCTGGATTTTAAGAAAGCAAACTTTAAGCTACTCAGGGAGTTAGTCAGCGGTGTCCCCTGGGAATTGGCTCTAGAGGGTTTAGGGGTCCATGAGAGCTGGTCAATTTTTAAGAGCCACCTTTCAAAATCCCAGGAGCAAGCAATCCCATTGTGTCACAAGTCACACCAGCCAATGTGGTGTCAGACAATATAAAAGGGTTTTTTAAGTATTTCAGCAGCAAGGAGAGGTCTAAGGAAAACATTGGACTGATACTTGATGAAGACAGCCACCTTGCAATGAGGGATAAGGAAAAGGCAGCGGCATTTAATGCCTTTTTTGCCTCATTTTTTAAAATCAGTGATAGATCTTGGGTTGCCCAGTCCTCTGAGTTGGAGGACCTTGACTGGAAGAGCAGCAACTTTTCACGTGTGTCCACAAAAATTGTAAGGGACTGGTTGTATCAGTTGAATGTTCGTAAGTCCGTGGAGCCTGATGGGATTCTCCCCAGAGTGCTGAAGGAGTTAGCAGATGTTATAGCTGGGCCTGCCTCAACAGTTTACCAAAGGTCTTGGGAGTCTGGGGAGGTCCCATCTGACTGGACACTAGCCAATGTTATACCTGTCTGCAAGAAGGGTATGAGACAAGACCCAGGAAACTATAGACCTGTTAGTCTAACCTCAGTACCTGGAAAAGTCACAGAGAAGATTGGGTGCTATCAAAAGGTATTCAAAGAACAAAGATATTATCAGGCATAGTCACCATGGGCTCATGAAGGGAAAATCCTGCCTAATTTGATATCCTTCTATGATTAGGTCACCCTCTTAGTGGATGAAGGAAAGGTGGTGGACGTAATCTTTCCAGATTTTAGTAAGGCCTTTGATACTGTCCCTCACAGCATCCTTCTGGACAAATTGTCCAACCGTGAGATAAACCAGTACACACTACACTGGGTGATGGACTAGTTCAACGGCAGAACTCAAAGAGTGTTCCCCAAGGCTCAATTCTAGGGCAAGTCTTGTTCAACATTTTTATCAATGATCTGGATGCAGGAGTTGAATGCATCCTTAGCAAGTTTCCTGACAACACTAAACTAGGAGCTGCTGACTCTGGAGGGACAAGAGACCTTGCAGAGGGATCTAGATAGACTGGAGCACTAGGCCATCAGCAATGGTATGAAATTCAACAAAGGAAAACACCAGGTGCTGCACCTGGGGCGGAGTAATGGCAGACACAGGTACAGGCTGGGAGGCGAGTGGCTGGAGAGCAGCTCAGCAGGAAGGGATCTGGGGGTGCTGGTCGACAGCAGGCTCAGCAGGAGCCAGCGGCGTGCCCTGGCAGCCAAGAGGGCAAACCCCATTTTGGGGTGCACTAAACACAGCATCGCCAGCCGGTCAAAAGAGGAGATTCTCCCACT